>CM070013.1:48211880-48811880 GCA_036247105.1 Cirrhinus mrigala
AAATAATATGATAAGAAACATCAGTTTGCAACATCAAGCAGCATAACGGACTGCTGGTATAACGTTAAAATAACTAGAAAGGAATGAAACCGGAAGTCGCACATTCCAGTTACAAACAAACGCGCATGTATTACAAATAAGGTGGATACTGTAAGCCCTTCGAAAATAATCAGCTTGATGGCGCCCTCCAGAGCGCGGTGTGCGTCATTACCGCGGCGGAGCGTCTGCGTGTCTCCCTTCGGTCGGCTGACTGCGAGCCTAAGACACTCCTGCAGCAACAGCGACACCTCCTGACCGCTCATGCCTTTACATGCAGAAATCAGTATTTTTAGGTATTTACATACAGCACCAATCTATCACAATACTCATGTTTACAATCAAAAAAAAAAAATCAGATATGAATGACTTATTATGTTTTAAACGTATTACTTTTAAATGTATTTTAAACTTCCAAACATCACATTACAAATAATGTGAAAAACAAATAATTTTCAACAAAAACAACTAAAAAGCACAGATACAGCAACGATTTTAAACAAAATAAAATTGCAAACGTTTTACCTTAATTATGAAGTCAGACCGGTGCTTTGAGGTTCTCAGAGTAAAACTTATGACAACAAAACGGAATTTCCATAAACCCGTCCGTCCTCAAGCAGAACTCAAAGAACTCGCTGTTGAATTCGGACGATCGGTATGTAAGCTTATGTAAGCTTCCTTATGTAAGCTTACCACATACTAAACATTGTACATTTGGTTTATTTGTTTATGTGAAGAAGTTTAAATAACACTAACCCATTTCACGTTGCGTTCGCTTCCGTGTCACGTGTCCGCCCGTCGCAGCCAATCAAAGTGTCGCATGAGTGAAACGACACAAGACCGAACACAACGCGGATCTAAAATAACATGTAAAAGATTTACATTTACAATGTAGCCGGTTAATTAACGTTTTAAATTACAAACACAAAGGAAACATACTGCATCACAAGAGGTTTGCAGTGTGATCGAGAAAAATAATAGCTGTAATATTCGGCGAGATCAACAGGTGGCTCCGTGGCGCAATGGATAGCGCATTGGACTTCTAGGCAAATCTAGCGATGTGATTCAAAGGTTGTGGGTTCGAGTCCCACCGGAGTCGCACTTTTTATTTGGAAACAAAAGAGGTTTTAAACGTAATGACATTTAACATACAACTGACCACATTCGATTGACCAAAGACTAAACATTAAGATTTAAAAGGAAATACTACTACTAATAAAATGTAAGTACACTAGTCCATTTATAATATACAGGAAATATAATAAAGCTTAATATTTGATAGAAAATACGTTGTCGATCCTAAGTCAATGATTCCTGAACAATTGCCAACGATAATGTGCCTCTCCCATGCAAATAATTCTATTCTTTGATCTTTCATTATTTGTGTAAATAGATTTGACATGCATCATTAGCTTAACAAATTCATGAATATGCAAACATCAGTGTTTGTGTGTTACGACTGGAGTAAAAACTACATGGGTTGATAAAACTTCATCTGATCTCCTAAACAGCATTACATAAAGCCAGACCTCATTTGTCACTGTCTATTTTACATGTGATGGATGGACTAAACAAATAAACAGGAGAAAGGAAAAATACTGTCAGCATTTACTCATCCTCATATAAACTAGACAGAAAAAGGCATCATAAAGCTTAATTGTCTTTACAGAATCCGTAATTCCCGCGCTGGGTTGCTTCGAATGACGGTGATCATGTATCGACGACAGCCAGAAATATTGTCAAAAGCGTCAAATGTTGGCAACATTAAGAGGAGTTGGAATTTCCCATTAATGTAGGCCTGGTACTTTCTTCTTATTACTAGGCCTGTTATTATTACTTGGTTAATTTTATTATTCCATTAATATTACAATTAAATCACCGCATAACTGACGTGCTGTGAGAATAATAAAAGATTAGGCTATTAGCTTAATCCTTCTTGAAAATGTTTTTAAAACAGGTCTATTATACAATGAATTATAGGCCTAGAATTAAAATTATTAGCACTGCAGTCAATAAAAATTCAGAGGAGCTTTATATCAAGCACCAATTTTCAAAAACAACCTGTTTAACATGAAGTACAAATTCTTTTTCTTTCTTTTTTTCCACTGTACGGGCCACAAGAGAAATATGGATAAATTAATATCATATACCGATTAAGAGACCGATAACAGCATATGTTGAAGTAGATTTGTCTCTCGTCTCTGAGAGAATATGCGCCGTTAACCCTGGTGAAAAAAACAGCATATGCTGGTAGGGATGTTTTGATGCTGGTTTAAGCTGGTCCTTGACCAGCAACATAACCAGCATAAACCAGCATCAAAACATACCTACCAGCATACGCTGTTTTTTTCCACCAGGGAATGCAGTGTCAGTTTTTACTTTTACTTCCAGTTTAGCGAATTGACTGAGGATAAGACATTTACCAGCATAACTCTTGCGCAAAATTTGCAAGATGCTTGTGTAATATTCTCTGGCTCGCCTTCAAGTTTTAAAACAGAAATATTTCCAATATTGCGACGTAACCCCTGAGGATTTTTTTCTAAGCCTTTTTTTTATTTTTATATTATTATTTTTTTTTTTATTTTAACACTATTTTAAGTTCTCGTTTTAGCCTACACAATATGAACTGATTTAAAACTCAATTAATTTGTGTCACAGAACAATTACTAATCCTGATATTTCTTGATAATAATCCTGATAGTTGTTTTCTTGGCATTATACATGAGTAAAATTCTAAACTATTATTTGTAACGGACAATAATTATTGAAATGATTACTGTATTGTACCCGTCTGGTATCCGCGGTCTAGATCTGGATCCCGGTTTGGGGTTCCAACCGGATCGCGATACATAATGACGACGGCAGCACCATTCAACCGTTTTTACAGTTTAAGAGCGCGCCAAAACAACAGAGCGTTTATGATGTATAATGATCGTTCGGCGTATCCATTAATACATTCATACGTGTCCAGTCAAACGCGCTCCTTTCAAGCGTTTCCGCTGCCTCCGTGCGCGCTGCTTCTCTCTCCCGCTAAACACGTTTAAAAACGCCACATTAAGAGCTGCAGATGATGCGCTTATTTTAACAACAGTAAGAGATACACGAAAAACAAACTGATACATTAGCTAAAACACTGCTAATGAAGAAAGAGAGAACGCTGCAAATATACGTTTGATCTGTTGTACATAAATGACCGTTCAAATTAAACCGCTTTGTTTTTTCCCATCGATATTTAATATTAATAATCAGCATATTGAGCTTTTCATAACAATCAGTACACTAACTAGTAAAAGTATGTGTAGATACTGTTTAAGGAAACCTAAACTTTGAAATTAAAAGACAAACTGCAATTTAAATTCTGCTCACAATGAGCGCGTTTTGATTATTATGTGCATTGTTTTTAGTAGATGCTTATTTTAAGCAAAATCTAAAAATGGCTCCGATTTCAAGAGTAAAGCCCTGAAGCCAGTATCTTCTCTCAGTCACATGGCCTTCTGCCATATTTAAATGAAAAGTAATTAATAACAGCCCGATAAAACATAATTTTATTCAGTTGTGCTCAAATAAAAAAATATTTTAATATTTTGTAGAAAAAGTCTCAGACTCCACTGCTTTGGCTTTTGGGGCCCAACATCCTCACTTTGATGACCGTTTTGAACAATTTTAGGATTTTTATTTTATTATTTTTTATTATTAATTTAATCATAAATTAGTCGTAGTTCATTCTTTTTTTGTCAGTTATCCACCAGAGCATTCACTTTTTCTCATGAAAATAATCTCATTCTGACATAAATTGACTGTAATCATCAGAGTCAGCCAAAGGTGATGTGAGGAAAAAAGTCATCAAATCTTTTTCTTTATTTTCTCTAAAAAAAAAAAAAAAAAAGAAAAAAAAAAATTGAGCCATTTTGTTGTGAACAAGCTAATAGTGCCAGCTTAATTTTGGCCAGATTTGCAGCCATTATTATTTGTATTATTATTATTATTATTATTAATGTATTTTATACATTTTCATCTACTGTATTTTAATTTTATGATTATTTTTCCAGAGAATGCCTGAACTAATAAAATGTACAAATGCAGTTCAGCACTTTGGAAACAAACAAACAAAAATAAACATTTAATATTGTGTGTTGTAAAACTTTGGTAAAAAGGTTTGAAACATTTCAAACATTTTCATTTAGAACTGATAAGATATACTGATCACACATCTGGTGGCTAAACCTGTATTCTGTGAATATTCTCACAGAAATTGCTAGTACATTTCACAAATAATGGCAAAGAATAGGCAAGTAACACATTCAACTAACCCTGTATTGATGGATTTTATCATTTTACCCAAGACTAAACAAGAGTTGAAAGGAAAATAATAATAATGCTTGGCTGATATTTGTTAGAAAATAAATGTAGATCCCAGGTCAAATGATTCTTCATCCTGAACAATTGTCAATGATAACTTGACTCTCCATGCAAATTATTCTATTCTTTGATTTTCAGTATTGACATCATTAGCTTAACAAATTCATGAATTTGCAAACATGAGTGTTTGTGAGTTACGACTGGAGTAAAAACTACATGGGTTGATAAAACATCATCTGATCTCCTAAACAGCATTACATAAAGCCAGAGCTCATTTGTCACTGTCTGTTTTACATGTGATATGGATAAACTAAACAAATAAACAGCAGAAAGGAAAATCCTGTCTGCATTTGTTCATCCTCATGAAAACTGGACAAAAAAATTAGCATCACAAAATCAACGAATTAATGAAATAATAGTTTATATGACTCATGCATGCACTATGCTCCAAATCATCTGAATCCAGCAGCACAGACACGAACTTCAATGGTCTTATTGCTGGAAAAGATCCTACAATTCATTCATGTTCACTTATATGCAATGTGTTCAGTTCAGTTTCTTGTCACACCTGTATTTTCACCTGCTGCTCCTCCAGATGTCCAGCAGGGGTCAGTGACTCCCGACTGACCAACAAATACAATAAAATAAAATACATGATGAAATATGCTGATGATTAATAATAATTTAGTTCATATTTTGACAATTACTTTTATTAGTCGCTACATACTGTACTACACCCTAGATATTACAAGAATACTGCACTGAAGGAAGAAAAAAAGTTTTTGTGGCAGAACTGACCTGTGGAAAAGAGATGGTCTTCATTCCTCCAGGAGCGATGCTGCTCTTCTCTCTAGAAACATTTCACATAATACTTGACTAACTGGGGCCCAGAACAAGAAGGAGGTCGACAGACTGGCTAAACTGATCATCTGCTATAGCCACCGCTGTGTCTGTTCCCCGAACTAGACAATACTACAAGCAGATTCAGGCTGTTTATTGTGTTTTTCTTCTGCGAGTAAAAGTAAATGGCAGAAAAATGTATATACTGTATTGTGTTTAAATACATTTCAGAATCATTCTGATTTTGTTCTGTTAGAAAAGGAATATGTGGGCTTCATAATTTTAGACTTTGAACACTTTTGTAAACTTTTGAACAGTCACAAGTTAGAAAGTTGATGAAATTTGAAAGTCAGTGGAGTTCATATTGGTAATTCTCATGTTTTTGTTCTTAGAAATTTCACAAAAGTTTCTCATAAACATAGATTTTTTTTCTGTACTTCATCAAATTTGAAATTTCAAGGAATTTCTCAGTTTTTTAATTGATAAAATGTAACACAATGGTAGCGTTCAAAACTTTATTTGTGCATATTCACTCATTAATGAGAAGTTACTGAAAAATATTAAGTTGTGACTGTCCACCCAGTCAAAACTGACCTGGGAATGTGAAAGGTGTGTACAGTTTTTTAATGCAAAGTTTAACTCAGTGTGTTACTTGCATACTTTTGTAATTATTTGTGAAATCTACTAGCAATTTCTGAGAGAAAATTGTTTCACCATATATATCAATTCTACAGTATGTATATAATCCATTTGTTTCTTAAACAGGCTACATTCAAACTTTATGAAATATAGCACAACAACCTAACAAGCCTGTATTTTTAAAAGTCCACTTCTGTGTGATGTTCTTCTCTCTGATGCTATTTGAATAAAGAGCCTCATATTGCAGCAAAATCAAGATGGAAATCAGTCTCAGCATCTTCTGCACAGTACTAGACAAAAGCTTTTGCATAACATAAAGTATAAAGAGTTGGTGAGATAGTAAAAGACAAGTATGTTGAGAGAAGAAATTTAAGAAGATTTGAGAAGTTCAACCTTCAGTCACTCCAGAGCAGGTAAAGTGGGGTTTGTTGTGATTTCTATGGCTGTAAAAAAGAATCCACCTACAGTACTTCACCTTTAAAACTTGCTATACTTACATTTTTGAGTATAGTCAAATTAGTTGTGCAAGTAATTTCAGCTTAAATTATATCAAACTACCTAAGTCAAATCTCATGAAGCTAAAAAAAAAAACCCCGAACTTAACTTGAAATTGGTTAATATGATGAGTTAAAGTGATGAAAAGCACGTTGCCATCATTGTTTACAATGTACTTGACCAAGAACTTTTGCTGGTAAAATTCATAGTGAAATGTATGAACAATGCCTTGAAAGCGTCTAAAAACAACCTTGATTACAGATGTTGGTTGTATTTAAATGTACTGCCATATCAGCTTCGTCGGCTATTACACAGCAGATACAAATTAAACATACAACAACATAATATCAGAAATACAATATAATATCAAATTCATCTTAGACAAAAAGAAAAGATTAAGCAGATTTCTATATAACATTCCTTAAATGTACTTGTGATAAAAATTGTCAAACTTAGACAAAAAAAGTTAGTCCTGATAAAAATCATTGTCTCATTACATTATAAATTGGACAGACCAAAAATATACATTTTATAGACAATTTGGTGCTTCTTTATCTTTTAATAAATGCCCACGAGTCAGTCGGCCTATCCGACACCTTGGTTGCGTCTGGATGTAAAGGAGTAAACGCTTCTTTTCCAACCACAGGATTTATATCCAATAATTTCTTATTTTAACATTCTACCTATTCTTCTTGCCACTTTCGCATTTATTGTTTGATTACGGCCCTGTGTCCAAGGGTGGCTTTGGCATTCACTGATTCTTCCTGCAAGAAAAAAAAAAAAAAAGACTACTGCACTGTCAATATCAGAAGACTGTCCAACAAGTCATATTTCTTGTCATTTCTTTCTTTCAGTGAACAAACCTGTGAAGACAAGATGATGCAGAACAAGATTCAACTCGTTTTTTTGCTCGGTGAGTGTCAGTGAAAGAAACTGATGTTAGATCAGAGATTTAGAGCAACTTACCAATATTGATTCTCCTGCAGCAGGAATCCTGTCGAAGGCTTCATGCATCCCGTATCAATTCATCCTGATCGAAGAGCCGAAGACCTGGGCGGAAGCGCAATCATACTGCAGAGAGAAACACACATCTCTGGCGACCGTTCAGAGCGATGAAGACAGAGCCAAACTAACGGAGGCAGCAAACGCTGCGAACTTTCAGTCTGTCGCCTGGATCGGCTTCTACAAAGTCGTTTGGCATTGGTCGTATCAAAACACGATGATCGGCTACGCGAGGTGGGATTTCTCTGAGCCGAACTTGTTCAACACAAATGAGGTCTGTGCGCTTGTAAAGAAAAACGGACGATGGGCTGACACATACTGCAGTGAAAAACGATTCTTCTTTTGCAAAACTGGTAAGAAATTATACAACACTTTTGTTAACTTAATCTGAATGTCTGGGAATTTAATGCTCATAGATCTCTTTGATTCTCAAGCTTTATAAAAGTAATATTCGCACAAAATTCAAGATACATTTACTTGAGAAGCAAAATGACTTAAAATGTCTTAAGATACATTAAAATACATTTTATTTTTTGAAAAAGTTCAATGTGTTAAGTTTTTGCTTAAAATAATAAAAAAATATTTATCAATGAAGTTAGAAAAATAAACATAATTCAAAGAGAACGCACACATTTTCCCTCAGCTCACTTTTTAAATTGTCTTTTCTTTTTTGGCAGTGAAAAAAAATACATTTTACCTGAGAAGCAAAACTGCATAAGATAAACATGTTTTCAGAGAAAAAAATCGTAAAAAAAAAAAAAAAAAAAAAAACAGAAAATAAATTGTAACGCTGACAGTCAGATTTGTTTTTAAGCAAGACCTGACATGCAAAGTAGTGTCAGCTCGATACCACAATTTCAGTTTTAGCATGATAACAGAATCTAATACCTCAGTAATGAAACTAAATCGATACCACAGGTGACAAATAACCAGCCTCAAAATATAACTGAATTAAAGTACACTGCATGAAACTGTGCACTAACAAATGTGTTGCTTGTTTTCAAGCATAAACATATACATACATACATACATACATATACATAACATAAATGGCACTTCTCAGTGCTCCTTACTCAAAAGAGATACAATTAGGCCGTTTGTCCACCAAAGCATTTTTAGCCAGCTGAAAATGCCTAGCTATCAGCACTTGAGTGCTTTTGTGGCACAGCGCTTCCTTCAGTTGAGCTGCTGTGGTTGCTTAAACACTTTCATTTTCTGTGAAGCTGCTTTGAAACGATTTGTATAGTGAAAAGAGCTATACAAATAAATGTGAATTGAATTGAATTGAATACAGTATTTGTGCAGATTTACATTCAAAAGAGAAATTAAGTAAATATTACATAACGATATATAATTTCACTTTTAGAATTAAGTAAAATCTACTTACCCAAGTTAAGTAAATTTAACAACGAAAATAAGTAACTTAAGGCTTAAGTAACTCAAAGCTTATTTGGCAATACTTTGATTTCACTTAAAGGAGAAGTCCACTTCCAGAACAAAAAAAAATGTACAGATAATGTACTCACCCCCTTGTCATCCAAGATGTTCATGTCTTTCTTTCTTCAGTCGTAAAGAAATTGTGTTTTTTGAGGAAAACATTGATATGGTGCTCTGATTTTGAACTTCCAAAATGCAGTTTAAATGCGGCTTCAAACGATCCCAAATGCAGTTGTAAACGATCCCAGACGAGAAAGAAGGGTCGAAACGATCTCTTATTTGAATAAAAAAAAAAAATACAATTTATATACTTTTTAATCTCAAACGCTCGTCTTCCCTTACTCTCCCTGAACTCTGTGTATTCTGGCTCAAGACAGTTAGTGTATGTCGAAAAACTCAAATAGTATATTCTCCCTTCGAGCTAACTTCAAAAATCATTTCAAAATCATCCTACATCGCTACAGAAGTTCCGACCCAGTGTTTGCAAAGTGAACATGCAAAGAGGATCAAACACCTTTAACAAAAAAGTTAAAACAGCGATGTAGGACGATTTTGAAGTTGAGGGAGAACATGAGAGGGTGAGTACATTATATGTTAATCTTTGTTTTGGAAATAGGCTTCTCCTTTAATATAGCACCTAATTAAACCATGCTTTTAAAGTATATGTTACTTAGAAACATCTAATTAAATTCTACAACAGATATCACGTAGACACCATATATATATATATATAATCAGTAAAGCAGCACTCATCTGAACATGGAGACTACAATAGTGGGTAACATGGTAACATTCTGTTCATTTTTGAGTATGAATATGTCATTTTGAGTAGAAAATGAACTCCAGATGTAACAAAATCACAAGTTACTAAATCTAACAACAAAACAATGATAAAACTGTAAATACAGCTTTGGGGAAATCAACCTCATTAATTATTCATGCCCAGTGCATGATGAGAATACCAGTATCAAAAAAGTTGAGTAGGTTTTACTTAATTTCATAATGTTTATACTTATACTTAATTTCTATGAGCTTGAATTAAGTACCAATATATTAACTTTTTTCTTTTATTTTTCTTTTATTTTTCTTTTTTTTTTAATTATTGCCTGAACTAGCAGTGTATCAATTTTAGTTAAAATTGCTAAATTGTGACTTCAGAAAGGATTGTTTTCATAAATGAAATCAAACCGATGTCCTTTTTTGATCAATTTAATAAAAGCAAAACTGAAAAAGGAGAGAAAATGCCAATTACCCACTGAGGAAGTAACTGGAAACTGGAATTCTTATTGTTCATTTTGTATTGCACTTCAAGTTTTCAAGCATGTTTCTCTGTCTTGACTACAAATCTGGCTCTTTACAGACAGCTACACATTTTACCTCTTTAAGTACATCGAAATAAGCATGACCTGGCACGAGGCTCAAATGTACTGCAGAACAAACTACTTAGACTTGGCCACCGTTAAAGACGATTTTGAGAACCAGTTCCTCGTAAACACGCTTAACATGGAGTTCGACCTCGAGGCCTGGATCGGCCTGTCCAAGACGTCGGGGCAGTGGCTGTGGTTGGATCAGACCAGTGTGTCGTCCTCCGTGAAATGGCTCAACGGGCAGCCCGATAACGTGAGCGGAGACGAGGAGTGTGCGATTGCCAATACAGATGGAGAGCTGGCTGACGACACCTGCTCGACTTCGCTGCCTTTCTACTGCCGCGAAAACGGGAAAATACAGCGTGTGCGAGTGGCAGTGAAATCAGATGGATATCTGGATGAATCTGCAGTGATGGAGGCCATAGAGAAAAAGGTGAGATGATGCTGGATGTTATAACATTATTAATATGCTATTATTGTTCAATATGCAGAATAGTAGTTTCAGACTATTCGGAATTGGTGGAACACAATTAACGTAAATTAACCAAAACTAGAAATGCTGCCTTAGCAACTAACCGTTTTTATACTTTTTTTTTTTTTTTTTTTTCAATGAATGCACTAAGTATCCTCATCTTTTTTTCCCAGTACAAATCAGTCTAAACATCATCAAATCAATATCCATTTACTTGAGAAGCAAACGACTTAAAATATGATGGCCTGTTTTCTGAAAAAAAAGCACCAATAGTAAATTAAACTTCGCATAAAACCAAAAAAAAAAAAAAAAAAAACACTGCCAATGGGCTCAAAAAAATCAGCTAGCTTTCATTTGAATTAAGTTTTATTTTTCTGAGCCCACTGAAATGTATTTTCCTTGTTTTAACCAATAAATAAATAATAAATAAATAAATAAATAAATTTAATTTTGGTATCTTTATCTTGTTTCATTTAACTGTAGGTTGGTCTAAATGTTTACATTTTACTGTGTACTGGAAAACAGGACAAAAATACTAAGTTTTTTTTTTTATTTTAATGAACAAAATTAATAGTTTTTTAATCGTTTTGGTTGACTGACATCTAAACGGCAGTACATTGATCTTGTTCACCAATTACTGATGTAACCTGGTGTCTAGATGAAACAGATCCTCTCGGATCAGGACGTGATATTCAGATCCAACATAAGATGGAGCGTCCAACCTGACGGGAACGTCTTCCAGCAGCAGAAAACACAAGAAAACACACAGACGGCATGTGAGGAATTTGATCCAGTGAAAAACTAGAATCAGAAACATGTAATCAGTTGTCCAACCACTAATGAATCTTTATGGTACAGGCTATTAAAATAATTGATCAAATGAATGTTTAAAATGTTTAACACCATCACATTTATTTCATTCAGTTAATCGTACTTCATGCATTATGTTTAGCGAATCCTAAACACGGAGGTGTTAGTAAATTATAATATAATGACGGAATATGAATGGATTACACATTTATTTCTGTTTGGCACTTGTTAAATCTTCTGCGATGTAATGCAAAAATATCTATTAAGTACAATCTATGCTTGATATGCAATGCAATCGATCAGAAGACTGATATGACTATATATAGATAGATAACAGGAAAACCCATCACTGCAAAAAATGCTTTTCTTTCTCAGTATTTTTCTCCCATTTTCACTACAAGTATCTAAATATTTTGGTAACACTTGATAAGGACCAATTAATCCTACACCACACCTAAACTTCACAACTCCCCTACTAACTATTAACGCTTTAAGCTTGAAGTGAACCGCCGACAGGCTCAGATTGTGAAAAATGACAGCACACTGCATTATTTTTGGCAGATTCTCCCGATTAAAAAGAGCCCAAAATCTCCATTGTTTATCATTTATATCTGAAGATATTCCTCATTAAGTTATAACACACAAATCCCACATGACGCACATGTAGCCAAGCATATGTAGCATTCATGTGGTGTTTTCACTTGTAACGAAAAAGCTTGAGAAGCCAAATGGCATAGGAAAATGCTTCTTGTTTTAATGAACATTAGTTTATGCCTAAAACAAAGAAAACATCTGCCAACGGGGCCAGAAAAATATACTTAATTCAATTGGAAAGCAAAAATATCTTTCTGAGCCTGTTTGGCAGATATTTGTTCTTGTTTTAAGCAAAAACATGCTTAATTTAGCTACAAAACAAGAATGAATGAAGTTATTCTGGTTCTCACTAGTTATGTAAAAAAAAAAAAAAAAAAAAGCACAAAAAACCACTGAGGAAGAAAATCTCTTTTGCAGTCTAATGTAAATAACATTAAGTTCATGCTCTCAAGTTTTACTTTTCACTCAAATTATGCCGATACAATAAAATAACACACACCATACATATTTATTTCTATACTATTACAGTGATACAACAATTTTGAATCTATTTAGTCATCTAGAAATTTTTTATTTTTTTATTTTTTTTCTCGTTTGAGTAGTGTTTTACTTTAATATTCATTTATTCTTCATTCACTTTTAATGAAGTATCATTTATTCGTTTTATTTTTTTCCATTTAATCATGTAATCACTTAAACTATTTATTTACTTATTTCATCAATTTATTAATTGATTATGAGCTTCCCAATTCTATTATTTTTTCATTGTCGTTTAATCTTATAATTGTGTAGTTTCAAGGAATATGTCTTCATGAGTAAGACATCAGAGAACATCTTGATTTTAAGGCAGAGGCTGTTTGTGGTATAAAAACACTGGTTGGATTTGTGCTGGTCAGACAATGTGCAACGAAGATTGTTCAATAAAATTTGCTCATTTTCTTTCATTTTCACTTTGTCTCCTGCTTCTGCTCTTATCTGGCTTTACAATGTTTAGGATGATAGAAGACGGTTAATACAGTTTTGACCTGATCTGAATCACAGGTTTTCAGCTGAAACATTTCTCATCATAACAACAACTCATTTACATCAAGCCCTAATGTGATTTGCTGCATGAACTATTGTTACTCTGAATGACATCAGTTTTCTTAAAGGGGTCCTTGATTATGATTTACTTGTAACTTTTTAAACTTTTGTCAGAGCACATGCAACCATCCGTAATTGTAAGAGACGTGATGTTTCTAAACAACATGCACTAGGTGGTTAGCCAATCACAACACACAGCTAACCAATCTGAGCCCACTGCGTATTTCTGAGGGAGGACTTCACAGATCCAGGGAGTCAACAGACCGTTTTTAGGAGACAGAAACAGTGGTGTAGAATAACGGTAAAATGTGCAAAAAATAATGCAATTATTAAAAAACTAAATATGAACATGTTACAGTGCACCCCATACACACAATCAAGCATTCGAAATTAGCCGACTGACCACTCCTTTAACACCTTCTTGAAAGCTCGATGTTGTTGTGGTGTAACTAACTGAAAATGACTGTTTACAAGAGGCTTTGTAGAGCAAACAGTGAAGAACATTTATGTTTTGTATTTGTCATTTGGAATCAATTTTTAAATGAAAAATCAAGACATTTAACAAATAATGTAGGCCCAAATTCACATAATGACGCAATAACTACATAAAAAAATAAATCATATTAAATGAAAAGGAAAGAGCATCACAAACATAAATGAATTTGACTGCACTGATGTCATTACTGCAACTGGGCCACGAGACAAAGACAACGACAGCTCCATTTTAGTTTCTACAGTATGTTAAAACAACCAAGCTGTAGACGCCACAAGTGCTTAGGGTCGCTTATATTATTTTCACTCTATCTGCCTTATGAACATTGCTTCTCTCTCATGCTAAAGAAACTTAAAACAGCACATTACAAGCTGCAGACGATGCAGCTACTTTAGCAACGGCAGCAGAAACATGAAAAACAGATTACACTTTAGCTAAAACACTGCAAAAAAAGAGAATGCAGCAAATATAATTATTTAGATATTTCATAAATATATGAACCAGGTTTGGTTTTTCTATAGACATTTAATATTATTAATCAGCATGTTAAAAGAATTTTATAATAATGTTATAATAAGTTACATAACAATTACTTGTGGATGACAAGGAAAAAGACAAACTTAAACTTTGAAATCTAAAGACAATGTAACACTTAAAATTCTGCTCATAATGAGAGTCTTTTGATTATGTACTTTGTTTTCAGTAGATACTTATTTTAAGCAAAATATAAAAAATGTAAATAAAACAAAAAATAAAAAATAAAAAAAAAACATGGCCTTCTGCCATCTAAATGTAAAGACAATAACAACCTGATAAAACATTTGCTCTTACCTTTTAATATTCATGTCCAGTTAGGCTTAACTGATGAAATATTTACATTTTTTGTAGAAATGTTTTCAGACTTCACTGCTTGGCTCTCAGGGCCCAACATTCTCATCTTTGGTTTCAGTTTTTATGATATTTTTACTACTGCTGCTTAGACGGAAATATATAACTACTCCAGAACAAAAAGTACTGTCTGGATCTCCGCTGAGAAAGGAAATATAGAGACTGGAGCTTCTGGAAGTTTAATTGAATACCCCTGGTTTACATCAACCAAATGAGTTTACTTGACTTGTCATGCTCATCAATCTCTGATCAGATGCAGAGATGATTTCCATGTCTTTCGCTTTGCCTGATGCGCTTCAGATCAAGGTGATCCATCAATGTCATCGGGTAATGAAAGGCTTTGCATGAAGGCTGGGTTATTACCGACAGACTTTTGCGATATAAACTCAAGAACAAATGGCCACTGGCAGTTGCTGCATTTCAATCAAATTCTCTTCTCTTCACACGTTTCAACTACAAACCATGTACACTGAAAAAAAAATCATAAAAAATTGGTGGTGAAAATTTACATTCAAAAATTACAATTTCATTTTTACAAATAATTACAAAGAAATGGCAAGTAACATTGAATTAAAACATGAAATTATGAAGTAGAACAACTGAAATACTATTATCTACTCTAATAACTAATTTTTAACAAATATACACAAAATGAAATTTGGTGTAGAAGCTACGTTTACTCAAATTATTACATTATTTGTCTTGTGTGGAAATTTTACGTCATTTTTCTGAACTAGGCAAAATGAGTAGCAATATGGGGCATTGTTTTCCCTAGTACATTAGAAACTGTTCAGAATTTAAAAAAAAAAGGTTAGAGAGAAACATACCCTACCCAAGAATTCATAGTGCGCAGATGATGACGGGATTTTTATTCAAGTTTTTTATAAAGTGTTGTCATTTATTCAAATAGTTAGCGAAACAAGTGTTAAAAGTCAGGGCTCTTTCTTAAAAAATGTGAACTTAAACTAACAATGTTTCCACTGCACAGATCCATTTGTTAGGTCTGTGGCAAAAGTTGTTGTATTTATTAAATTAAGGGCTGAATATGATCATTCCTTTACAGGGGACAAAAACTCTGCTTGGAGGTAAGACATCACCCATCTGTAATATTTCCACTAGGGCCTCTTGTGTATACAACAATTAGCCCTCACCCCATACAAAGCTTACAACAATAAGACAAGTGGTAGATAAGGCTACTTGATAAGTAGATAAGTCTTTCACTTTTTTATTTCATTTATTATTATTATTATTATTATTATTATTATTATTACTACTATTATTATTATTAATGCATAGTGCTGTTATGCAAGATATGTCTGCAAATGTTTTAACTTGATTTCTGAAATATCCAGAAATATGATTTTGTATGCAGGTCCTGCAGTGTCTTTCAGTTCAGGGAAAAAATGCGTCTGAAACTTAAAAATGAACTGAAGAAGTTGTTCTGTACATTACTTTTGTAATTTCAGTATTTAAGTTATTTGTAAATGAAGCAAAATAATTTCTGTACATTGTTTAGTTTTGTATTATAAGTTGAAACTTGTAAATAAAAGACAAGTAGTTCTAGAAATTGTCTATTTTTGCAAAGCAAGTTATAATTTGTAAATGACAGAAATTCTTCTATACATTATTGGCGTCTAAATTAACATTTGTAAATGAAAACAAATTGTTCAATACTAAAAGTACTTTTTACAACTAATTACAAAATAACTTCAACATCAGAAAAACAACAAAGATTTACTTAATACATAAAACAGACTGGAAAAAAATGATGTATGCTTTCATTCAGCAGTAAAGGGGTCTGGTCTGATTTAGAGAAAAAAGTAAAGAAAAAATAGTGTAGAGCTTTGACAAAGTACTGGCGGAAGAAATTTAGTTACTTTAGTAAAGTACTTTCAGTAGCTATTAATAGCGCATTGAGGAAAAACTACATGCATTTAAAACCTTGAGTAAAAGTATTATCTTGTACTGTATTGCACTTAAGGTATGAAGAGTAAAAGTAAAGGTGTGTATTCTGCAGGATAAAAAAAAATTATATATGACAATCTTGCATTATTTCTGCTGTGCTACTGTTGCATTTTACTTCTGAATATGTTCAAGGTTGCTACATCTAAAATACCTTGTATACTGTTGGGAACTTTAATGTACAACATTGCATCATATTGTAAAAGACCATGTTTTTGTAGTGTTGCTGTCCTGAGAAAAAAAAACTTCTTATTTATATATGAACACTTAAGGAATGTATTTCTGGTGGCGCAATTAGGAAATTCTACAAAGGCTAGACTGCGGTGCATCCTCCGAAGGCTGCAGCCTCCGATTTGAGACACAGCTTGTCAAGTCAAGTCACCTTTATTTATATATCGCTTTTAACCGTACAGATTGTGTCAAAGCAGCTCTACAGTATTAAAGGAACACTCCACTTTTTTTTGAAATAGGCTCATTTTCCAACTCCCCTAGAGTTATACAGATGTGTTTTACCGTTGTGGGTGCAGCAGGCGCAATGATATTACGCAGCCGACAACTCTGCCGGCTGCATCTACACAAACTTAGTGCTGGTCACTTTCAGAAGCTGCGTAATATCATTGCGCCTGCTGCAGCCATGGTACGGCAGCAAAATTCCTTGATTATTACGACGGAATGAGAGTATAGTTCCGTATCGCCATATCGGCCTATAAAATCACAACTTTTCATTTTCCGCCAGTCTTAGTACACGATGCAACTACAGAAGAGTCAAGTTTTAAATAGGAAAAATATGGAAACTCTTTAGTCATTTTATAGTGAGATGCTAATGGGCTAATAGGATTCAATGATTTATGCTAAGCTGTGCTACAAGTGATGCCGCCAGACCCGGCGATCGGCTGAATGGATTCAAAAACGGTAAAACACATCTGTATAACTCTAGGGGAGTTGGAAAATGAGCCCATTTTTTTAAAAAAGTGGAGTGTTCCTTTAAATAAGAAAATAGTGTGTCAATACTGCAAAAGGCCTATAAACACTCAATTTTCAGTTATAGGCAGTTCATCACTAAATTCAGGGATGTCATCATCCAGCTCAGTTCAGTTCAGATAGCATCTGTGCAATCAAGTCAACGATATCACTGGAAATTAGGTGTCCAGTGGCAAGGAACCAAAATTCCATCAGTGACATAAGACATCTTACAGAATAATACTTTTACTTGCACTGCAACATTAGAAATGTGTATCTGCTACCACTGAGTGGCACTATAACCATAGACTTTGAAAGGTTAGAAAGCGAACATGTTACAGCTCATTCTCTCCAGTCTATGCCGCTGATTGCTTCCAAAAAACATCTGTAATGAATGATTTAGCTGATTCAGGTGTTTTATAGGGGTTGGAGCTACAGTTACATTAGTGGATTTTTGTTTTAAAAGGCATAAGTTGCTGTGATTATACCTGGCTCCCACACTACTCCTGAGTTTTCAACCTTCCAAAATGTAGACTTTTAGAAACGCTGCAGACCCCGTTTTAGTTTGAGCGTTTCAGTGTAGACTGACTAAAACGGAGACTTTTGAAAATAAAGGTGTTGCTGCCCTTATTTACTCCTTAATCAGGTCTTCTGGGTCAACCTTGAGTTTTTAGTTCAAATATGCAGACATTTTTCGAGAAATACTGATATCTTTACACATTCATTTCATATTTCTTCATATTTCTATTCATTTGATGTCATCCTAGCAGACAGTTACAGGTTCCCACTAAAAATAAAACACATTACATTATATATTTTGAAGAGAAAACATACGACAACTCACCAGTATTGTCGAATAAATCCTCACAGACCTGAGTGATTCCGTTATTTCAGCTCTCACAGACGGACGCAGCATTTGTTTCGTTACATCCAGTTGATCTTTACAGGATTATTGGATCAAAAAAGATAAATCCAGCAAGGTCAGTCAGTTTCAACAGCTAATTTCTACTCTTAATATCTAACACTCGATTTATTTCGTTCTCCTTTTCAACCGTCGTAGCTCTGTCAACTTCCGACTGAACTGAACTCGAACTTGAACTTTCCGCGTCGGCGGTGGGCGGGGCGATTTTATCACAGCGCTTGATCTGATTGGTTTGTGAACATCCGCAAAATCGTATTTGCTGTCTGGTTGGTATTTTTTTTTTTTTTTTTTTTAAGCTATGGCATGTTTTAACAGTTTAAATAATACTTGCATTTATCAGATTTTGCTATTTATTTACCTTGTAATTATTTCTTTGGCCTTATAAATTAGGTAAATGAATCTTAAAATTAGGTAAGTTTACATATTTACTGCATGCATTATTATCATTATTGTTATTACTCTCAGGAAGATTTTGAAACCCTTGCTCTCCCACCTCTCACTTGCATACTTTTATTACATGTCTGAACCTTTTAGGCCCTCACCACTCAAATACTGTAGTATGCTGTAAATCTATTTAAATTTTGTCTTTGTCATGACAAAGTATATATTTTATCATTTCACTTTTTTTCATGTTTGTACATTCATTTTTGATATTTGAAAGATACGTTTCCCAGCATTATTACGTATCTGAATATACAAATCTTCAGATGAAATTCAGATATGCTGTAGCCAAATATGCAGATATTAAAATGATTTCATGTATATTATTATATTCTGTTTATTAAACCCTACGTTTGTGACATGTTAATGGTTTGACCATTGAAAGTTCAACTTGCATGACTCATGTGTTCTGTAGCAGATGATTTTATTTCAGTGAGAGAGAGAGAGAGAGAGAGAGAGAGAGAGAGGTACTGATATGCAATTAAGATTAACTCATTCACAATACACTTTAGACAGAAGCTTTCCTGATGCAGGAACATTGCAATTACACATTACAAACACATTTTATCTATACCGTTTAAAAAATCTAGCAACATTTTAGGCTATTATTTTTACATTTACAGTAGAGAAAAACTTAGATTAAGATTTACACAAAGCTTAAACTTAGATTTCTTACAGTAAGGGACAAATAGCAGATTTTTACTATATCAGCACTTTAAGGTTACAGTGATTTTTTACAGTGGACTTTAAATACAGTGATTATATTTAGCTTTATGGAAACCTATGGAGACCCAAAAGTTTTTTCCAAATCAATTTAATTATCCATTTCCATTTCTTTTAGATAAACCTGCCCGGTAATGATGGGTCAGAAAAAGAGATCTGTGATCTAATATTATAACTCTTCTCTCTTCTTCTCTTCTCTTTGGAAGACGTCTCCATTCGCTTGCTGCATCCATTGCAGATTTGCATTCACAGACAAATCCGGAGATATTAGTTTCTGCTTTATCTGAGGGGGTGGCACAGATTTGTTAGGTTTTAGTGCATACAGCATCTCTGCTGGTCTTCATTAACATGCCTTACCATGTCTAAATGTAATGTGTTTAAGAAAAATATCTGTATATGTACTGTAGTACTGATTCATAAGATACACACTTGGAAATTGCTAGTGAACTTCACTAATAATTACACAGAAAAGTAACTAATTACAAAAAAGTAAATAAAAGTAAATAATTACAAGAAAGTAACATTGAATCAAATGTGAAATTGTGAAGCGGAAAGACTGAAGATTTTCTTGCAAAACGTATTCCAGTAATCTTTGTATTATTTACAAATTTGAAAAATAATATTTGACAGTGTATGGGACAAACCTGCTTTCACAAATGAACCTGCCATCAATTTTTTAAAACAGCAACAGTTTACTCTAAAATTAATCAGCAGATTGTTCTCAATGATAGAACCTGTCATTTATGTCGAGTTGAGAAAGCTGATTCATTTTACAGACTCAGTTCATCCAGATGGTTCTGTGAAAAATGATTTCTCAAACTGGCAAATGAAACAAAGATCACTGAAGTAAGTTTCGCAAAAAAAAATAAAAATATTATTTCAGTTTTTCTACTTTAGAATTTCACGTTTGTGTGATTTTTTTTTTTTTTTTAGCACAGTAAATAAAAGATTCACCAATAAAAGAATCACAGATTCATTTGAGTCGTTGAACAGCATTGTTAGTCTTTGTTTTTGTAAACATTAGTTAAAGATTAAATGTCTCACCTCCTCAAGGATGGCCGCCTTTATATCGGGATCATTCACATTCTGATCCGATTCCACCTTCAGTCTCAGTATCTGTCTAGACAATGTTCCTGTGGGTAATAACACACACACACACACACATACACAATTAAGTAACTTCCACTCCCTTTCGTGTAAAGCTAATATTTCAATCATTTAATGACACATCTGCATGTTCACAGTTCTCTGATGTTGGTTGATTGTCACATTGGAATGCAAGTAAACAATTTAGTGCAAGTAAAAAATTTAAGCCATAAGTAATCTAAAAGTAGTCCAAAAGTAGTCAGAATCTAAATGACATTGATAACTACAATTTTCATCATGTCATCTGTAATCAGTAACAAACTACAGCATGACATGGACATAAGACATGGAAAAACACTCACTGCCGTAGCAGAAGAAAGGTTTAGCATCGGTGCACTTCTGATCGTCCCACAATCTGTTTTGTCGTAAATACACCACACAATTTCCTGATCCATCCGGCTGACCGGATTCCCAGTTTCTGAATGAAGACGTGCTGTTATCGGACCAGACGAAAGCATCCTTGAAAAGCCCAATGTATGTGACGTTTCCTTCAGGTACCAGCGGCTGGATCTGACGGTTCTCCTCCCGGTTCCTCACGCTGACCAGCTCCTCGTGATACTGTCTGCAGTACATCTGAGCTTCTCTCCAGGACTTTGGCTTATTAACAAATATGTATTTGCGGTATCTCACACCTAGGAGATGTAAAAAACACAGCACTAACATCACCTTGTCAGCTGTTTGCGTTTAGAAAAGGTACACCTTGAGTTAAGTTATACCTTTAGAGTCATAAAAGTTATTTAAAAGTCACTAGAAGAATTCTTACAACATTCTTCTAACTTAATTTTCGCCCAAAATATAGTGTTATTTGAACGTCTATTTTTAATGTCCAGTTTTCTTGTCAAAATTAGAGCTTTATTTAATGGTTTCTAAAACGTTCCTTACAATATTCTACTAACATTATTTTCACCAAAATATGTTTATTATTAAAATGTTGATGATGTTTTCTCTCAACAACTAACAGAAAGTCAGCAATTAATCTGTGATTTATCATAAATTGTTTTGGATTGAAGCATCTACAAAAAAGCATGAATGTAAATGCAGTACCAAAGAGGTCTGGCTCGTAGCATATGAAGCTCCTGTCTATGTCACACCTCGTGTCATGAAACTCTCCATACGAATCCATTACTGAGCAATACTCATCAGTGAGATTAGTTGGTTCACTTTGTCCCCAGTTTCTGTATTCAGCTTCTCCGTCCTTGTAAAACTGTGGATCAGCGAGAGCCCAGTGCCACTGCTCGTTCGCCGTTTTCCTCAGGCCGATCCAGGCGGATTTAGAGCTCATGACGTTTTCAAGAGCCAGAAGCTCCTCCATGTCCGTCCAGTCCTCCAGAGTCAGCAGATCAGTGTAATTCTCTCGGCAGTATCGCTGAGCTTCAGCAAACGTTTTGGATTCATTCACGAAGAATAGTTTTTTAGAGGGCTCTAATGACGTGTACAAACCTTTCAAAAACGTTTGAGTTATTATAATTGCCATTAAAACATGCAGATGCAAAATACAATATATATTTTGTCATTGTGCATATGCACAACATGTATGTTTACATTCGTACACTGTAAAAAATGACCGTGAATTTAACGGTAAAAATACTGTAAAAATGCTACAGTAAAAACCTGTTAAATGGTTAACGGTAAAAGGCCGTAAAATTTACAGTGAACAGTGAAATTGACCGTAAACAGACATTCCCAGAATTCCCTGTGTTACATTTTTTTTTAATTTGATGTTTTTTTTTGTTGAACCCTTTCTTCTTAGATTTTTCTTAGCTGTTTTGTACATTAGGGTTCTATGTTGCATCTAATTCTGTTAAATTAATGTTTATGCATTATTTCAGTTTCATGTCTGTTACCATGATGGTGTTTAGTTTTTGTGTGAATGACACTGTGCACCTTCTGTATATGTTAATTTTTAAAAGCTGTTTGTGATGAGCTTTGGTTCATTATTTGACTTTCTCATCACCACCTACTTCTGGTGGTTATCAGTGTATTACAAAGGTACAAAAAAGATTTCAGTTCTTCAATAGGTTGGTACATTAACATTATATCAGTTAATGAAATTACGGTATTTACCTGTAAATTTAAGTGAAAAACGCAAAACACAAAATGTTGCTACCGTATCTTTTACGGTAAGTTAGTTTTTTACCGTAAATTTTACGGAATATTTTTTACAGTGTAGTTTTATTCCTTCAGTCTCTCACCTGTAACACAGTATATTCCACAGATCATGAGGACGAGAAGAAGATCCATCTCTGTCCTGACATCAGCAAATTATGACAAATTAAATAATGTCTAAACATAATACGCTACATGAAGTATTATTCTTTTTCAGTCTTGTTTTCCAGTACAAATATTGAACTTGTTTTCTCTTTGAATTGAGTTTATGTTTTGAGCGCACCAGCATATATGTTCTTATTTTAAGAAAGAAAATTTATTTCTCACTTCTTATGGCATTTTGCTTCTCAAGTAAATGTATTTTGATTGATGAATGTTCAGATATTTATACTGGGGAAATAAAAAACAAAAATAAGGAAGAAAACGACTTGTTTGCAGTGTAAATGAACACAGGCAAAATATATTTTTTAAAAAAGTATTTCAGTTTTGTTTAACAAAAAAATAAAAAAAGAATTAAAATATTTTATGCAGGATCATGAGACAAAATACATTTACTTTCTCTAAAAACAAGTGTGTCTACTCTTAAAGCATGTTTAGAGATTTGTACTGAAAAACAACAATACTGTGGAAGAAAATTAAAATCTGTTCCAAACCATTATTTTCTTAGAACTTGAAGTGGAACTTGAAAAAACGTTAATCATTGAACGATTTTTATGCATTGTCACAAGACAAAATGTTTGAAATATTTGGGCTGGAAAACGAGATAAAAAAGTCAGAAAAGATCCAGACTCACCTGTTATGTTGAACTCTCACAGTAATCTGTCAAAGCTGACTCTGTTGACTTTGGTTTTTATACTCGTTCTGATCCTTTGGTTTGCTCTACAACCCTGCTGAACGACACCGACTGATTTTCATCCCGACTTTGCTTAAAACATGAAACCCCTCATTCAAAACGCATTAAATGAGCATGGAAATGATCAGAAGCTGAGGTCAAACAAAGAAAAATAGAACAGTGACAAAAATAAGAGAGTGTTCGTCAACAGCTTTATATAGCAGAGGAAAAATGATATTGCTCATCCATTGCCTTTATACAGTATATCGCGAAAGAGTTATCCTGAAATATATAGTTAAAAAAAGAATTTATTAAAAATAAACAGTCAAACAGCATTATGTTTCGGGTAAAAATCAAGTTAAACATTGTAAGAAACGTTTTTGTAGCTTTTTAATAACGTTATAACCATGACAAGAAAACTGTTTTTTAAAACTTACATTTAAACTGGGATGTTCGGGTCACCTTTGTGGATTCTTCTCCTCATCTTTAAAAAAAACATGAACAAAATGACACTAGGTCAAAGATATGATCCAGACAACATTCAAAAAACATTTAGAAACCATAAACTTAATCATTTCTCATACTGTTCTGCCTGCGGTAATACTAATACTGACATTTTCATTTCTGTGTACAATAAATCATTTTTGGACTGTTTTGCAATGCCACTTGATGTCAGATCGTTCAAATCTTGGACTTTCCTTTGACTCAAAGCTTTGTCTTTGGTCTAATCCCATACAAAGAGGACATTTTCATGACATTTTGTGTACGTTTGACTAAAGGCCCTGGTGAACCTGACTGGAATGTCTAATAAGCAGGTGATTTCCATGAGAGACTGACACAAGCCTCTCATTGGTAACTCGTCTTTTAATGAAATGTGCCAGTGCCTCGAATAACATGTCTGTATGAGTGACCTGTCAAAATGAAACACTGACACAGCAGATGGACGGCATGTTGTGCAGCATGTGGAGAAATGCATCACTCCAGCCACTGTATTTTAGTGCACTGATTGAATGTTGGTGTCTCTGCTTAATGTGACAAATGAATTCACCAATGCCGGACTCTCACTGCGAATATAAAACATTTCCCATTGCTAATACAATCATCAATATCAATGCAAACAGAAAAAAAGCTCCACTTTTGATCCACTCACCCAATATTTTATTGACATATGCACAGATTATAGAATATAAAACATTACAGAATTACAACATTCAGGAATCTTTATGGCCACCAAATGCACACTGCAAGAAATGGTTTCCTGATTTGTTTGTTTTGTATAAATATGCTGAAATTGTTAAATCAAGATACATTTATTTCAGAAGCAAAATTACACACAATATTAAGTCTTGATTTCTTAAATAATAATAATAATAATAATAATAAATATTGATGAAACAAGTTTTTTTCTTAAATTGAGAGAAGATATCCACCAAGAAATAAAAACATTTTTTTCTCAGTACTTTAATCTTGTTTTCTAGTACAAGTATCTAAAACGTCTTAAATCAAACAATATTTAAGAAGAAAACAACTTAAAATATTAAATACTAATCTTGTTTTCCCTTTGAATTAAGTTAATTTGTCTTACCCCAAAGACAGACTTAATATTTTAAGTAGTTTTCTTCATGAATAAAAGTTTCAGATATTTGTACTAGAAAACAAGATTAAAGTACTGAGAAGGAAAATCTTTTTTTTTTTTTTTTTTCTGCAGTGCAAGAAACCAAAACAATCGTCATGTAATTCACCTATTGTAAAAATCTCTAAAATATGTATTTGATGTGCTCTTCTGTCAGCCAACTACATTTAATGAACTTATTCATCTTAATTTGAGTGCTAAGCATTACATATTACACACTACAGAGCTGAAGTCCTCTACTGAAGTTTGCCACTGGTGATATTTGACCATCTGTTACTGTGAAAGTTCTACGTTCATGTCTGTCGATCCGGTTGGAAGTTTTTGGAACACCTTTCCGTTCAGCTGCCGCCGCCACGAGAGCTTCACATCCGCTGCCATTCCCTGCTCTTGCAGTTTCTGCTGGATCTGAAGATTGCAATCGTTTAATTCACTTATATGATGAGTCTCTGATGACATCTGATTACACATGCTCTGTTTGGAGAGCCAAGCCTCCCATTAACCTTCCCATTCATTTATGAACAAATTAGTGTTTTCAGAATGTTCTTAGCTTTCTTTCTTGGTTATGCTTTTTTTTATTTTTATTTTTTAACTGAAATATTAATGTGAGCAGAGCTGGGTAGATTACCTACAAATTGTGGTCCGTCACTGATCATAGATCACATGATGAAAACTACAGGTAGTAATGTAATCGAGATTACTGTAATGTAATCTGACTACTTTATTAGATTACTTTTTGTTTTTTAAATCAAACTTTTTTAAACTTACCATTAAATGTACCATACTGATACAAAAAAGCAAAGCGAAAGAAAAAATATACTATTTTCTGATAAACATCATAAAATGCATTAGACATTACACCAGGGTTTCCATAACTGGGTTTAATGCAAGTACTGCAGTAAGAACCTCAATGTGACCATTAACTGACATAAAAAAAAAAAAAAAAACCCTGAATGTATTGTTAAATTATTTGAAATATTAAGTTCCTCAGAGATATTTCAAGTAAATATTTCACTTTAAGGGGGTTGGCTGACAAAAAAATAAATAAATAAATAAACATACAACTTCCGTATTACATGAACAAACATTAATAAACATGAAAGCAGCAATGACATTACACATCCTTGTGTTTCATACATGGTCTAATTGCTTTAAAGGTGCTTTTTTCCCTCAAAGAAGCATGGTTACAAATTTATTTACACAACAATTGTGAATATAGTTGAAGCTAAATGGTATGACACACAGTAGGATTTTTAGAAAGGAAAATTTAAAAGAGAAAAAAGAATAATTAGGTTACGGATAATTTACGGCCATTGTGTGAATAATGTCATCACGTAATCCATAAAAAGTAATTGCAATCTGATTATGAGAATTTTAAAATGTAATGTACTCTAATTACATGTACTTAATTTTTGAAATCTGATTATGTAATTCAGATTACATGTAATCAGTTATTACCCAGATTTGTTATGTGAAAAAATGTTATATATATATAACTACAATTAATATATAATATATATATATATATATATATATATATATATATATATATATTATTGATTTTTTTTGTTTTTATTTAATTAATTTGAAACACTAAAATAACTACAACTAAAACTGAAATTAAAATGACAACACACATATCGCTGGAAAGGTCTGAGTCATGCACTTTCATATTTGATGACTATTTTTTGATAGAGGTAATATTGTGACAGTAATTTATACATTTGCGACAGAAAAATGCTGAACAAAAATCAATGGAGTTTGGGTTTTTTCCCCAGTGGCGTAAACAAAATCTCATAGGAACCTCAATTTTTGTGATATCAACTTCAAATTTGAAACATAACTTAGTTGGACATATGGCTTTGATTTTTTTAGCAATTAAATTCCAAAATATTTAGTAAAATATTTCTCTTTTATAAAATAAAAATGTTAAGAATTTAAAAATAATAATAAAAATGACACAAACACAAAACAAAATTACTAAATTTTTAAATTTAAAATATCATTTTTAAATATTAATAAAAACTATAACAGCACCTAAATTATACTAAAATAACACTGGACTCAATCAACCTGACATGTTTAAAAGACACCAATGAAAAGACTTTTTTTATGGTCGAAGAAAATTGGTTAATGCAGAATTAATAAAAAAATAAAAATCAACAGAACTGAGGAGCAGAGTTAGCAAGGCAAGAAATATGACTGTAGTATGTAACTCACCTTATATAACACACTGGCTGCAATGGTTTGATCATTGACATTATCTCCTGCTTTCACCCTCAGTTTCAGTATCTGATGTTTCACATGAGCTGTGGAAACAAAATATGCGGGGAACAAATGCAATTACAGATGATTACAATCTCTTCTGAACACAAAATGATTGCACAGTCAATATTTTGACATATGAATACAGCTCTGAGATACTCGTTTAATATTTATGATGTTTATACTGTTTTTAAGGTTGAGAAAAGATGTGTTAAGTTATGTTTAAATGTTCTACATGTGCATATTTTGAGTTCAAACAGCACCAAAGGTGAAAATGCACTAAAAAATGTTTGTGCACAAATTGCATAAGTTCAGATTGTTCTTTTTAATGAACGGATTTAAAATTAGATTAAATATTTGAATGGGATATACTGATTACTAAATATATTATCTAAAAAAATATAAAAAAATATTATCTAATTTGACTTAAATTGTAACTTTTTTTTTGGCCTAAAAAAAAAAAATTAAACTAGACAAAAAAAAAAAAAAAGTATGATTTAAATGACGTCGTACTTGCTTGGCATAAGAAGTAATACAATGTTGAGCAGCTTTCATCAGCAATCTGACCACGGTTATCTAATGCAGCACACGATTCTCCACCATAAAAATTATCCGGCTGTTCTGCAGCCCATCGCAGAGAAGAGCTTGTGCCGTTCTGACCGGACCACTTCCACGAGTCTCTGAACAGACCGATCCAGGCACAAGTGTAATCTTTGATCATCGTTGTCAGCTGTTGATTGACATCCACGTTCCTGATGGTGAACAAGTCGGTGTAGTTTTCTCTGCAGTAATTCTGAGCGTTATTCCAGGACATCACTGGATCAGTAACTAACACCGGCTGTCCTTCTGTGAAACATCAGAATAACTACAATTAACTTTACAGACCAATCCAACTTGTCTATTACATGAAATATGTTGGTTTCCATACCAATAATAAAATTGTTTACAGAAACCAACAAGTCAGTCAATAAATACTAAACTGCAAAACTCAGGAATGACTGATGTTGAGACTTACCACCACTTTGGCAAAAAAAGGAACACATCAAATTACAGGCTTCATCCCACCAGTATCCAGTCGTCCGCAGAGTTGCACAGTATTGCTTTCCATTCAAATTGTTTGGCTGATCATAATCCCACTGTAAGAAAGTCACACTTTCATCTCGAAAAGACCAGCGCCACGTATCCACGTCGTCATACAGTCCGATCCAGATGGAAAACTGCATTTCATCTCTTAACATGTCCACTTCGCTCCACTCTTCATCGGTCTGGACAGTGGCCAGGTCAATGTAGTTCTGTCGACAGTAATCTTGAGCCTCGTCCCATGTTTTATACTCTTTGATCAGAATATACTCACGTGAGACGCACAAAATGACTGACAGAAGCCCTGTTAGGAAAAAATAGAGTTGGGTTTATACAAAATCAGAACAAAAATCCAGTAATTCAGCATTAGTCAATTAAAAAATGACTTATTGGCAAACAATCACATTCACACACAAATACACGCTCACCTGAGAGCAAAAAGAGATGAATCAGTCTTTGCACCATTGCTGCTGAGATTAGTTTGGGTTAGTCAGGTCCTAACGATAGACCAGTTAAAAATGAAGGGACCCTGTATTAAAATATAGTTGTGAGGGGGTAACACACACCCATGTTGATTTGCGTACTGAAATCAGTATTGTCTTTCATTGTCAAGAGCAGCATTAGGGATTCACGGTGTGAAGAAGATTTGCTCAGCTAATGATGCACATCAAATGTGCTTACACAAATACAGACAGAATCAAGTTGTTTGCATGGAAAACCACGACATCTTTGGTTTTTGTAGGTGAAAAGCTGCGTGTATGAATTGGTTTAAGATGAATGAATTTAAAGATACTGTAGCATAAGGATGCCATTTCATGAATTTGAATAAGCTGTTTCTGTGCGGTTACCGAAGTAACAAGTTCTAGTTTGCGTGACAGAGAAAGCGCGTTATTACCTGCATCTGTCGCCAAGATGAGTGTCAGACGACAAACATTTAGAAAAGCTGTTCTATCTGAATGGAAGTCAATGCAGGGAAAGCCTCAGTACGTTAAACAAACGGTGTTTTGTGAAAGTGGGATTGATTTTACAGCACCGCTCATTCATTTCTAAACCATCCACAAACAGTTTGTCATGACAGCCTTAAAACGCTGAAAGTGATTCACTGAAATCAAGGCCATTGCATTACACCTGCTCCGGCGACGCTCCTTCTCCAAACAGAATGTCTGCACAAATGATGAAGCCACTTCATGTATTTTGTTGGAGAACTATTTCAAGCAACATTTTCTATGTCCTTAAAATACTGAGCAAATGAATGAATAAAACATCAGCTCCATCACCGTCCAGATCAAAAATGTAATGGAAAACGAGTCAAGAGTAGGTGTAAACAAACACACACACAGTGCTTTTCAACTTCTGCTCAACTTTTTCAGCTGTTTTGCATTTTGCGTGTAAAGCATCATCATTAGGGGTTAATGGGTTCATTGCTACTCGTCATTTACTCAACTAATGATGCACAACAAAATGCATTTACACAAATACAAAGAGGATGAATGGAAACATTTGCATGGGAATGCATTTGTTCAGGAAAAGCTTTTGTGTGTATTGAAATATATATACATATTAGTGCTGTCAAACGATTAATCGCGATTAATCGCATAGAAAATAAAAGTCTGAGTTTGCCTAATATATATGTGTGTACTTTGTGTAATTATTATGTATATATAAATACAAACACATTCATGTATATATTTAAGAGATACTTACAAGTATATGTATTTATTATAATTTTTCTATCATTTATATTATATATAAATAAAATATTTTGTACATAAATAACATATTTCTCTTAAATATATGCATTCATTTGTGTGTATTTATATATACATAATAATTACACACAGTACACACACATATATTAGGCAAACTCAAACTTTTATTTTGTATGCGATTAATCGCGATTAATCATTTGACAGTCCTAATATATATAAATATTTTTTACTTTTTTTTCCATGACCTGACTAAAAAAATATAGTTTAAAAACAGAAATATCTGTTTTAAATTTTTGAAGCTGCATCAAAAAGTGTGATGTGATAAAATCCCAGTGTAAAATCTGAAATGCGATTGGTACAGAGAGCCATAAATATGCAAACACATCATTATACTCTTCACATGAGAAATAATCAATTTTCCGCTCTGGCTGATAAACAACAAAAAACAATGCAATATTGAGAAGAGTTTCTGCACAAAACACTGTAGAAAACAATCATCATAAATCATATTTACATTTGAATATTCATGACTGCCGGTTAAGCGTTACACAATTTTCTGCTAATGGACATTTTTATGAAAGTCAGTGTATTTTTGTTAAGTTCATCTGTCAGCTAAACTAAAAATGTCATTAGTGCAGGTGTCTAATTATGTTTTCTGTACATTTTCAAAGCAATATGCATTACCAGTCATTAAAAATGTAAAAATTGCTAAACCATTAAAATGTAACTTACATACATCGTTTATAAACATAATCTGCTTTTTTTGCCCTCTAGTCAAATGATAAAAAATTACAAAACAAAAAAAATAAAAGAAATATATATATATATATTTATATTGTAGACAATGTCAGTGTACTATGAATAAACTTACAGCTCTTGACATTAAGCAAAAATAAAAATAAAAAATGCCAGTACTTCAGTCCACATAACTGTAATGTGTCCAATCAAGCTTGTGGCTCCATCAGGTGCAGATATACACACAACGCAGTGTTCTTGCATTCAAGACGAGCAAAGATATGGACGTATTAATTTGACATCTTAAAAACAACACTAAAGTCACAAGATGCTGAAAGAAACAGACCATCAGTTAAAATATCTTGATATCAAGAGCATGTTAAGCATGTACTGATGTGTTCAAGTCATTACAGAAAGATCATATTTATGAGTTTAATGCACATGAATGGCACCACAGAGATGGAATCGTGAGTGAGAAACTCTAGATTTACTTTAAGCCCAGAGTTTCAGTGTTGGTCAGAAAATACGGACGACACAATGGATTGTGTCTGTATTGATGGTAAATTTGTTCAAATTAATTATTTTTTCCTCCATTTACAATAAGACTATCCAAGTGACATGTAAAAAGTGGGGAGGGTTGTACCAGTGATTTGCTCAGCAGTCCAGACTCTTCTTTTCTCATCCAGAGTGAGCAGAAGGGCTGCCTAAATCATTCTGGACCCGTCACACCCAGCACACTTCCTCTTCGGACTGCTGCCGTCCGGTCGGCACTGCAAAGCACCGAGCACCAAAACAGCCAGACACGGGAAAAGCTTCTTCCCTCGGGCCATCTACCTCACGAACAGTTAAATGTTCTCCTCACTGTGCAACAAAACGTGTGCAATACCCACCATCTAGTCCCAGCCTCAGACGTCTCGCCCACGGACTGTTGGCTAAACGTCTGATGCATACGGCACACAAAACATGGGGAAACACTTCAGGATTTTTGAAGCTGTCATCAGGTCAGTTAGATTGTACAGGATTTCCGGGAGGCGTGTGTGTTGCGTTTTTTAACGTTCCCCTGGAAACAAAAATGCCGTGGTGCCAAACCCCCTCATGAAAGAAGAAAGCTGTCGTGTTTACAACTGTGACGTTGAGCACTTACCAGGTTCAACTAAATGCTGGATTTGCAAAAGTATGTGCGGCACTGACTCTTTAAAATATGTGCGAGAGTTTTACACGCCGTTCTGTTATTGTGGCGACATTTCCACACCCCTAAACGTGATTGGTTGCTTTACCTGTCAATCATATGGCCTCTTGGGTGGGCCTTGGCAATTCAAAGTTCCCAGACGTTCTGCCGTCAGTCTGAAGGTCTGGCTACGCGAGACTTCCCGCTATCCGTACTTATATTTATTATACAGCTTACGTCGTACATCTATCCACATTCCCTTGCATAATTTGTATATGGCACATCTGTACATACTATTGTCTTTTTGACTATTGTGTATAGTTTTTACATATTTATTTTTAATCACTCGTCTATTTTGTTATCTGTGTCCTGTCACTTGTCATCCTGTCTGTGAACTGGAAGCGTCTGTCACCAAAAAAAATTCCTTGTGTGTGTAAGCACACTTGGCAATGAAGTTCTTTCTTATTCTGATTCTGATTAACAATTTACAACAGCTTTACTAAATAAAAAAAAAAATAATAATAATTTTGTAATTTTTTTTACATATTTAAAAAAATATATATTCAACACAAAATGGGCAAAAAATGTATTAGTAGAAGATATTTTTATGCAAATATATTTTGAAACATATTTTAGCAAATACATTTTTGGACAAGTATATTTTGAAATCAATTCAAAAATGTATTTGAAAAAAAAAAAATGTCACTTTAAGTTAATTCATAAATATATTTAATCATCTTTCCCATTTGTTAATCTATATCGATCCTCGTTTAATGCTTGAAACACCGTTCCGTTCGGCTGCTCCCGCCATGACAACTTCACGTCCGCTGCCATTCCCTGCTCTCGCAGCTTTTGCTGAATCTGAAGACAGACCAGTGTCAGACAGAACTAATGCAAAATTACAAGGTTATGAAGCTTTAATCAGTCTACTGGCTCATAGAAAAACACTGCAAAGAGAGGTATAGAAGAAATCCTTATTGCACACAAACAGACACCACAGAACCTGGAAGGTCACGAGGGTCAGCAAGAAAACGAAACACTAGTATGGATTATAGATGTGATGATAAATATGGCTCACCTCCTTCAACACAGCGTCTGCAGTCACATGATCCCTGACATTATCACCTGCTTTCACCTCCACTCGCAAAATCTGTCGCTTTACTGGTACTGTGACGAGCAATGAAATACATAAAAATACAAACAATCAGACAAAGTCATTTTCAGGACAACCTGAAACACAGTGATCACAGTAATGATGTTTTGAGGAAAGATGCTACAGACAAAACCGTCGTTTTCTTTGTTGTTGTTGTTGTTTTTTTCGCCACTTCAGCAGACTTAGCAGTTTGTATATTCATATCTACGTTTTTACTGAGGAGTTTGTTAATATATAAATACACCTGATTTTATTAATGTACTTCATCTATATTTGTGCCTGTAGATTTCAGTTAAGATGCATTTAAGGCCATTTTCTCTAAATGAGTTTGTTTCTCCACTTCAGCAGCACTTACAGACACCAAACGTAGCAGTTTTATTCATATCTATATTCTGAAGGTTTTTACTGAGGGGTTTGTTGATATATCATTCACATCAGTTTTTATAACTTTTTTTTCCTAGAACATTGTGAAGATGCATTTATTTCTCGCTGTTGACAGTATTTTCTGATTTATGGAGTGAAGAGAAATGCAAAATCCTCTAACATGTCAGCAAAATCAAATAATAATTCTGAATCTGGATTTATCCAGAGCTCAGATTTAAGTTCTTGAAATGTATGCAAACTGGTGCATATTTATTAGACAATGCCTCATGTGCATATTTAAACATAACTTCAGAAAACTTCATACAAAAACATTCTGTTTATGTACTGTAATTGGTAAGTTGTGGTGTTACGTGTTATTTCATACTTATACACTATTTATCTGTGCATTGCAAAAAATAGTTTGCACTTTTTTTTGTAGAAAATAAGTGTTGTTTGCACATGCAAAACTTAACAAGACACATAGTTTAAGGAATCGTTAATGTTTGGATCATGCACGAGCTAAACTGTAATGCTTAGTGTTATTCAAATCCTGAACCATAAGTATGAACAATAATAAACAGACCTATTTATTAATTATATACTGTAGAGGTCCATACATTTTTTAGGCAGGTGCTGTTTTAGCCGGTTCAACATTAGAACCCAGAAACAACCGCAAAATGCTGTAAAAAATGACAAATACTTACATGGGCTTTTGCAAACGAAGAAAAACTTATTTGAGCATTGCTCATCAGCGATCCAACCATACTCATCGACAGCAGCGCAGATTTCACTGCCAAAATAGTTATCCGGTTGTTTATCAGCCCATCGCAGAGAAGAGCTTGTGTTGGTCTGATCGGACCACTTCCACTGGTCTCTGAACAGACCGATCCAGATACAGCTGTCGACACTCGGCGCCATCATCCTTAGCAGCTGGTTCTCACTCTCGTTCTTGACCGTGTATAAGTCTATGAAGTTTTCTCTACAGAAACTCTGAGCTTGTTTCCAGGGCATCATTCGATCAGTAGCTACTGGCCCTTGATCTGAGAAACATCAGAATAACTATGATTAACTCAACTAGACAACCCCAACACAAAAGGTGTACCAGTTTTTGTACATCACTTCCAAAACACATCTATATGTTCATGACCCTAAATATAATTATTCACCATATTTCAAGAAATAAACAGTTGAACCAGTATTTCGAGCAGTTTGAAAATTAAGTGCGATGTAACGGTATGAAAATTTCATCACGATTCACGTTATAGCGACCAAAATGATCACGGTTATCAGTATTATCACGGTATTGTTAAAATGTACTGGAAATGTTCCAAAAATACTGACACATAAATCACTTCAAGTTTTATGTTTAAAATGAACAAATGAAACGACTTTTTGTTTGCATAATCACTAAAACAACAGCAGTAGGCTACCAATGATGTCCAGACATCATGACCCACAACAGTTTAACTAACAGCATGTTAAAATATTTAATGTACATTTTCAAATAAAGCTGTGAAAAAGTTTCATAAAAAGATAAACCTCACATTTCAGCCTTTAAATAAAGAAAAGGGTTAAGCTAAAATGCTAATTGATTTAATAAATTATTATATGCATTTCATCTGTTCCATAAATAATCTAGATAACTGGTCTGAATTGTTTAAACGTGTAGAATCCACTTAAGCTTGTTTTCCATCAACCGGTCCAAATGCTGGCTACAGCAGGGCACGCAAATTCGGTTGGTTTTTTGGCAAGACAAAAACTGCACACAAGCTGAATGTAAATGTAAGTCTCTGTAAATCCACTGTATGACATTAGATGGCGCTTATGGAAAAGCTGAATTACATCTGTTTCCAGGTACATTCATATAATTAATTTATTCATATATTCCTTATAATTCCAGATTTACGTTTCTGCGGTGGGTGCCTAACCCACAACTGCGGAGTGAAACGCACGGACTGCAAATACATTAGTTACCAAATAATACACACATTCTTTCTATGAGGGTTACGCGTCATTAAACAAAATCATTTAATAAATACCCGTTTACAATAAGCACTTATTCGTGCATACACAGGACAATGTTTGCGGGCGCACACGCAATATCTGAGGGAGCGCAGAGCCGTGATCACTATATGGGAGAAGAAGTCAGAAGCCCAGAGGATTCGTTCTGACACCTTCTCATACAATAATGCACTCTTGACATTCACCATTAAAATAACGCCAAAATAGCTTCAAATGAACTATGAAAATGAGAATAAAGTCGTAAAAGCTGCAATGCATTTCATATTGCTTAAAATGAACGGTGTTTTCTCGTGGGTGCTCAATTATTTCCGTGGGGATTGGCGCCCTTAGCACTCTTTTAAAACATCTGCTGTCTTTTACACAAAATGAAACTACTCTGTGTGCCGTGCGCAAGTGAGACTGTTACTTAAAACTGTGCTTTATGCTGTACAGTATTTATTTATGATCAGTTGTTCAAATCGCGGTAATCAAATACAGTTTTAATAATCATTAAAATATGAAATGGTAGTACTAACCGTGGGGAATTTTATCATGATTTATCGTCAAACCGGTAATCGTTACATCCCTAAGTGTGAGTCAGATTGATCCCAACACAACAGGATGGTCATCTTTTCTATATATTGAGTTGCGAAAATATAAAAAGTTTGTGAAAATATACAGTGTGTGTAAAAGTATACGAGTCTTACCGCTTTGACAAGTAACAAGGCATCTAAGACTGCAGCTTTTGTCACGCCAGTATCCATTCCAATGAAGTATTACGCAGGCTTGGCCTCCTCCAGAATTATCGGGCTCATCCACATCCCATCTGGCGTATGTGAGGCGTTCATCTCCAAAAGACCAGCGCCAGCTGTTCACATCATCATAGAGTCCGATCCAAGTGTAAGACAGATAATTAGCACTTAAATTATTTAATTCGCTCCACTCTTCATCGGTCTGGACGGTGGCCAAGTCAATGTAGTTCTGTCGACAGAATTCTTGAGCCTCGTCCCATGTTTTATACTCTCGGACCAGAACAAACTCTGTGAGTCTACTTGAGTCACACAGAATGACTGAGAGAAACCCTGTTTCGAGTGTGGTTAATAAGAAAAAAAAATGTGTTTCAAATGATCCAAAAATTTGCTGACTTCATGGAGACCAAAAATTCAGTCCAGCTTAAATGTTATAGACAGCTAATAAGACAAAGTATTTTTTTTCCTGAGTCACTTAAAGTGTTCATACAAACAAACACACTCACCTGACAACAAAAAGAGGTGCATCAGTCTTTGTTCCATCACTGTTGAGGTTCGAGAGCTCTGCTTGGCCTCTGCTCCTAAATTGAAGTGTCTAAAGATGTTGCGAAATATGGCACTATGACTGAGGAGTGAACAAACACCCATTCGCATTTGCATATTTAAATTGCCATCATTATTAGTCATTAACAGAAGAAAACAGAAATTCAAGGTGTAAAGAATTTGCTCAGCTAATGATGCACGTCAAATGTGTTTTTACACAAATGTGATTTACATGGGAAATCATACAACACATGTCTGGGACACACAAACATACATGCTTGGTCAATGATTTCATGATAAAACAATGAATTTATGTCATGTTTATATATTTGTTCACAATGATTAAAAAATAATAAAAACTGTCCATAACAACTATAACATACAATAACGAGTACATCTTTGATATTAATTTAGTATCTTAACCCTATTTGACACATCAAACTTTGCTGTTAAACCTGTTTCACACACAATCTACTAAGTGTCTTCTGTCGTCTGATTGATAGTTCAGAGTTTTTTAATCCAGTAAAAGCTCTTTTTTAGTGTATTTGTACAAACGTCCTCCTTCAGCCGGTGTTTCACGTGTGTTTTTGCTGTCAAATCTTGACCGATCAAGTAAACGTCAGAATAACTGTAGTCATATTTCCAGATGAACACTTACTGGACTGAAGCAGCTTCTCCAGGAATCATTTTGTTGAAAAATCAGTGAGTGTCAAATCTGATCATCAGGATCTTTTGAGGAACGCTTGTTTCCAGAAGCTTTACTTTCACAAGCCTCCAAAACATTGCACATCTTTTGAGAAACGTTTATTTGTTCATCTCTCAATCATCATTGCATTGCATTGCATTATATGTCTGAATCATGGTGAAGTGACAGTGTCAGCATGAGTAGTTGTACATTGAAACCCAGTGTGCTGCAACCACTGCCATTAATACAGTTTACAAAGTGTGCAGATTCAACTTCCTATGTAATTACTATAGATCTATTGTCTGTGTGTTTCATTTGTAGTTTGATGGAAGTATAACTATAATACATATTAACAAATCCTGCTAGAATAACTATAATGAGCTATAATTACGATGAAATAATAAAATCTAAAAGTTTTCAAATGGACAAATAAGTTAGTAAAATATATTGATTAATTCAGATGTATGTAAGGTTGTTACTCTGCTCTAGTTAGTCAATGATATTTAATCATGTTCTCCTTTTGTTCCCAAAAAATTCACACTAAAGATTTAAACAAAAACAACAACACCAACAACAAAAACATATATTGTAACTTGTCAAAGTAAAAAATATCAAATATGTGAAAACTTCAATAAGTCCCAACTATTTTTTTTTTTTACTTTTGTGTTAGAGATCAGTTTGACACACATTTTGTTCAAAGTTGGCTGCACAGACACAAAGTACTTGTAGTGACTGTACACTGAGGTGCAAGTAACTACAAGTAAAACTACAAGTACTGTACATTATTTGCATACAATGTAAGTGGTATTTATCACTATTTATTATTCCTCTTCATTTTTTCCCCTCAAGCCTTTGTGAGGGTAAAATGGGTTTCTCACACTTCTTTTCAATTTTATGTTCTCATGTTTTCATATTTTAGTGTTTGACAAGCTCATAAAAGTTTTCTGTTTTTGCCAACAGGCATCAATGGGGACATGTCTTAACAAAATACAGCACATTTTCAACACATTTATATGCTTTAACACAAATTCAGACAAAATCAGAGGAAGAATGGGGTGATTTACATGGGAAATCGTCCAACGCATATCTGGGAGTAGCTTTAGTCCAGTCCAAATACAGCAGTAGAATAGAATATCAATCACAGATATCAGAAGTGAATATGAATCAGTTTCTCCTCCTTTGGTACAAATAAAAAGGACAACAGGTGCACTGAAGAGACAACAGCAAGACAAACCCAAAAGGGAATGGTTTCATAGACAGAAAGCGACACAGACAGTCGCTCTCACCTTAGCCTTCCTGAATGATTTGTCTCCGTTTTTGTTTTGTTAGGGTCCTTGTCACTCCTTGTATCATGAGGCAGTACCTGCAGCCCAATCAAGCTGCAGTTCAGATAGCACATCCATTCATGCCGCCACATGGAGGTTTGGTGTGTCTCCCAGCACAGTCTGAAAAGCATGAGGAGAGCTTGACAGAGCCGATGAAGGGCAACGAGCCGGCAGCAGAACCAGTATCTGCTCCTTTGTGTGAAGAGTAACAGGAGGAGCACTGCTAAAGCCCTCCAAAATGACCTCCAGCAGGCAACTGGTATGCGACAAACTGTCAGAAACATACTCCGTGAGGGTGTCACGAGGGCCTGACGCCCTGTAGTGGGACCTGTGCTCACCCTACACCATGCAGCTTGATTGGCATTTGCCACAGAACACCAGGAATGGTTCTCTTCCCAGTTGAGAGCAGGATCACACTGAGCACGTGACAAGTTTCTGGAGATGTGTTCTGATTGATTTGAGATTTGTGCTCTGCATTTCACACACACACAAACACACACACACCTGGAGTGGGACGCCATTCGGCAGCAAATGCCAGTTTGGTGTCTTGCTTCTCCCCCCCACCTCCATTTCCTGCCAGTACTAAGACTCAAACTCACAACCTTCAGGTTACAAGTCCGACTCTCTAACCATTAGGCTATTAATGGCTCTCCTACTACTATTCAGCAACTGAATCTATTTAAAACACAGAGGGATCGGTGTGGTTATTAGTGGAACATGATGAACAGAGGCTAAAACAGGACGTGTTGGGATTGATACAGTAATGACCTCAGAGAATCAGGACTTTAATGTGAGCGCCCTCTGCTGGACACACCAACACTTCAGCTTTAGGTCTGAGTGAATAACTAGTCAAAGAGTTGTACTGAATATTTCATCAAGTTATCTATATTCAGTCTAGTTCAGGGGTGCTCAACCCTGTTCCAGGAGATCTACCTTCCTGCAGAGTTCAGCTCCAATCCTGATCAAACACACCTGTCCGTAATTATCAAGTGCTCCTTCAGATCCTAATTAGTTGGTTTTGGTGCATTTGATCAGGGTTGGAGTCATTCTTCACATCTCCAGAGAAAAAGTGGTCTGGTCTGAATCAGGAGAGAAATATGGAGATCAATCACTGTTTACAAGCCAAAACTGTCTAAAACAGCTTGAATGATGTGGCTAGATTTTGATGTGAGACACAACAGGAGATGGACTTTTTCCACTGGAGGAAGCGTTATTATGGACTTGTGTTTTAGTTAAAACGTCTTGATGGATTTGTTTCAGCTTTTGTCTTCTCAAGATGGTAACTGATGGACTGCAGTGGTACATAGTACTTGTGGATTATTGATACTTTTATCAGCTGTTTAGACTCTCATTTTGACGGCACCCATTCACTGCAGAGGATCCATTGGTGAGACAGTGATGGAATGACACATTTCTACAAATCTGATGTTTTCATCCACATCTTGGATGACCTGGGAGTAAGGACACTTTGCAGCAAATTTTCATTTATGGGTGAACTATTCCTTTAATTTTTTGAGATCTGGTCATCAACGTCTTATAAATAAGATTCACAATTGTTACTACCAATTCAGTGACATCAGTATGACTCAATTGAACAAATATGTTGTCATCTTCATCTTCATTAGGCTCTTATTTGTATAATGGTGATAAATGTTACACAAATAAAACTCCTCGCTCATGCAAAAGTGCAGGGAAATGAGCCTCTAGTGCTCATGCAAAGTCAGTGGGATGGATATGAACTCAACGTATGGCATCACTGTTGTCTACAAAAATAAAGCATTTGTACAAAAGACAGACAAATAAATGTATGTGCGTGTGTGTATTGCCTCGCTTCTCACGTAAACACAGGAGGAAAGGTGCTTGTGGATTTAAATGACATTATCCTCCAAACAGACTGTATTTGTTCTTACAGTTGTGATGAAAAAGAAGTTTCATGTATCCATACTGTAAATAACATCTAAATGTAATGGATTATTGAAAAAACAAACAAATAAAAGCAAGGCAGGGATGTGATTCTATCCATCCTTGATCGGATGTTGAGTTGTGGGCGTGACTCTCAACAACGGAGGCGGATCTGAATGAGAGCTTGCAGTCGATTGTGGACAGGGTTTAAACACACTAAACCAGGGGTTCTCAACTCTGGCCTGCAAGATCCTTTTTCCTGCAGAGTTTCGCTCCAACCTTGATCAAACTCACCTGCCTGTAACTTTCTAGAGATCCTTAAGACCTTGATGAACTTGTTCAGTTGCCCTTTATTAGGGTTGGAGCTGAACTCTGCAGGAACATGGATCTCACAAGCCAATCAAACCAGACCAATTTGTCCAGACTGGGAGAGCAGCAAACCACTTTAGGCTGCTTTGATATGTATTTTTCCAAGTGATCAGGGTTGATCTGCCTGGTCAGCTGCTGTAACTACATCATCTGTCTGCCGTAGTCTATTCTGATGGAATTTTGATTTGCAACTGTGATTGGAGTGTAATTTGTAATCCCAACCAACAAACTAGGGCTGCCTCCCCAATAATTGACTAAACATTATTCTACTAAAAGAGGCTTAGCTGACTAAAATTTTATTAGTCAGGGAAAAAAAAAATAAAAATCTGTCCATGTCTGAGATCGCTAATGGCTAGTCCTTGAGGTCATTACAGCCCTGCTGAAAAATCCAGCATAAACCAGCATGGATTCCAAGCTGGTCCAGGCTGGTTTATGCTGGTACCGTGCTGGTCAAGTTGGTGGACCAGCATATCCATGCTGTTCTCAAGCAAAATAGAGCTGGTGATGCTGGTTCACCAGCATGGTCTTGCAGGGTTTAGTGTCAGTAGGTTTTCTGTAAGGTAGTGTGTTTCATTGCGTCCCAGCATGCAAAACATACCCTATGCTGGTGACTAGCAATGCTGGATTTTTTAGCAGGCAGGAAATCTAAAGGTTCACCTCAAATATGGTTTATCACTTAAACATGTTAGTAGCAGCAACTTTACACAGCCGTTTGCTTTAATGTTGTCCTAGATAAATGTTCATTATTAGGCGCATATCCAAGTGTTGGCTTATGAAAGCTGTTAGCATGCAGAGGCGCCAGCGCTATCAGAGGAACAGTAGAAACAAAATACACTGTTATTTTTGGTCATATAAGATAAGAGTAATTTATTTGTATACTCTTACAGTATCAATGAGATTGATAAAAATGTGTGCTTTTGTAAAATAAAGAAAACGATCAGGACACTTTCTGCCGTCATTCTTTTGCGGAGATTTGAGTCAGCATCCACTTCATCTTTGCAGCTGACACTGACTCAGAAAACTTGTTTATAAATAAATAATTCAAATATCTCCTTGCCATTTTTTTTTTCCAACACAGCCATAGTCGTTACTTGTGCTGGTGCTTTGTGACAAGCTTTATGCAGGCTCTTGAGTGCAGTAAAGGCTATATTTTAAATGCTCATTAGGGTTTGGTTCCAAACTCACCAGTATATATTTAATTCATTGCATTAACATAATCTTGCGATTTATCGACTAATTGCATGTTTAGTTGACTACCAGTCAACAAAAAAATTATTTTGTTGGGGACAACCCTAGAATAACCTACTGTAATGGACTGAGTTAGATTGTGATTTATGAAGCCATGCTATGATTCCTTGTTTGATGGCACAGGTTTCATATCAGTTCAGTGATGTTTACTGGTAAAAGTGGATTCATAATGGTTATATATAAGGTCTTTTAAATGGTTTATTTGAATGCAAATGTTATCACTAAATATAGCCCCTGTTTGTGTTGACCATCATGTTAAATTTTGTTGTATTAGGTCTCATTTTCCCCATCTTGTTTAAATACAGGCATTTGTGTTTTATAGCTGTGAGAAATAACTTCTGTGATCTATTTTCATGCTCTCTGATGCTATTTGAATAAAGAGCCTCATACTGCAGCAAAATCACAATGTAAATCAGTAATCAGTCTTAGTGTTACACGTACAGTACTGGACAAAAGGTTTTGCATAACATAATGTATAAAGAGTTCAGCAGATTGTAAAATTCAAGTTGAGAGAGGGAAGTTAATATACTGGGGAGAAGATCAACCTTCAATTGGTCCAGAGCAGGTAAACAGTTTTGTGTGTGTGTGTGTGTGTGTGTGTGTGTGTGGTCTGAGAGCACTATTTTTCTGCATTTCTACATTGTATTTTTCATATTGTTCATATTCTACAGTGTGATTTTTTTTTTCCAGTGAAATTTTTAAGAATAATAAAACTGGCTGTACAAGTTATTTCAACTTACATTATATTAAACACCAAATCAAGTTGAATATTGTATGCGGGTAATTCCATGCAAATGTGAAACTTACCATGAAAAAATAAAGTTTTTTAACAAAGGTTTTTACTATACTGATATCACAGATGTCAACATTTGGTGGTTCAAGTACCCGTGTGAGGTCTCTCAAAGTTTTTAAGGATTTGTTTGTTTGTTTTTTTGGTGCATGATTTTCCATAGTCTGGTAAGTGCTATTTTCAGGTTTGTCACATCCATAACAGTACACATTTCTCATAAATATACACATCAAATTAAAATAAAGTAACAATTATATGTTTTGCCATCGCTTATCTATTTGTTGGGTATTATTGTGTCTGGTTTGTGCATTTTAATTTACAGAAATCCTACAAAGTATGTACTCTCTCAAAAACGTGTCCTTTTTTGTCACATTCATAACACATGATTATTTACCTTTTTTAACATAGAAAACATGCATACATAAAAAATATGCATACATAGACTGATATTTTTCTGATTTTCTATCAACAAGGGTTTATTAAAATATTAACAGATGGTTCAGTATATTGGTAACACATTCATTTTTATGTCACATCCATAACGCAAAATATCATGTCCATGATGCTGGATTTGCCCATGACTTAAAAATTAAGTTGAAATTGGTTAAATGAATTTGATGAGTTAAAGTAATGGGAAAAACATATATTAATCACATTTTTTAACAGTGTACTTGACTGTTAAAAATACTTTTGCTGCTAAAACTTGTGAATTTAGTCACAATCTGTGTTGTCAGTTGTCAGCACATGAAATGTCGGAACACTGCCTAAAAACCTTGACTATAGATAAACCAGTGCAGAAAACTAAACATGTCATATTCTTGTCATTTATTTCTTTCAGTGAGCAAACCTGTGAAGACAAGATGATCCAGAACAAGATTCAACTCGTCGTTTTGCTGGGTGAGTGTCACTGAAAGAAACTGATGTAGGATCAGAGGTTTAGAGCAACTTAACGCTATTGATTCTCCTGAAGCAGGAAATTCAGGGCTGTGCGATTAATCAAAATCATAATGACATCTCAATGTGAGCATGTGCGATTTTTAAACTGCCAAAAGCGTGATTTCTCCACCAATGAGAATGCAGCACACCTAAATCTAGCACAGGAACAGTGTTTCCTGTACAACAGCGTAACCTGCTGCTTAACTAGCAATAGCGTTTTTTCATAAACACTACTGTTGCAAATGGCTCTTTCAGCCAGGTTGGTTAATGATGCCATGCAGGTGGTAGAGTAATTATCGTGAAATGATTATTAATTAGGTTAGTAGTAGTATTTTGCTGTGGTATCAAAATTGGAATTGAGAATTGTGAAGTTTCACCTCAATCTAAAAAAAAAAAAGTTTCATAAAACAATGAAATACTACGCAACCACTTCAGATACGTCTCAAGCAGAATGCAAAGTTTGTGTGTCTAAATCACAATATTGATCAAGAAATCGTGATAGTATTTTTTTTGGTCCATATCGCACAGTGCTAACAGGAATCCTGTCAAAGGCTTCATGCATCCCGTATAAATTCATCCTGATCGATGAGCCGAAGTCCTGGGCAGAAGCGCAATCATACTGTAGGGAGAAACACACCGATCTGGCGACGGTTCAGAGCGATGAAGACCGAGTCAAACTAAAGGAGGCAGCAAACGCTGCGAACTTTCAATCTTTCGCCTGGACCGGCTTCTACAATGGCGTCTACACCTGGCGCTGGACGTATCAAAACACGGCGATCAGCTACGTAAAGTGGGCTTCCATGGAGCCGAACACACCCCGCACGCAAGAGGCCTGTGCGTTCGTAAACAAAAACAAACTATGGAGTGATACATTCTGCACTGAGGAAAAATACTTCTTTTGCCAAACTGGTAAGAAATTATACAACACTTCTAATCTGGACGCTTGGGAATTTTCTGTCAGGTTTTAATCTCTTCAATTTGCTCATAAAAGACGTATTCCCACACCTAACCTTCTTTAAATCATGTTTTAAATCATCCTTAAAACAACATGCATTAACTCAATAAGCAAAAATGCATTAGATGTTAACAACTGTTTTTCTTATAGAAAATCTCAAGTACAAGCTTTCTGTTCTGTTTATGCTTCAAGTGATAAAAAAAAATGTATCAAAGCATTTTTTTAAAGGCTTAAAAAGTGATATCTATGTGATATGTTTTTCATTACATTAATTTTGAAATCTCATACAAACAAATGGCAGAAAGTTCATGCACACAATTTACACTGTCAAATTACAGATACAAGCTCGATTAGTAGCTTGAGGTGATTAGATGCTTTGCTTAACTCAGCCATTAATCTGAGGTGCGTTTCCCAAAAGCATCGTTAGCCAACTATGGTTGCAAGTTCCGTCATTACCAACATTAGGGCTGCCCCCGACTAAAGATATTCCTAGTCGACTAACACTCCTGCATTTTAGCGATTAGTCGAATAATCGTTCATTTATGATATTAATATAATAACTTGCATATATGCAAGGAAAGGTACAGTCCAAGTTGAAGTTTAACACTTCCATATGACAGAAAATGCTAAAGCATGATATTAGAGCGTTCAAAATGAAAATTAAGCGCTTAAAACAGAATAGTAAAGGGTTTAAAGTATACAGCGCTTATGGACACAAAAATCAGTGGCCGGAATGTTATAGGCTAATTATAACATAAAAACAGCAATCAGACTGCCTGTGCATTTTAATAATTTATTATCAAAAATACAAACTGTAACAGTTACATGTCAAACAAACAAACAAACAAACAAACAAAAAAACAGTTTTGAATAAAATAAACTAAAATTCGTTCTTTAAAATAAATCAAATAAACTTATTAGTAACTCAGGCCTAGTACAAAACAAGGCAAAAAATAAAAAATAAATACTGTAGCAAAAACGCTGTTTGGTATAAAAATACAGTGGAAAATTAATATAATTTTTATATTGTTCAAAAGGAAAATTAACAAAAACGAACAATTTAATAAATGCACATGGCACATCGCACAACGCCAAAACTTAGAATAAAAAAGAAGAAGGCAAACAAATTAACAGCCTAAGTATTTGATTAAATTGTTTAGAACAACTATATTTAAGACAAAATGTGGAACAAATAATTTAAAGAACACTAATACAAATCAAAAATATCAGAGCAAAGCCGCAAACTGCCATTAAGACGACGGATGAGTCTTGACCTGAAACAACAAATTGCAAACATCAGACTAATTTTTCTAACAGAATAAAAAACAACTTCTGCATTATATAAAAACGAATAAATAAAAATAATATGTATTTATTCATTTGAATAAAAATACCTGTTTTTTTTTAATAGCCTAACGGATAGCAAACAGAAACACTACAAAAAGGAAATTAAGCATTCTTACCTAAGCTTTCAATTCGATTTTATTTATTTCATATTATGTGAGAGGAACACCAGCTTGTCCACATTGTTGGGAAGAAGGGAGCTTCTCGACTTGTTCACAATGAAGCCGGCCTTTGAAAAGATGCGCTCTGATGGAGTGGATGTGGAAGGGATACAGTGGAGGCGTTTAGCTGCTTTAGCGAGCTTTGGATATCGATGTTCATTTTTTTGCCACCATGCCAATGGTCCCGAATCAACCTTTGTTTTATCTGCCAAGTACATTTTTAGTTCATCCTTCTCTTCTGCATGCTCCTCCTCATCAATGGCCATCAGCATGGATATCTCGGCCTGCTTTTCCTTTTTCGGTTCGGGCTCACCCTCCTCTGCAGCGCCACATCATCGCTGCTATATTGTGGATGAGCCTAGAGACAAATGCATGTCAAAAACCATGAATATGATTTAACTTAACAGCGCAAATGTGTTTATATCCTTATTGTTAAAACGAGGGGCCATGTGAGGTGGTTAACGTTACTACTTACATGTTTTAAATGATAAGACATATTCGATGTTGACGAGTGATAGGCAAATGTTTGCCTGCAGAGTCTGCAAACAGCCTTTTTAAGGTCGTCCTTCGACTTTTCAAAATGATCCCACACTTTTGACTTTTTTCCTGACATAATTATTAGCATCAGCCAGACACCTCTCCCACAAGTGCGCTTTGGTATACCGTGAGGCACGAGTTCGCGTTGATCTCTCGTTGCTTTGATGTCATACACTGACTGCGCAGCCCGATTGCGTAATTTCACGTGATTTTTTTTGCGACTAACCGACTAATGAAAATGTATTCGACCAAGCCCTCTTCATATCGACTAACGTTTAGTCGACTATTTGGGGGCAGCCCTATTCGGTGTTTCCTGAAACCATAGTTCAAACGAACATTCGCAAACAGCGTCACAAACTTACGTGGTTGGAACTACAGCTCTCGACCTGTGGTTAGAAGCATAGCTCCTTGTTAGTAAGACATATGAGCTCAATAAATGATGCTCTTGGGCACAATAAGCAAGCTAACATGCAGTGCAATCTATATCTTTAACTCGATCTTAATATAAATGCATTTTAATCTATGTATTTTTAAGTATCCTCTGCAAGCGCCGTTTTTTGAATAGTGCGCATGCTCATAAATGCCTGATGTAAGAGGGAACCCGCTATGACTCAAACATCAAATAAAGTGAAATGACAGGGAACAAAAAAAATAGTAAATTAGTCATCAGGTGCCATGTTCAATATAGCTGCATTTTAGAGATCTCTAATCAGTTAAATAACATAAGTTATTACTCGGTGACGTCATTAACAACGGCCCTACATTGTTGAACTAATGTGGTTCAAACGACAGAGATGCGACCGTGTTCAGGAAACAGTCGTGACTAGCTAGTTCATTTAAACAAAAATGCATCATACTATGGAGGTTAATGAGCAAGTTACATCGTTGTACGGGAAACACACCCCAGGAGTCTGGAAACTTCCTTCATCTAAAGGATAAAAAATTAAAAATGGTAATTTTTAACTATTCAAACTGTTTCACAATTATGATTTTATAACTGGATAAAAATGTCAGAATTGTGAAGTAAAAAGTCACAATTAACTTCTTAATTTTTTTTGTTGAGTGAAGGGGGAGAAAACAGAATTGTGAGATAAAAACCGAGTTTCTATCATGCAATTCTGATTTTTCATTTCAGGATTTCAAGAAGTCGATAAAGAAATGTGAGATAAAAAGTTGTAATGAGCAAAAGCGACAAATATTATTATGAGATGTAAACTCAGAATTCAGAGAAATAAAGTTCAAATTAAGAGATAAAGTCACAATTTCCTTTTTTCAAACTCAAAAAAAAAAACCAAAAAAAAAAACAGAATTGTGAGATGTAAACTTGGAATTGCGAGAAAGTAAGTCAAAATTCTTTTACATTTGGAATTCTGACTTTTCCTGCCAAAATTGTGAGAAACTAAGTCTGAATTGTGATATGTACTCCAATATTCATAATTTTCAAGTCATTTTTTACAGTAGTTTTGTTTTGCAAATCATTTGTTCTGCCCACAAATCTGACTCCTTACAGACAAGAGCCAAATTCCAGACAAGTTTAAGTACATCCAAATGAGCATGAAGTGGCGTGAAGCTCAATTTTACTGCAGGACGCTCTACATAGATCTGGCCACCATCGCAGACGACAGTGAGAACACGGCTCTTGCAACTATTATTACTGAAAACAGCGGCTCGGACGCCTGGATCGGCCTGTCCAAAAACCTGTGGCTGTGGTCAGACCAGACCAACGTGTCGTTGTCCACCGTGACATGGCAGTCCGGACAGCCCGATAACGTGAACGGAAACGAAGAGTGCGCATGTGCCGGGACCGAAGGAGAGATGGCAGACGACGCCTGCACGACTTTACGGGATTTCTACTGCAAAACACGTGAGCTCTTGCATTTCTCCTTCAATAAGTCAATAAAATATTCCTTCTCTTAAAAAAAGCTTCCAAAGGGGAGGTTATGTAGCAAAGTCATAGAAGAACATTTTGGGTTCCTCAGTGAACCTTTGAGTGATCAGAATGACGGTTTTCTTAGAGTGATAAACATTTCAAAACCCTTAATGAAATTTTCCACTGAAGGTTCTTCATGGAAACACTGAAAAATCTGAGCAGATCAACTGCATTCAGCAGCGCCGTCAATAACCGGTATTCTATATGATTTAATAATTACAATAAAATATGTGTGTTTGTTTCTCAAAGCTGAAGACAGGAAAATCCAGACTGTCAGAGTGGCAGTGAAATCATCTGGAAATCTGGACCAATCTGCAGTGATGAAGGCCATAGAATATAAGGTGAGATAATGCTATGTTATTTTAATATCATCAATATGCAATTAATGTTTTTTTCTCAATTTTAAGATGTAGGTTTCAAAATTTTGTAATTCTCTAATGTGTTTTTGTTATTTTATTATTTAGAATCAGAATCAGAATCAGAATCAGCTTTATTCGCCAAGTGTGCGCAAACACACGAGGAATTTGTTGTGTTTTTTTTTTTGTTTTTTTTAAGGTGCTCCTGGTACTTACATACATACAACATTTAAGTAAAATAAAAACTTAAAAAATAAATAATAATGTATGAAATAAATAATTAAATAAAATAAATAATAAATAAATAATAAATAAAATAATAATAAATAATAAATAAAATAAATAATAATGTAATAATTTATGCTTTCGTTTCGTTAACTGACACCTGAACATCAGCAGTTTGATCTCGATCACTAATCACAGATATGAAATCTGGTCTCCAGATGAATCAGATCCTGTCAGATCAGGGAATGAACACTGAATCCAGCATAACATGGCGAGTCCATCCTGATGGGAAGATCTTCCACCGGACAAACACCACACAAAACACACCAACAGCGTGTGAGGACTCCAGGAAGACATCTGAAACATACTAACGTAATATAAAAATATACAAATGTTTATGATTCTTTGGTGGTTTTTATGCTAAATTAGTTTATTACCATCATATTTACTTCATACAGTTTATGCGATGATATTGTAAATGACGTGCTACTGTACATTCTATAATTAATTTGGAAAAATAATAGCCTAGTCTTAGGATCCTCAACATAAATATTTTAGTGATACAGACAATAATAATTAGAAATCTATATTTTTCAGTTTGTCAATGCATTACATTAAAGTGTATCTTTGTCCTGCACCTGCTTTGTGAAACATATTTAATAAACATGTTTTAGTAACTGACGATTATTATGGAAAATATAGCAGCAATTACAGGGCCAAGCCCATCATGGCCATATTTGATTGTTGGGATTTTACTTGGATACTTTTAAACAATGTATAGTTCCCATGGTTAAACACTTGGTACACACTGAATTTGTTTATAATTTGAAAGTTTATAAGCAAAGATATCAATTTTTCATATCTCATGATCCATAGGTGGCGCTGTTCTCAAATTTGGCATGGCCCCTCAGTTTGTGGTGCTGATGAAGCATACCAAGTTTCATTTCAGTTGGCCAAAATATAGCCTCTAAACCGAATTTGGGTCAACCTCGTTAAGTTTGTGACATCATAACTTTTGAACAACGATGAATAAAAAAATCAGTTTAGTCATTTCTGTGCAGCTCAGTCGAAAGATCATCTCAGCCAATTTTGAGAAGAATTGGATCAATTTAGCAAAAGGTAGATAGCAAAAAACCTGAATACTGTACTTTTCAAAATGGCTGCTACTGTAATGGTTGGAGTCATAATGCAAGCTATTGAACTGAATCAGGTGTACTAAGTTTCATTTTTGTAGAATTAGGGTTCAAGAGTTATTACCATTTCGATGTTCAATATTTGAACTGGTGGTGGCGCTATAGAGTTGGTCCTAGGGACTCCAAAGTTGGTCAGTTCACTATTCATGGCCATCACCACAACTGTGCCTTTGGGCTTGGCCCCTAATAATTAAATGGAATGCAGTAATTCAACATGAGGGGAAATTGTCTATTCTTTTATCCATGTGCATCTAATGTGCTTTATATTCATTAAAAAGACTGAAATTACTCAAGAAAAGTTACTTCATGAAATCCCTTAAATGTACATAATGGATCATCTCAATCATGCTGGAGATCATAATCATCAGGCTTTACTCATGAATCTCCAGTGCGTGCTCATCCTCAGGCCATCCAAGATTAGGATGAGTTTGTTTCTTCCTTAGATTTGTAGACATGTGTTATTCCATCACTGTCTCACCCCAGATCCCCTGCAGTGAATGGGTGCCGTCAGAACAAGAGTCCAAACAGCTGATAAAAACATCACAATTTTCCACACGACTCCAGTCCAGAAGACAAAAGCTGAAACAAATGCACCATTAAGATGTTTCTGAGTAAAATACAAGTCCATAATAACGCTTCCTCCAGTGAAAAAGTGTTCTGGTGTGAATCAGGAGAAAAATCTGCACTGATCAAGCACCGATTACAAGCCAGAACAGCTCTAAACAAATATGTGGCTGAAGTTTGATGTGAGAGACAACAGGAGATGGACTTTTTCACTGGAAGAAGCAGAGGTGGGTGATATGTCCAAAATTTCGCAGAATTAAAGTTCAGCAGGCCAGAGCAGCCTGTCGAGGACAAACAGGGAAAGACCATCAAAGGGACAGAGCAGCAGATAAACATACGATATGGGCCGAGCATTTCAGAGAACTCTTCAGAGAACACCAAATCCACCAGACATGCAGCCAGAGGAAAGGCAAAGCAAGGATTGATAAAGCAAGAATCGCATTTATACAGCTCAAAAAAAAAAAAATTAGTTGAACTTTTCCGCTGTGCTCTGAAGGGCTGTGCTGAACGCAGAGGCCAGCGCAGCGCTTTCCGCGTTCAGTGTGAAAGCCATTTTTAGGCAGATTGGTAGTGGCACCAGCGCGACCTTTAGTTTTAATTTAGTGTCACCAACAGAAAAAAAAAGGTTGCACTGTTCTTGTCCTTAACTGTACTGCACAGTACATATCTTGGCACTGTATGCATATGATTTAGAAACATATCTGTATAAAATTATAAGTGGAACATTTTATACATCTTCATTAGACCTCAAAGCATATGAGCTCCCGAACACTTCTTCAAACTCTTCCCCTCCTTGCTGAACGTGATCGTTTTCGGAAGCGAAAATGAAACTAAAAAGCTCACATAACTGCATCGGGCTGACACTAGCAATAAACACTTGCGTCGCGCCGGGTGCCGCGTTGCGCCGGGTGCATGACAGGGCCGGACATCAGGAAGGTCCAAACCTTCATTCGCAGCTCTCTCAGAAGGATTCTCCAGTTCTGCTGGCCTGACACCATCAGCAATACAAAGAGATGCTTCTGTGTGCACATTTCAGGTGTATGTCAGTCAGCACCAGCACTACATTGAATTCTTCTTCGCAGCTTATTGACTATGTAACATCAAGCATGTCCTGCTCTTTATTTTGTCATTCATGCATGAACACTAGTAGTAGGTTACTGATATATTTATCAGTCGTATATATATTTATAATCATTTAAAGTTAAAAACATCTTGGATGTGGAGTTGTGGCTCTCAACAATGTAGGCGAATCTGATTGTAGGTGGGGTTTAAACCCACTAAATGATTGTAAACACTTCAACTTGAAAAGAAATGACTGATAAAATCCTCTAAACCAATCAAGCCAGTGAGCAGTGAATCACCTTAGGCTGGTTTAAGATGTTTCTTTCCAAGTGATCAGGGTTGATTTGACTGGTTAATATGGTCAGTCAGATGATGTAACTACACCATTTGTCTGCAAAACTCATCTTCCTCAGCTGAAGTCATTCAGAATTTGCTATTCTGATGGGAATTTGTCTTGCAAGCAACTATTATACAAACAAACAAACTATTATAACTGATTTATAAAGTAACTCTCTCCAGCTGTTACTGACCCATGTTTGATGGCACTGGTTTCATATCAGTTCAATGATTATAAAAGGTCACTTAGTCTGACTGCAAATGTTATGACTGATAATTATAGCCAAGGTTTGTGTCGACCGTCATCTGTGATTTATCATCATGCTCTCTGATGCTCCTGTATTTGAATAAAGAGCCTCATACGGCAGCAAAATCAGAATGTAAATCAGTAATTAGTGTCATGGTCTTACATACAGGACTAGACAAAGTTTTGCATAACGTAATGTATAAAGAGTTGGGTAGGTAGTAAAAGACAAATAACAGGAATACGTTGAGATAAGAAACTTCATATACTGGTGAGAAAAATCAACCTTCGGTCGGTCCATAACAGGTAAATTTAGTTGTGATTGACTCTAATCTGAAGGTCTGACAGCACTATTGTTCCGCATTTCTACTTTGCAGTTTTAATTAAATACTGTTTCTTTATATGATCAAAATAAGACGTTGAATTAACATGTAGAAACAAACATGCGTTTCAGAATGACAAAAACACTGGAATGGCATGAACAAAACCTGATGATCATATTCTCCAGTGTGATTTTTCTACCTGACCATTAAAAAACACATTTGTTGTCAAAATGGGTAAATTGAGTCATATGAAGTGCTTTAAAATGCCTGAAAGTGTTTAAAACCCCTGATTATAGAAGAAACCGACTGCTCTTTCGATATCAGAGGACTAACCAACATGTCATGCTCTTGTCATTTCTTTCAGCGAAGAACGCTGTGAAGACGAGACGATGCAGAACAAGATTCAACTCGTCGTTTTGCTCGGTGAGTGTTACTGAAAGAAACTGATGTCAGATCAGAGGTTTAGAGCAACTTAACGCTATTGATTCTCCTGCAGCAGGAATCCTGTCGAAGGCTTCATGCAACCCGTATCAATTAATCCTGATCGAAGAGCCGAAGACCTGGGCGGAAGCTCGGTCGTACTGCTGGGAGAAACACACGGCTCTGGCGACGGTTCAGAGCGATGAAGACAGAGCCAAACTAAAGGAAGCAGCAAACGCTGCGAACTTTCAGTCTGTCGCCTGGATCGGCTTCTACAGAGACGTTTGGCATTGGTCGTATCTAAACATGGCGATGGGCTACGCGAGGTGGGATTCCTTTGAGCCGGACCTGTTCGACACAAGCAAGACCTGTGCGTTTGTGAAGAGAAACGGACAATGGGCTGACACATACTGCAATGAAATAAAATTCTTCTTTTGCCGAACTGGTAAGAAATTATACAACACTTTTGATAAAAGCTTTTGATGTCTGGGAATTTTCTCTTGATACTCATAGATCTCTTTGATTTTAGTTTTACTAAAATCATACTCACACACCTGATATAAAAAAAAAAAAAAAGTTTAAAATACAAGCTCAATTAGTACAAAAGATCAAACAGAAGAGAAATGCAGAAGAAAAATATGCTTCTCATCACTGCAAATGATGTTCTTACTTAGTATTTTGTCATTTTCTAGTATAAATATCCAAACATTCTTGAATCAGGATTCATTCACTTAACAATTATTTTGATATTATGTCTTGTTTTCTGAAAAAATACATCTGCCAAAGGGGTAAAAAAACAAACAAAAAAAAACAATGTTACTTTAAAGGCTAAACAAGATTATTTTTCTTGCCCCACTGGCAGATATTTTTACTTGTTTTAAGCAACAACATTTGGATCATTTTTTTTAAGTCATCAAGTAAATGCATCCTGATTCAAGAAGTTTTAGATATTCATACTAGAAAACAAGCCAAAAATACTAAGTAAGAAGATCATTTTTGAGAGATCAGTTAAATCAGACCATTCAAACAGGGCTTATATACTTAACTAAAACCATAGAAAAACATATTTTCATTACCAGAAATAAATGTTAGTGGGAAAAAAATGACAATTATTTCTGTTGGCGCCGATAGCCTCACGGGCAGTGTGCCGACACGTAGTGCCATTGCGCTCCGGGAGTCCCGAGTTCGAGTCCCGCCTTGTGGACCTTTCCTGATCCCATCCCCCTTCTCTAGGGCCCTATGAAATCCGTTTTATTTTTTCGCAAATTCCATTTTATTTTTTTCCCAAATACTGTTTTTCCGTTTACATTTTTCTGGACTCCTTTTTAAAGATTAAATTTAATTTTATTAATCAAAAATTTTATTAACCAAATAATTAAAATCATGAATCAGTTTATTAAAGGTTTAACAAAAATTACATGTTTAGGGCCCTATGAAATGTTTTATTTTTGCCCACCTTATGTTTTACTGTTACCAGATTCTGTGTTCTAGCATGTCTAATTACTTGAATGCATAAAAACGAGTTTCATTTATTCTTACAATAGCATAGTATTTGCATTTTTCTGGTTTTAATATGAAGGCCTAAAGCATTCATTTCATTTATCTTTTAATCGATGAAAATTAAATTTTATTTTTGTCAAATAAAGAGGATTTACTATTACAATTAAAACATTGAAGAAACATATGATTATTCCTTAAAAATAAGGTTTTAATAATTGTAGCAGTAGTAGTAGTATTAGATACATTCTGCTGAACAATAGTAATGTATTCCTGGCACAATGTCTTCATGTTAAACCGAACATTTATTTTGACGGGTTGCTGTGAATACCTTTAAATTTCTGTGTGCTTATGATATGATAATAGTTTCACTCAAATGAAATGGTAAAATGCTCATGAAGTGACTCTCATTGCAGTTCTGGAGGTGTTGTTCATGTATTTATGTCCTCATTTAGTAAGATGGCAGACGCTAATATGACCGGAAGTATCACGAGCGCTCCAGTACGAGTAGTAAACAAAATTGCGCGTCTGTGCCATTCATTAACACAGAGACATGCAGAATTCATATTTAAATAGTCGTCTTGTGGCTTAATATTTACAAATATTAGCCCATATCACAATTTGATTTAAATGTAATGACCTACAATGACCTACAGGGGCAGTCGTGGCCTAATGGTTAGAGAGCCGGACTTGTAACCAAAAGACGTGGGTTCGAGTCTTAGGTCCGGCAGGGATTGTAGGTGGAGGAAGTGAATCACCAGCACTCTCTCCACCCTCAATACCACGACTGAGGTGAGACCCTTGGGCAGGCGCCGCAGCATTGGCAGCCCACTGCTCTGGGTGTGTGTCCACGGCCGCCCAATCTTTGACAAATTTTGTGACATTCCGCATTAAACTGTTAATTCCATTTTTGACTGGATTCCGCGATTCTGTTCACATTTTCATAGGGTCCTACTTCTCCCACTCCCACTTCACTTCCTGACAACATATTGTCCTATCCAAAGTAAAGCCATAAAAACACCCAAAATAAATCTTAGAAAAGAAAAAAAGAAAAAAAAAATACAATTATTTAATTTTAAGTACTAAATTAACTAAAACTACAAACAAAAATGGAACAAATACTATGTAGGCACTTAATAACAACACATGCACTAGTAGTTATTTATTTGTATTGCCATGTCAGCATTTAAGGCTAAAAAAATGTAAATGTAACATTATACTGAAAACGAAATATAAAAATTGAATTCAACAAAATTCTAAATATTTACAAAAACTTTGTCACGTAACGTGGAAGGAAAGGGCGAACGAAGATGACGGTTCAAGATAAAGTCTTTATTATAATCCACAGATAGTTTCCAAGACAGGTAAATCCACAGGCAGGTTAGCATACATACACATTCACACAGACATTGACAAGACCGGACAACAAACACAGAACTGAATGCAACTTGTAAAGACAGGTGATAATGATGAACATAATTAAGGCACAGGTGAACCAAGGTTAACTAATTAGGACACAACGAGGGCAGGAAAAACCAAAAATGGGCACAGCAGGGAGAAACCAACATAAACAGTCCAAGGGGTGTTACAAACTTTAAAGGAAACCCTGGGTATTAAAACTTCCATGGCTTAATATAACATAAATGATGTCTCTTACTGAAATATGTAGTGGAAAACCCATGATATATCTACTTGATTTAAAAAAAAAATCCACATCGTTATACACATATTTTGGACTATGGGGGTGCCATTATTTTGATTACGTAGAACTACTGGCACTAAGCTACTCCACTTCTACCGCAACACAACTCGGACACAAATATAAGTCATTTTTTAGAACGACTTTGTTCATTTTATATGAGTAAACTTATACACTCTTGAAATCGACTCACTGCAGACAGGGACAAACTTCAGGAGCGGTTTAAGTACATCGAAACAAGCATGAACTGGACAGGCGCTCAAGCGTACTGCAGATCAAGCTACGTAGACCTGGCCAATGTCACAGATGACACAGAGAACCAGTTCCTTGTGGACAAGCTTGCTGAAAAGCATGACTGGGACGCCTGGATCGGCCTGTTCAGGTACGTGCGGCTGTGGCTGTGGTCGGATCAAGCCGTCACGTCGTGGTCCAACGTGAAGTGGCTCGTCGGGCAGCCCGATAACGTGAACGGCACCGAAGATTGTGCGAGCGCCAACACCGACGGACAGCTGGCCGACAGCAACTGCTCGACTCCGCTGCCTTTCTACTGCCGCCAAAACACGAAAATACATCGTGTGCGAGTGGCAGTGACATCAGACGGATATCTGGACGAATCTGCAGTGACGGAGGCCATAGAGAAGAAGGTGAGATGATGCTGTATCTTTAACCCTGTGGTGGAGAGGCTTAAATGCTAGTTAAAAACATTTCAAAACAAATGTACATATCAGCAACTAACTGAAATCAATTTCAGTTAATACACCGCAAAAATAATGATTTACTTCCTCAGTAGCCTTGTCTTGTTTGACACAAGATAGATGACAACACAATTACGTGAAATTTTGCTTAACACTAATACAAAAGATACAAAAAATATCTGCCAGGGAGCTGAGAAAGACAAACTTGCTTTCGCTTTGAATAAAGTTTTCTTTTTCTGAGCCCACTGGAAGATGTTTTTCCTTGTTTTAAGAAAGCAAAATATCACTAGGAGTAAAGAAACAGTAAGGCAATCATTTTTTAGCCGTAGTTGACCGACGCCTGAACGGTCGTTCACTAATCACCGATGTACTCCGGTGTCTAGTTGAAGCAGTTCATCTCGGATTATGACGTGAAAATCAGGTCCAAAATAACATGGAGCGTCCAACCCGACGGGAAGATCTTCCAGGAGCAGAAAATACAAGAAAACCCACAGAAGACGCCGACAGCATGTGATGAGTTAGGGCCAATGAAACGCTAGACTGACACATGCATGCTGATCCAATTTATAATAAATGAGATTTTATGTTTAACACCATCACATTTAATACAGTTACAAATACAAACACTGGATAAAAGTACAAGACAAACACATTTAGAAAAAATTATATAATTCTTTAAGTAATTTATTCAGTTATTTTGAAATATTCATATTTAAAAAGTAATGTAGAAATGATAATGAATTGGAAATCTACAGTGCATGTTTGTATCAATGCATTAAACAAAGTTTTTTTTATTATTATTATTATTATTTTCATCTGCAACTGCTCCTATGTTTAGAGAGTTTATGTATAATATTTAAGAAATGATAAACACTGGGGTGTTTTAGACACTTTACGGATATTAAATGGATTGCACATTTGTTTATAACTAAATCTTTCGAGATATCAGACTTAAAACTTTTTTTCAATCTTTTATTGATCAGCAATAATCTGCAATAAATAATTTTGCATTTATTTGTAAATGTATTATCTGTATTTAGAAATTTATTTTAGACAGCAACCACATATGTGACCCTGGACCACAAAACCAGTCAATTTTTGAAATTGAGACTTATAGTTGAATAAATAAGCTTTCCACTGATGTATGGTTTGTTAGGACAATATTTGGCCGAGATGCAACTATTTCAAAATCTGTAATCTGAGGGTGCAAAAAAATCGAAATATATATTCACTGTAGGAAATTTACAAAAAATCTTTACTTAATTTTTCATTAATGATTTTTGGCATAAAAGAAAAATCAATCATTTTAACCCCTACAATGTATTTTTGACTGTTATACCCGTGATACTTCAGACTGGTTTTGTGCTCCAGGGTCCCATATTTGTGTTGTGTTTTACTTTCTTCTATATTAATTTATTCTTCATTCATTTATAATTTTATTACTGAATCATTTTGTTCCATTTAAACAAACACTGTAACAACTTAAGTTGGATATTTAAGTTATTTTCATTTCTAATTAAACTGAATTAAAGTCAAACGTGCACATTTTAAGTTGAAACAACACACTATAACTTATTCTAACATTGAATTTTAAGTTTTGACTAACAGCAACAATAACTTTTTACAGTGATAATCATTTTAACCATTTCTATACTCATTTCTTTATTGATTCATTTTTAGGCAGATGTTGTAAAAATCTTACTGGATTTGTGCTGGTCAGACGAAACATACACAGCCAAGATTATTCAATAAACTCATTTTCTTTCATTATCACTTTTGCCTCCTGCTTCTGCTCTTCTCTGGCTTTTTCAGTCATTGTTTTGGCTGACAAGAAGACGGTTAATACAGTTTTGACCTGATCTGAATTACAGGTTTTCATCTGAATCATTTCTCACAGTAACAGCTCATTCTCATTTACATCAAATGAAACCTAAACCCAACCACATCCGCCACGAGGGCCGCTAGTTTAGCTGCACAAACGACGGGTTTATCTGCTTCATTAGAGCGTTTAGCCTCCATTAAGCTGCTAACTAAATCAGCTGATTTTAATGCATCTAGCTTGTGTGGTTAATGGTGATTTATCTGCATGGTTTACATCAACCAAATGAGTTTACTTGGTTTGTCATGCTCATCCATCTGTGAATCTGTTCAGAGATGATTTCCATGTCTTTTGCTTGTTCCTAATGGCTTCAGATCAAGGAGATCCATCAACGTCATCAGGTAATGAAAGGCTTTGCATGAAGGCTGGATTATTACAGACGGCTTTGTTATACAAACTGACTTCCATTTTGCCACGTTAATTCTTAATCTTCTATTTTTGTCACAATGTCAATGTTACAAACTATAATTTTTCTTTTGTTGAGTGGATGAACAAATCCTTAATAATAGTCTACAATGAAAGAACTTTAGCATCACTCACGACCCTATTAGAGGCTGTTTCTATCTCTGTCGTGTTGCTCATTGTTTACCTGCTCTAATGGTGAATGTGTCTTCTTTTGAGTGCAGCTGAGGGGTCTACTTTTATTTGTGTATACTTACAATAACAACAAATTGTTGTGTTTCTGTAAAATAAAGAAAAAACCAGTGTGTGCTTTCTGCCGTCTCGGTCTCTGTGAACAACTTTCTGAAATGCATCACAAAAGTAAACTGAAACTGCGAATTCCTGACACAGGCATTAGAGATATGTCTATAGAAAGTTTAAAATGTTTACTTTTAAGTGATCCAGTTCAAACCGAAAGGAAAATTCTCTGTTTATGCAATCTGTATGAAACCAAAACAAGGTACAGAGCTCATTATCTGTAATGTGGTCACATCCACGCACAGCACAGACTATTCCTACGCTAATCATGTAAACGTCAACATCACCTCCATAAACAAAGCAGCAAGATTAATCTACTTCTCATCGTTTTTGGAACAACACACACTGAGAGCAATAAGCCAGGACTTACCTCAGAATAACAGTGTGAAGTGGCTTTATTTAGGATATCTTTTCTGTCAAATGTGTTTTCACTTAGTATTAGTTAGTGTGTTTTCCTCTACAGTCAAAAATCTGGGTGCTATATTAGACAGCAGCTTGTCTTTTAAAAATCATATTTCACATTACAAAAACAGCATTCTTTCATGTTAGAAACACGCCAAGCTACGCTGAATTCTAGCAAGTGGTGCTGCCATCTGGTGTTCAAAAACATGAACTCTACAGATCACTGGCAAAAACACCTGCAATTCAAACACACATGCACACACACACACACACACACACACACACACACGAGCTTCCAGTCTGGAGCAGAGTCTCAGGAAGCAACATTCCGTAAAAGGAAACATTGTAACATCATTTGTTTGTGTTTTTAGAATGAACAACACAAAAATGTAACATTCTACTTCAAGAAGTAACATTAATATAGCAGGGTTCCTACACATTTTCCGTTTCAAAATTCCATACTTTTCCAGACTCAAATTTCCAAACCTCTCAGTAGATTTTCGGACCTAAATAAATGGTTCATACAGAACTATTTTCATCTTTTTATTTAGTATATAGTACAGTCATCAGTAAATATTTGTATTTTTTCAGGGTTTTTTCATTAACTATTTACATGCACAAGGGAATTTTTGCATGCTTGCGCATTGCAATTTCTCATTTTATATAACATATTTCCTTTGTGCATCACTGCCATCTTACTGTGAATAAAACACGAGCATAGATGCACATGAATTAACAGAGATCTGCTTGCTCAAAATGTAGCTTTTCTTACGGTGGTACCTTTAATATCAAGCCCTAATGTCCAATTTAACACATCCTCTGTGGCGACAGAGAGACCATGACACAAAATGCTGATGGCTGATGGCATAAAATTTAAGGTATTCAAGGTAAAAAAAAAAAAAAAAAAAAAAAAAAGTGTTTAAAATTTGGCTTTCGTTAGGGCAGTAGGCCCTTGGGTCTGTGGTGGCCAAGAAACCACACTGCAAAATTGTCTGATGGCAAAATAGGTGTCCTGTATGCTAAGTTTAATGGTTTCTTGTGCACACATAAAAGTCTGTATATTTTTTATTTTTGCAAAGATCCCTGAGGCTATGTAAATATGTGCTAAGAATATAGTGAGAAGAAACAAAATGCTTATAACCTGAATTTTGCATACTGAAAAATTGCATCATGTCGAATTTAACAATTACTAAAGATTGTTTCAACAACTGCCAAGAAACCTTGCTTCTTGTATGATAAATTTATTTTCATTCAATTCTTTTTTAGGAAAATACTTGATTCAAATTCCATACATTTCCAAACCCTGTATGAACCCTGATACAATGTGACATTCTATTTTAGGAAGTAACATTCCAGGCACAGAGTTGGAGCCGCCTCCATCACTGAATGAATCAGCAGGGATTTTGCATGATGTGAGAAGCAGGTGCCGAACCTCTCATCGTTATACAAATGCGTCCTGACACGTGAACACAAGCCTTCATATCCACTGCTTCAGTCTATGCTTACGAAAAGAAAAAAATATTTTATTTGTAAAACAAAATAATAAATGGTTTAAATAAAAGAATTAATCTAATAAAAATATGAAAATAATTGATTACATTTAAAATAATTTTATTATTTTATAACGACCGATGAGGTGTGCACTCTACTTTTTTTTTTTTTTTTTTTTTCTCACAAAATTCACGCAGGTCAAAAACACGTATTTTTCCACTTCAAAAGACTAAAGATTTATTCAGAAGCATTTAGTTCAGGGTTTATTTACTCTTAATTAACTTTACTAATTGCTTACTATTATCTACACAAAACTATCATATAAACATATATATTAATATAAATGACAGCAGAGTGCATGTTTGTGATGAAGACTGGCAAAAAAAAAAAAAAAAAAGGTAAAAAACTATTAACACATTCCCAAATGTTTATTTGCATGAGCTGTTTTCATAAAGTTTGCATGTGTTGCAGATTAATGAACATTCATATATAAAAACAAACATACCACAAAATAATAAACTCACAGAACCGAGTCACACAAATTTGACACTTTTTAAAAAAACAACATCATGCACAAACATTATTGTGTTTTGAACGGTCAGGTTAGGTAAAGATAAACAAGTTGGTTTAAATGAGGTGTGAACACTGACCATAGAAGTGAGATGAGGACAGCTGATGCTTTGCATGCAGTTAAAGAGAATATTAAAGCTCAGGAAAACTCATAAAACCACAAGAGGAGAAAAGAAGAGGAGAAGATCACTCAGGTTTGTGTTATTTTCATTTGCAACTTGTTTTAATGCTTCTGTTGTGTTCAATCACATCTTTAGGGTCAAACTGACCCACGTTGGCTTCTGTTCAATTTGCCAAAAAAAAAAAAAACTCTTATTGTAGCTTGTCGGAGAGTACAAAATGACTCTCAGTTTCCAGTAATCCTGGAGTCTTCATAAGCTCTTCTGCATTTCATATTTTAGTGCTTGACAAGCGAGAATAAAATGACTTCCATTTTTAACCTGATACTTTTTGGCAATCTGCATGAGAACCAATGAGAGTCAATTTGTACATAAACTTTCCAAAACACATCTGTGTGTTGACACTTTGCATGTACATCCATGAGCCTAAATGAGAAATATTCTCCAAATTTCAGAAGTAAATAAATATTCAAGTCAGTATTTGAGCAGTGTGAAAATCAAGTGTAAGTCAAATTGACCCGAAACACAACAGAAGGGTTTTAAAACAGTCTGAAGTATTATCAATAATCAATAATGCATTTATGGCCATATTGGAAACTATAATTTTGTTGTTGCAGAAGCCTGATGCTCTTGAGATAATGGAGTGCAAACTATTTACACTCCTTGTCGTAATCGGTAGGTTCCCTTCAATGCATGTGTGTGTGTTTACTGTATGTGTCAGGTATTTTGACCACTTCTGGATGTCTTTTCTAGGTTTTTCCGCCTCACCGGTCCATCAGCAGTCTACGAAAGTGTACTACTTTGTGTCAGAGTTCATGACGTTCACCAAAGCGCAGCTGTACTGCAGGGCGACGTACACGGATCTGGCGACTTTTGGAAGCATGGACGATCTGAACGCGCTTCAGGCCGATCAGATCACGTACACGGGCGCGTGGATCGGGCTGATGCAAACCGGTAATTTTCAGTGGCAGTGGGCTTTGGCAGACAGCCGCTTTTATAAAGATGGAGAGATGAAATACAGAAACTGGGCAGCGTATGAGCCAGACGAAGGAGTGAATCAAGACTGCGTCATCATGACTTCCAGTGGAGAGTTTCAAAACACAGACTGCCTCGATTTCTTCAATTTCATTTGTTACAACGGTGAGTAAAAGTAGACAAAAAAAAATAAATAAATAAAAAAAAATCACTTTTTTAGATCTCCATCCATGATCTAATCAAAATGTTGTTTTTTGAAGGAGTAGTTCACTTCCAGAACAAAAATGTACAGATAATGTACGCACCCATTTGTCATGTTTGTGTCTTTCTTTCTTCAGTCAATAAGAAATTATGTTTCTTGAGGAAAACATTTCAGGAATGGTCTCCATATAGTGGACTTCAACGGTGCCCGCGAGTCTGAATTTCCAAAATGCAGCTTCAGAGGGCTCTAAAGTTGGGTTGTTTTTAACTCAGCATTTCTTAGAAAATAACTTGCATTTGCTAGATCAGACCATTCAAGAGCCATTTCAAGCTGCATTTAAACTGCATTTTGGAAAACCTATATGGAGCACATTCCTGAAATGTTTTCCTCAAGAAACGTATTTTCTTTATGACCGAGGAAAGAATGACACAAACATCTGGGATGACAAGGGGGTGAGTACATTATATGGTAATTGTTGTTCTGGAAGTGAGCTTTTGCTTTATTTTTCATGTTACTGACCAGTACAGCCAAAATCATTTCCCTATTTAAAAATATAGTCATATAGTTATAGTTATAGCTAAATAAAGTATTATTAATCAAAATTACACTATTAAAATAAAAAATGTAAATATAAAAGTAAAAGCCAATTCAAATATTCTAAGGCAACATTTCTGATTTTCTTTTAAAGTTGAAGTACAAAAATAAATTAAGTAAACTAAAACCTAAAAACTATGCAGACATACACTACCATTCAAAAGTTTGGGGTCAGTACATTTTTATTGTTTCTTTTTTTTTTTTTTTTTAAGAAATTAATACTTTTATTCACCAAGGATGTATTAAGTTAATAATTAAAAGTTTATTAAAAGTTAATAATAAATAATTTACATTGTTATAAAATATTTATATTTTGAATAAACACTGTACTTTTTAAACTTGTTATTCATGAAAGAATCCTAAAAAAAATAAATTTACAGGTTCCAAAAAATATTTGGCAGCACAACTGTTGATATTATCCAACATTGATCATTCTAATAATAAATCCGCATATTAGAATGATTTCTGAAGGATCATGTGACACTTAAGACTGGAGTAACAGCTGATAAAAATTCAGCTTTTCATCACAGGAATAAATTCTATTTTAAAGTATGTTAAAATAAAAAACATTATTTTATATTGTAAAAACATTTTGCAATATTACTGTTTTTTTTTCTATATTTTTAATCAAATAAATGCAGCCTTGATGAGCATAAGAGACTACTTTAAAGACTATTACAAGTCTTACTGACCCCAAACTTTTGAACGGTAGTGTATTTACAAATGCAAATTACAAAATCAGACACAAAAAAAAAAGAGTTGAATTTTTTTCCTTAATTTTAAAATGTAATTTAAATTATGAACAAAACTAAAGTAGTAAATTTATAAGACTAAAACAACACCATTACAATTATATAATTATATATTCTGTAATTTTAATTTTATTTCAAAAATTTTTTTGTGACCCTGGACCACAAAACCAGTCTCAAGTCGCTGAGGTATATTTGAATGGGTGAAAATTATCGATTTTTCTTTTATGCCAAAAATCATTCGGAAATTAAGTAAAGATCATGTTCCATGAAGATATTTAGTAAATTTCCTGCTGTAAATATATCAGAACTTAAGTTTCGAGTAGTAATATGCATTGCAAAGAACTTAATTTGGACAAATTTAAAGGCGACTTTCTCGATATTTTGATTTTTTTTGCACCCTCAGATTCCAGATACTGAAATAGTTGTATCTTGGCCAAATATTCTCCTATCCTAACAAACCATACATCAATGGAAAGTTTATTTAATTGACACTTATGACTGGTTTTGTGGTTCAGGGTCACATATGTTATTCTCATTTTAATATTATTTTAAGCTTCACCCTAGTGAAAAATAAATACAGTAAAAAAAATCACTCATTTTGTACTTAATGCACTGTAATTGTGTAGAAGTAGTGCTGAAGTCCAACTAAAGATGAACTGAAGTATATTTGATCGTGCTAAAGTGGAACTACTGCAAGTATACTTCAAGTACACTTTAAATATTTTGCATTTAAAGACAGATTTTATTTAAAGATCATATAATACTCATCAAAACAAACATTAATACATATTTTATGCTTAATATTAAGAAATGCATTGTGTAGAAGTTGAACTCCAAATAAAGTTTACAAGGAAAGGAAAAGCTGAAACAAGTTTTCTACATTTTATTTTATTTTATAATGGACCTATTTTTAGTTTCCTATAATAGCCCTGGTAATTTCTACAGTTTATGCTGACCTGCATCTTTCGCTCCTATAGCGAACAGTATCGAGCAGCGATACGTCTACGTCGATTATCTGTACACATGGAGAGAAGCTCAGAGTTACTGCAGACGTTATTACACCGATCTGGCCAGCGTGAGGAACCTTGACGAGAACAACCAGATCAAGGTGCGCATTCCCTTGGTGAAATACGCATACATCGGCCTGTTCAGTGACGATTTCGTCTGGTCCGACGGCAGCATTTCGTCCTTCAGAAACTGGGATTGGTTTCAGCCAGATATCCTGGGAGAATGCGTTTCACTGACAGAGAACAAATTTTGGAAGACTGAGCTCTGCGGAAAACTGAAACCTTTTTTCTGCTATCACAGTGAGTGTTTCGTCGTTTCAAACAATTTGTGTGCTGGTTTGACAATTGCAAGCAATTTTAATGATTACAAAATCATTATTATCTTTAGATCTAGCGTGATTTATTTTAATTCACATTTTTGGAATGTTCAGTCAGTACTGTATGCTGTAATGTTTTGTTCAGGCGGAGCTGGTATAAAGAGACAGATCCTGAGACTGGAGGTGAAATCCGGTGTGAATGTGAATGATCCGGATGTGAAGAAGACCATCTTAGCGGAGGTGAGTCGCTTCAGTTCCCTCATAACACAAACCAGCTGCGCACAAGTTACAACTCAGCTCATCGAAGTGTAAGATTCTTTAAAATGTTCTTTCAAACATTAAAAAAACAAAAACAAAACAAATCTAACGACCACAAACTTTTGAACGGTATCATATCAAACCCATAAGCGAGTGTGTTTTGGTCGTCAGATCCAGAAGAATCTGCTGAAACTGGGAGTGACAAACATCACCAAACTGGAATGGAGAGCAGCAGCAGACGGGACGGTTTTTCAGAAGAACGAGAGTGAAATAAGTGCAAACCAGAAGAGATTAGCATGTGGTTAAAAACTGAAATATAAAACAAACATGCTGCGATCATATAATTAATCACTGATAACCAGAAAGTAAATACCAGATATGGTACTGGTGTATCCCTGTTTTGTTATATTTACTTGTGAAGATTTAGCAAAACTTAAACTAATATTATAATATTTACAATAAATGTAGTGTTGAACAATGATTTGTGGTTATGGCTGTTTTTTGTAACATGTCATGGTCTTCTGTTCAGATTAGTGTTGTTTTACCATCCAAAATACAATATGGTTTTTAAAATATTTTTGTCCACCAGATTCACATATAATGTAGTCACCCGCTTGTCATCCAAGATGTTCATGTCTTTCTTTCGCCAGTTGTAAAGCAAGTATTTTTTTTTTTTTTTTTTGAGGAAAACATTTCAGCATTTTTCTCCATATAATGGACTGATATGGTGCCGAGTCTGAACTTCCAAAATGCAGTATAAATGCGGCTTCAAACAATCCCAGCCGAGGAGGAAGGCTCTTATCTAGCGAAACGATCGGTTATTTAAAAAAAAAAAAAAAAAAAGAAAAAAAAAGTAAATACTTTTTAATCTCAAACACTCGTCTTGTCTTGCTCTCCCTGAACTCTGTGTATTCTGGCTCAAGACAGTTAGGGTATGTCGAAAAACTCCAATCGTATTTTCTCCCTCAACTTCAAAAATCATTTCAAAATCATCCTACATCACTGCAGAAGTACCGACCCAGTCTTTGTAAAGTGAACATGCAAAGAAGATCAAACACCCTTAACAAAAAAGGTAAAACAGTGATATAGGAGAATTTTGAAGTTGAGGGAGAACATGAGATGGGAGTTTTTCGACATACACTAACTGTATTAATCCGGATTACACAGAATTTGCATGTGCATCGCAGAGCTAGACAAGACGAGCATTTGAGGTTAAAAAGTATTTAAATTGTATTTTTTTTAGTTTCTCTAGATAAGACCCTTCTTCCTCGGCTGGGATCGTTTACAACCACATTTGGGATCGTTTGAAGCCGCATTTAAACTATTTTCGAAGTTCAAACTTGGGGCACCATATCAGTCACCATATGGAGAAAAATCCTAAAATGTTTTCCTCAAAAAACACAATTTCTTTACAACTGAAGACAGAAAGACATGAGCATTTTGAATGACAAGTAGGTGAGTACATTATATGTGACTTGTTGTTCTGGAAGTGGACTTCTCCTTTAATGAGTTTATATTTCACTTTAATTTCAGTATTTTTTTTTTTTTTTTAGTAATTCTGTTTTGTTTGTCATTTTTATATATATTTTTTTATACATGTATAAATAGTCCTTTCTGTTTTTATTTATTAGTTTTAGTTTATTTAGTAAATAAGGTAGGTATTTTAGTGCTTCTAGTCAAATGAAATGAAAATGAGAAATGTTTTGGCAACTAACAGGAATAAGTTTTTATATTTTACTTTATTTCAGTTAATAATTATGCAATAATTTAAAAATACAATCATTTTGATTTAAAAAAAAAATGATTATGCTCTCACAATGTGAAACAGGCAAATGCTGCGCATCACCTGATGCTGTTAATAGACTGTATTTCTCGTAAGACTGCAGGATCATTTACAGATTTACTTGAAATTATTAATTTAATAATCTTGTGTTTATGGACTAAATATGTATTCCTGATTGATGATAGTATGTTAGAAAATATATTTTCCATTTTCATTTTTTTTTTTTTTGCATTATTATGATCTATTATGATCTAAGTGAGATGTGATAAAATCAATGTAAAAATGCTGTTCACAACCCATTTTACATCCACAATCTGATGCATTTCCAAGTAAAACATTCTTTAATGAGACAAAACAGGGTGGGACTTTTATCCATGAAGAACTGATTGGTCTCTAAATGGCGGGTGGTTGGAATATAAAAAAAAACACGCTTAGAAATACATTTTTACTCAGAATAATGGCAGTTTTTCTGCTGGTGGAGGCGTGATGAGTCCTCTAGAGGGTGTCGTGTCTGATCTTTTGCTGCTTGAACTCGACTATGTAAAGCAGTCGTCAGTCCTGTTCCTGAAGATCTTCATCAGCTGCTTCAGATACATTTGAATAAGGAGGAGAAGCAGGACTGAAGAAACATCATCTGATCGTTCTGAGCTTCCATCATGCTGTTCAGGCAACAGGCCTTATTCATGGGAAAAACCATGAGCTGGGACTCGAATTTGTTGTTAAGCAAACTACGGCACACTGTTCAAAATACAGTGACATCCCACAATGCAATGCACTCGACCTGACCTTCCTTTTCTAGTGAGAAGGACTGCGTAAACCACAATTCATTACAATTGTTCTTAATCTCTTGATCTCCATTATTTTTTTAACATCCTTATTCTTGCCACGACTTCCAAATTCCAAGACATTTTAACTACAAGACCATTTCAAAATAGAGATTAAAAATGTAAAATAACCTGATTTACTTTAAAAGGGAACCACATGACAACGAATAGTTCAAGAATAAGTTTTATATTAAAGGAATAGTAAAGGAATATGTTTTTTTTTAGCTGAAACCGTGCTCCTTGGTGGATCATTCCTAACAGGATCAGATTAACTGCTATTTTGGCTCATTTCCAGTCGACTGTCGGGCTTCTGAAAGTGAGTTTTGATTAACTTGTAGATCTGTGCTGCTTGAGCCAGAAACAGTTTCAGATGCTTCAGTCCAATTTGGTCAACTAATTCACCAAAAAGAACCAGATTCCTTTGTGAACCAGACATCACTCTGGATTACAGGTAATAATCCTGTAAAAATGCTCAGTTTAGTGGTCTACTAAAGAAAAAAAGAGTCACCTGATAATGAATAAATTAAAAGCAAATTTTCATTTTTAGGTGAACTATCCCTTTAAACATGCAGCCTGATGAGGTGAACTCATTCATTCTTGCGCTCTGCATTCTCTATTTTTTAAAAATGTAGTTTTGCTACACGCTGTGATAAATTTCCATCCTGAAGACACTGATTTCCATCCTGACCTTCACAAGGACACTTTATACAAAGAAAATAAGCAAATAAGCACTAATCCAAACCAGGTGAGTTAGGGAAATGAGTTAACAAGTCAATCCAAAACATACTGAAGGAAAAAAAAAAAACAAAAAAAAAACATTACTCTGATAAACTACATTAACTGTAATGAGGTTTTCCTGATTTGATGCAACACAAATTGTAATTTCTATAGCTACACATCATATATAGCTTAATGTATTTATGTAAACCATAACCTTATGGAAGATCGTTTACTGATCTTTACATTTCTGTAGCTCAGTCACTAGAATATGACGCCCAAAGGTGTAAATCTTTACTTGCCTCACGATTCGATTACAACTCAGAAGGTATTAATGATTTGATTATAAAACAATTCCTGATGCTTTCACAACAACAGCTCTTTTATTAATTACTATATTAGTCACAAAACAGATCTTTATCTTAGTTATTAAGAATAGGAACAATGATGCACATAACAAGCAGAACAAATATAATAAACAAATGAAATAATCATTGCGTTGATTATATATTTTAAATATATTCAACTTTAGTGATTACAAATAAACTGATTATTATTAAAGCTAAACAAAAAAAAAAGGAGAGTGAGTGATTTATCTATTTTGTTCAACAAAATTCAATTGCAAAAAAGTAATTGAGTAGGTAATTTTACAAAGTAACAAGTAGGGGTGCTCCGATTGATCGGCTACCGATCATTATCGGCCGATAATCCCTTGGGGATGTTTGATCGGCGGTCTCTAAAAAGGCCGATCTCATAAACCGATCTAAAGCTGATGACGCGGCTGCCGTGAAAGGTTTGGTACGACATGCAGCGGCACCGTCTCAGTCTCTTTTCGGCGCAGGTAAAACAATTATAATGCTGAAGGTGAGGTACAATTCATATTTCTTCGTTTAATAACTTATAAAGTAATTCGAAAACATTATGTGAGCTGTAACAGCACGAGTGAATGACTCTCTCAAAAAGTGCGCTAATGGCTTCCGATCACCACATCGCATCTTATTATAAGCGAGCTGCACAGTTGACACAGGAATTGTTACTTGCAAAATAGAATCAGTGTCGCATCGTCGCTAAAGTTTGTAAACTGCATTTCTTTTTAATTCTTTCCAGGGTTTAACCATTCAGTGCTCGCACTCTCTCCTGGAGACTGGGCGCTCATGCACACTCGAAGCGTAAACGCATAACGCCACGTTCACATACCTCCGTTTGCAGTGCGTATTTTTTCCGCGGTCATGCTAACGGATTAAAGCGTTCAAGTTACACACAGTTGTGGTCTAGTAGTGCGTTCCAGGAGCGCTGTATCTGCAGCAGTGTAGAGATCGTTTCCGCACGGAGTCTGTGCTGCATGCGCAGAATTAAAGTGACAGCGCATTGTTTGCGGTAAACATGCTGAAAAAGTATTTTCAATAACAATGTTTGGATTTGCACAATATTTGCACAATTCTAAAAACAAAAATGCACTGCATGATCAAACATCAATGTGGTATATATATATATATATTATTATTATTTTTTTAAATAAAGTCTAAAAAATGCTCCCCTCCACCCTTCAAATTAAAAAAAAAAAAAGGCTTTAAAAAGATCGGTATCGGTGATCGGATCGGCAGATACAGCTTCTTGTGATCGGCGATCGGCTTCAAAAATCCTGAACGGAGCACCCCTAGTAACAAGTATTTTTGACACCTAATGGTGCTCCATACATACCCGTCTCAAAATGACCCGAACATTTTAAATGGTCATATCTCTTAAAAAAATACTTGTAAAATCAGTGACGTGTATTTTGGGACTATATTTTGTGCCCTTACTAAACACTTTTACTTTTTAGAAACTTTATTCTTTCCCAGGTCAAAATGGAACAGAAAACAATACAAGAGTTAATTTTATATCAAATTATTTTAGTTTTTCCAAATTTATGTAAAAGAAAATAATCCGGTCTCAGATTTTTAAACTGCTTGCATGAAAGCTGAACCATTTATCATAACAAAAGAAACAACACAAGCTGATTTATTTTACACTAATTAATTGTCCTTTAAATTCATTTAAATCCACTTATTACAGCTTAGCTGAGGCTGTTTTTTATTTTGTACGTCTACAAAACGCTATTATTTTGTTATTTCTGTACTCTAAATTTCAAGGAGAAGGGCCAAGCAAACACCTACTAACATTTGCATAGGAAAATAACTACTGAAGGGTTAAAAAAAAAAAAAAAAAACCTTTTGCAAAAAAACGTATATTTTGCATAATCTGAAAACGTTCTCTACTAATCACACAATTACACAAATACAGCTGACCTGAAAGAACAAGGAAGACATTGCTCAATGTTTTTCAGTGACATCAAATGTTTTTCAAATGTTTTCCACACCATTAAAAACGTGCCTCTAACCAAAGATTTATGTGATTTTATCCAGTGCAATCAAAATGCAAGAACTGATCAAATGTAAATGTGTACCTTAAACGAATTTTCTAAATAAAAACCTCTGTAAATGTTTCTACATGAATTACAGTGAGTGTCCTGAGATGATCCACCAAAATACACTTGAAGGAGGAACCAAAAAAAACAATAAGGTCACACTTTGCATACATGACTGTAAAATTCCCTCCTTAACATAACAAACCCATTTAAAGAGCACAAGATTGGGAACTTGAGAAACGTCCTGAGAAGTCGCGATCACTGAAGGTAGGCCAGCACTTCATCAGTTCACTCTCAGCGCAGTTTAACAGGTTAGTGCTCTTTCATTCTTAAAGGATGAACGTCTGATTACTAATTATGCTGTGTTTTAACAAATGCAAGTTTACACTTTCTCAAGTGAATCATATCTTACTGTTGGTCATGGAAAGTAACATATTTCTTCATTTTATGTATGTTTTCTTAACAGCATTTTGTTTTGATTTTCCTGTCGTTATTGAGAGTGATGGACCAAATTTGGCTTCATCTGCTTTTTCTTTCAGGTAAAACCTTATGCAAAACATTAAAATAACATTAAAACATTCAAATATGTAAGATTAAAACAGAAATTAGACCAGATTCGCATATTCTCGCTGTTTTATAAACAGAATTACGGTCAATGTAATCAACTCAATAATCAATGGATATTTAAAGCAACAGAGAACCAAAGAAATATGACTTGTAAGAAAATTAAATAAAAAAGCTGTCCAGACAAGGTCTGTCATTATCGGGCCTATAGTAACTAATTTCTCAATCACTCAGCAAGCTCCTGACCAATAATTATTAAACATAGGTGTCAGAATAAAAACAAGAAGACTGAGACTGTATTCTCTTGCAGGACTCTTGCCATTAACTCTGTGTATACAGCAAGAGTATATTCTGATCAAGCAGTTGATGACGTGGACAGACGCACAGACGTACTGCAGGACGCACCATTACGACCTGGCCACCGTTCAGAGTAATGAAAACTGGACGAGGCTGCAAGAAGCTGCAGATGAAAAAGCCTTTTCTGGCTACGCCTGGATCGGACTGTACAACGACGTCAACAGCTGGCGCTGGTCTTATAACGAGGAGAGTCTGGTGTTCCAGTCCTGGGCTTTGGGTCAGCCAAATAACTATGGTTTGGGAGAGGCGTGTGCTACGATATCTCCTGACGGAACCTGGTCCGATTTCTACTGCACAGACTCAAGATATTATGTGTGTTACGACGGTGAGAAACACGTATAAACACTCTTTACCCTGGTGAAAAGAAAGTACTTACTATCTCTGTATTAAAAAAAAACGTATTTATTTACCACTTGTAGTACACTTTAACCACCTTTCACACAATAGTGGGTTCAAGTGTACCACAAGTGATAAAAGCACATTTTAGTACATACTCATGGTGTCCCAAAATAGCACACTTAGATGTTCTTAAGATTATCTTAAGAAGTACTAAAGAATACGTTTTAGAACATTAAGTAAAAAATTAGCGCACAAAAACAGAGCACTGTATGTAAGTAATTACGGGAGTGCACTTGTTTTTCACCTGGGTATTGATGCTCATTATCTCAGTGTATGAATGAAGACAATTATATAATGACATTAGGGGTGGGTGAAGTGGAAATTATGTTTTCATTTCATTTCAGCATAGTCATGTTATTGTGTTTTTGTTATTGGCCATTTGTTAGTTGTTAACCACACCAAATTTGGACCATTTAACTCAAACCCTCTAGCGCCACCACTTGTCCAAATTTGCACTCGCGTTTGTGCTAATAACTTTTGGATTGTAAAGGCTAGAAACTATGTTTTCCTTTGATTCCTTGGTTCAAGATGATTTGAATTCCATATGACATCATTTTCCGTAACTTCAATTAATTAAAAAAAAAGACCATTTGTCTGAATATTGTGAGAATCGAACCATATCATCTTCAGACCGCGTCACCTCAAATCAGGTTCATCAGTCAAACCATTTCTGAATAACATGCAAATAGATTTGTCGAAGTGTCTGCCAAAGTGGACGTGAAGCTATATCTCCGCAACGCCCGGGCACACGTGGCACGACATTAAAAGTCATTGTATCGCTGCTCTTCTCGCACAGCATCATATAGTGTCATATAGTTGCTGTCGTGTACACACTACACAACGGATTGGAGACGGAGTCACAAATCGCACAACATTTCAATGGGAAGAAACAACAAATTTGACCCAAATCATCTTCTTTATTTCATATTGACAGGAAAAATGCTTTTCGTTTACTGCTTTAATAAATTTGGTGGCATAGTGCCAAACTGTACGATTGAGAGTGCATGTAAACACTCGATCGGGTTGAAAACCGAAACTGAAAGGACGAAATAGCGTAATGACGTATATGGAGCGGTTCTTCCTTTTGAATAGAATGTTGTAAAAATGCTTGTCCTGTCATTATAAAACTCACCTTTCACTCAGCTACTACGAAGTGGAGCAGGACAACCTCCCACCAGTCCTCGTTTTGGATTCTCATCCACAGGCAACCCGTTTTTCAGGGCGCGGGGAGTTTTTTTTTATTTTTTTTTATTGTGCGATAAATATGAGCAGCATGGCACCTTTTTTTGTTTTTTATCCAAAAATGGATAAATATTAATTCTGCTATTAAAAACAAGTAAAGAAACACCGACCAAACCACATCAATTTGGTAACATCACCACCTATTGGTTTAAAATTGCCAAACCATTAAATCATGTTACTGATAACTGAATTTCTGATTTTTCAGCCAGTTTGAGTAAAATCATCTTAAAATGTCTTTAATTACTCATTGTTGAGTTTGGTCTGACCAAGGTTTTAGTTTTGGTTATTTTAGTACATCAAGATAAAGTAAATTAAAACAAAAAGTGTTGATTTAAAAACTAGATGAAGTAAAATAAATGTAAGTTCTTTGTCATTTATTTGGCAGATTTAATAGGCTCACACTCCTTAGCGAAAATGAATTTGGATTCTCGTGCCTCTAACACCTTAACTCCTACTTTTGAATCTTCACAGAAAGTGCAAACACAACAGAGAAAAAACTGGTTTTGAGCAAGACTGCAAGGACATGGACTGAAGCTCAGCAGTTCTGCAGAGAACGTTATACAGACCTGGCTATCATTAGAAGTCAAGCGGACCTAAACCAGATAACCAGCCTGCTAGAGGCTTTAGCGCCTGCCGTCTGGATCGGATTGTACAGGGACACGTGGAAGTGGTCAAATCAGGCAAATGTTACTTCCTTGACCCAACAAGCTATTAAGGCATTTAACTGGTTTAACGAAGACTGTGCAGGTTTAAATATTTATCAACGTATAATTGACGACACAATATGTGCTACGATGCATTACTTCTACTGTAACACAGGTAGGTCTGACCTGAACTATTGTGCACATTCACTTGTTATTGGTTGACAAAAATGGAGTAGGACAATGTGACTTTGATTTATTATCTACATCAGATTTTCACAAACAACGTGTGTTAAAGGGAGTGTTTTCTGAATTCCGATTTAATGGTTAAATTAACTTTAAATGCCTAATTCAGCAAAAAAAAAAAATTACAGGGGACAGATAGAAGGGAACATTTTTGGTTGTAGGAGTTTGGCTGACAAAAAGTTAACAAAAAAAAAAAAACCCTGATTTGTGTGTTCATAAGGTAAGGTATATTAAAACCAAGTAAAATATACAATATGTCTTTTCCCACAGTCAGGAGGAACAGGCAGGTGATCCGAGTGCAGGTGAAATCCGGTCAGAATGTGGATGAAACTAAACTGAAGGTGCTCGTCTTAAATGAGGTTAGTTTTATAAGAAATTAATCGTCTGGCCGCTTTTAACGTGCACTTGAAACAATGGTCTAAAAAAATGAGATAATCACATTTCCCTCCACAAAGCCAAAACCTCAAGCCAACTGGTGTTTATGTCAAGTCAAAATAATGCTTTGTGTTTAGAGTTTTGACCATTTCCGCTCTTTCTGTAAGATTTATAGTCAGAGATGTTCATTTTGAGCTGAAATGCCTCAAACTTGTTTCCCCGGGATTCATCCATTGAGTAATCGCAGGCTGTTTCTGTGGTTTAGTTGAAGCAGACGTTGAGCGATCAGGACGTCACACTGACATGGAGGACGCAACCCGACGGGAAAGTCTTCCAGAAGGACAGGAGCGTACGGAAACATAACGAAGCCAACACTACTTCCGTTTGCTCTTTGGTGTGAAATTGACCTAAAATGAATCCAGTTCATTTTTAGCTACAGATATCTGAATTATTACATTAGTATAACAATTTATAGTAATAAAATTTTAAAAACTGTTTAATATATTAATTTAGCATTTATTCATTTAGTAGAGCTAACAAATGGTAGCATATTTCCACATTGTAATTTGACTCTTTCTTTTGTCTTCATTAAGAATAGATAAAGGCTTTTGGGAGGATTAAAAATGCAGCAAATTTTCTCACAAATGCAGTTCACAAAAGCAATAAAGCAGCAGCCTATTTAACACTTCTGAGCATGTACAATACTTAAGACAATGACAAATTCTCTGAAGAGACCCAAGCGCTTTATATGAGTGAACAGATTTAATTTAGCCTTTTACTTTTATTTTATATATGCTGTGAACATATTAATAATCACTGATTACCAGAAAGCAAATATCAGATATGGCACTGGTGCATCCATTGTTTTGTTATATTTACATGTGAAGATTTAGTAAACTTAGTCCAATATTATAATATTCACAATAAATGTAGTGTTGAACTATGATCTGTGGTTGTGGTTGTTCTTTGTAATAAAGTATGTAGAATAATTCATAAAATATTTTTGTCATTGAGCTTTTTATATTTTCTTCTTTCACTTTAATATCAGTTAAAACTTTGTTGTGATTGTCATTTTATTCATTTTTTCAAACATGTTTACTTAGTATTTATTCATTTTCATTAATTAGTCTTAGTTGTAGTATATCAGGTAGGTATTTCAGCACTTCTAGTTAAATGAAATGAAAAGGAGAAATGTTGCTTCGGCAACTAGCAGAAATAGGTTAATATACTGTATTTCTCTTTAGACAATGGAATAGTTTACAGATTTACTTGAAATTGCTACAAAATAAAAACACGGTCTAATTTGGTTTAATAATCTTATGTTCATGGCCTAATCTATTTTTTACTCAGAATAATGGAGGTTTTTCTGCTGGTCTCCCCAGTGGAGGCGTGATGAGTCCTCTAGAGGGTGTCGTGTCTGATCTTTTGCTGCTTGAACTCGACTATGTAAAGCAGTCGTCAGTCCTGTTCCTGAAGATCTTCATCAGCTGCTCCAGATGCATTTAAATAAGGTTTTGAAAAGCAGCACTGAAGAAACAACATCTGATCGTTCTGAGCTCCTGCTGCCTTCAGGCAACAGACTTTATTCATAAGAAAAACCGTGAGCTGGGACTCAATTTTGATCTTGTGCAACTGCGGCACAGTGTATAAAGTACGGTAGCATCCCACAATGCAGTGCACTTGACCTGACCTTCCATTTCCAGTGAGAAGGACTGTGTAAACCACAAGTCATTTTAATCGTTCCTAATCTTTATTCTTTCCTTTTCTACAGCGGAGCATCCTGTGGATCCACTTTATGAGACTGTCCGGGTCTGGAGTCATCAAGCACAGCATCAGCATCGCCATCTTCGTAAGACTATTTTTTTTTTAATGATTCTCAGACGGGCTGCAGGAACATGGTTTCAGCTAAAACCCTCTTTACTGTTCTACTGAAGAAAAAAGTCACTACGTTTTGGATGGCCTGATGATGAGTAAATTACAAGCAAATTTTCATTTTTGGCTGAACGATCCCTTAACATGCAGCCTGATGAGGTCATGTGAACACATTTATTCTTGCACTCTGCATTCTCTATTTTTTAAAGCAGTAGTTTCTGCTACACAGCAAACACATCAAATAAGTCAGCCGACTGTGATAAATTTCCATCCTGACCTTCACAAGGACACTTTATTCAAAGACAATAAGCAAATAATATCTAATCGAGCCAAACCAGGTGAGTTAGTGAAATGAATTAACAAGTCAATCCAAAACATACTGAAAAAACAATGTTAGTCTGATAAACATTTTCTGTAATGATGTTTTTTTCCTGATTTGATACAACAAATTTTAATACCTACCTGTACAGCTACACATCACATACAGTATAGCTTCATGTACTTATATAGATGCATTTCTGTAGCTCAATCACTAGAATATGATGCCCAAAGGTGCGAATCTTCACTTGCCTCATAGTTCAGTTACAACTCGGAAGGAAATTATGTCATTGATGCCGGTTCTGTGATTAGTCGTAAATCTCCATCACGTGCTGTCAGATGGAGCAGCATTTACTACGCAGAGCCGTAGTTCAGAGACAAGCTGCACAATATCGCGTTCATCATCGGATATGTATCGCCTCCAATTATGTATTCGATATTGTGCAGCTTGTCTGTGAACTACGGCTCTGCGTAGTAAATGCTGCTCCATCTGACAGCACGTGATGGAGATTTACGACTAATCACAGAACCGGCATGATAATCACATCCGATTTTTTTTGCACAGACCCTTTTTTTTGCACTCCCTCAAATCATCTTAAACTCCGTATCTGCAGGACTTTTAAGCTCAAATGTACATTTAGGCTTTTAGGACCTCTTTTTAAGACCTGCAAAAATAAAATGAATACCATATGAGTGCGGCAGGGCAAAGTCTATGGTAACATATTAAAACTGTAAAATGACTTGCAGGTTTTCACAAAAACATGTTATATATACATTTTTAAGAAAATGGATAATTATTATATTAATTTAAACAATTATCAATCAATCAATTAGTATATAAATTAAATAACAATATAAATATATTTTACTGTCTTAATTGTTTAGATTTTTATAATGCATTATCCTCTTGTTCGATCCAACAGTTTACAGCTCTGCATGTTTGCAGCGTCAAAACATTGGTTGATTTTCACATTAGAAAATGTTCAGTCATTGGTCAGCAGGTGGTGCTTTCAGAAAGATCTAAGAATGGCATTTTCCCCGGTAATGACTGCACTCAAAGCTGTGCAGAAACGTGCAGCGCTCATGTTTAATAAAAGGTTTCTATTAGATTATGTTCCGTTTATTGTGAGATGTAGTAACTATAGCGACCGCGGCGCCCATTGCCGCATACTGTCACAAACTACCGTGAAATGCTTAATATAAACACTAAGGTAAGGGTGACAGTTAAGATGTTTGTTGCAATGCTCTTAAAGAAATCCCTTGCCTCAGGGATTCTTTTCCACTCAGGGATACCGTTAAGTCAAATTACTTAAGGACTTTCATGCAACCGAGCCCTGTAGTCTTTGCTGATTCCGTAGTGGACGTCTGCTTCAGTGTTGTCTTCGTGACACGGCTGGCTGCCAAGTTAGATTCGTTTTTCAACACATCCAATATTCTGACCACTGATAGGCATTGACGCATCTGGTCTGGTGTTGTCCACATGCATGGCCTTGGTCTTATGAGCCTGATCTTTGTTGGTTTCTGCTTCTAAGCTGTTGGTCATTTCCAGCTTCTGCAGTCAATGCAATATCACCCGCAAAGTCCGAATTGGTCGGTCAGGCCTGGTGTGTTTGTGGAATTCCAATATTCATTCCGTCTATTGCTAATTCCATCCATGGTCAGGAGAAAAAGAAAAGATAAAAGCAGACAGCCTCTCCCGACTCCAGTTTTAGTGATGAAGGAACCGGTGTTGCCGCTTTCCGATCTGATGCAACAACTTCCAGAGTTCCAGAAGAGCTCACAGAATATGTTGATATGTTGATAATATTGGGGTTACATAATTATTTTGGTACAACGCTTGTTTTTACATGTGCTTTATAAACAGAAGTAAACTTGAACTTGAAGGAACACTCCACTTTTTTTTGAAATAGGCTCATTTTCCAACTCCCCTAGAGTTATACAGATGTGTTTTACCGTTTTTTAATCCATTCAGCCGATCGCCGGGTCTGGCGGTAGCACTTTTAGCATAGCTTAGCATAAATCATTGAATCCGATTAGACCATTAGCATCTCACTATAAAATGGCTAAAGAGTTTCGATATTTTTCCTATTTAAAACTTGACTCTTCTGTAGTTACATCGTGTACAAAAACAGACGAAAAAAGAAAAGTTGCGATTTTCTAGGTCAATATGTCTAGGAACTATACTCTCATTCCGGCGTAATAATCAAGGAACCTTGCTGCCGTACCATGGGTGCAGCAGACGCAATGATATTACGCAGCCGTCAACTCTGCCGGCTGCAACTCTGCATCTACACAAACTTAGTGCCGGTCACTTTCAGGCGCTGCGTAATATCATTGCGTCTGCTGCACCCATGGTACGGCAGCAAAATTCCTTGATTATTACGTCGAAATGAGAGTATAGTTCCTAGCCATATCGGCCTATGAAATCGCAACTTTTCATTTTCTGCCAGTCTTAGTACACGATGCAACTACAGAAGAGTCAAGTTTTAAATAGGAAAAATATCGAAACTCTTTAGTCATTTTATAGTGAGATGCTAATGGTCTAATCAGATTCAATGATTTATGCTAAGCTATGCTAAAAGTGCTACCGCCAGACCCGGCGATCGGCTGAATGGATTCAAAAACGGTAAAACACATCTGTATAACTCTAGGGGAGTTGGAAAATGAGCCTATTTCAAAAAAAAGTGGAGTGTTCCTTTAATAAAGTGCTGAGGGATGCCTTCATGTAATTTTCCAGAGAGATTCTATGCAAATGCTTTCAAACGCCGCCTTGAAGTCGACTAAGCTGATAACGAGCGTCTCTGTGGCAGATGAAGATCTGTTTACTACAGGATCAACCGGGGTGAAATCTGGCTTGTATTTCATTAGTTATTGTAGAAGGACAATGCAGAAGACTTTTCCAGGCACAGAGAGTGGTAGAGTAGTTAATACAACTCCATTCATACAGACTTTTTTCTTTTTTTTTGGAGGCAAAGTTTCATTTCTTTTCATACATATTCTCTGTGTCAAAACTGGACCTAAATAAATGATGTGGGGGAGATTTCACACCTAACTTTTCAGTTCAAAATTTTTCAAATTCATGTAAATGAAAATGTGACCTCAGACTGTTACAGCACTCACATGAAAGCAGCACCCATTCAACACTAAATAAAACTAAAGAAACAACAAAAGCCAACTTCTGTATATTTCACATTTTTCCACTACTAATGGTCTTTATTAAATTAATTTAAATCCACTTATTACAGTGAAGCTTTCTTGCATGGCTTTTTTCATTGCCATTACATTAACAGCAGAGCAGCGTGGGAGCGGAGCGGTGTGATTTTGAACGGAGCGAGGAGCGGATTTTTTAAAAGCCGGAGCGTTGTGGTTTTCATTCCTTCCAAGAGCGCTCCACTACCGCTCCATCACGAGTACAATTCATGCCAATGGCCCGTAATATAACTGCATATTTAGCAAGAACTCACATGTTAAACATAGTCAGCAAGCTTTATATAGATGGATCACTGAGATCAGAAAGAATGTGAAGATTATAATGACAGCAACATACATGAGCGAGAGGTTTAGGAGGTTTAGGTTTGCTCCTTCTAGATTTTATAAATATTTTCAGATGGAAGCATAATTTAAACAGGTACAACACTTTTTTTACACACGCAGTTGCTACCTCAATAATGGATTCAATCAAATGTAATCTTACAGAGCTGCTTCATCTGTATCCGATTTCGAATGAGCAGAAAACTGTAGGAAATGCATCCTTTACAAACAAAATTTGCACTGAAAAAAGCAGATGTTACTTTTTAATGCTGACAACCACGTAACAAGCGTGACAGGAATGTGGTAGAAAAATAGTTCACACACTAGTGGTCCAATAAGCCACAAAACTTCTCTCCTAGTATTTTATTTTGTTTTATTTTATTGTAATATACGTTATGTGATATTTCAATGTACTTTAGTTCATTGTACTAAAATGTTATTATGTTGTTGCTATTCTGTAACTTTCCAGGAGAAGGGCCAAGCACAGGACTATTAGCATTTGCATAGGAAAATAACTGCTGAAGATTAAAAAAATAATAATAAAAAAAAGGCATTAAATTTGGCATGATCTAAAAAAAAAAAAAAAACATACTCTTCTAATCACAAACACAGTTGACCTGAGAACCAAAAAAGAAACCAAACGCATGATCAAAAACGTGGCTGTGACCAAGTGTGTGATTTTCTCCAATTAAAGCAAGAACTGATCAAATGTAAATGTGCACCTTGAATGCAACACAAGTGGGTTTGGACAGAAGTGTTGGCCAAATGCATACATGTAAGTGTAAAGTAAATTTTAGATTAAAAGAAAAGTGGATTTTCTGAATAAAATCATCTATAAATATTTGTACGTGAAAAATGATCTTTCCAAGGTGACATTGTGTGTTTTGCATAGACTCACATTGTCCTTCATTTACATAATCCACAAGGACATTTAAACTGAAAAATAAAGATAAATTAAGATGACACGCATCACAAAGTCACCCAAAACACTTAAAGTGACAGCATTCCACTTTAAATCAATCTGTTTATCTATTTATATTATTTAATCCGTTCAAAACTATGTGAAAGATGCACTCCGTCTGTTACACTACTTAGAAAATCATAACTAATATCATCTGTCTGATGTTTTAAAAGCTGATTTATGCGTGATCGGCCAGTGAACATCTTCAGTCAGCCTCTGAGATCAATCTGAGATCATCAATTTGCAGATACTAAATCAAGAAACATTTCATTAATAAATATACAGATGGCACAATGATTTTTTTGTGATATTCTTGTATATTACACTAATGGACGGCTGCCATTCAAAGATTCAGTCTAAATGTGTAACTTCTAATGTAAAGTTTAACGAGGGATCAGATGACAATGAGTGTCCTAAGACGATCCACCAAAACACAAAGGACGAACCACAAAAAACAATACAGGTCACACTTTGCATATCTGACTGTGAAATTCCCTTCTTAACATAACAAATCTATTTAAAGAGCACAAGACTGGGAACTTGAGAAACATCCTGAGAAGTCGCGATCACTGAAGGTAGGCCAGCACTTCATCAGTTCACTCTCAGCGCAGTTTAACAGGTCAGTGCTCTTTCACTCATAAAGGATGAACGGCACATCATATTGCTAACAACATTTTACTTTAGCATTTGGTGTTTTTTTTTCCTTATAAAATTTATGAACAGCAAAAACAAATCCCAAACACTAACAAACTACACAAAAAGTATAAAAAAAAAAAAATATTTACGATGCTTTGGTTGCATGACCTTCATCAGGAAGATATCAGTTATTGAGGTTTGTTTTTGCTGTTCAGTTTTGACCTTTTTGGTCTTTGTTTCTTACGCACTTACCGATTAATTGTTAATTGACTTATACAAATATATACACTTAACCTTTTGCTGTTTTTGCTGTTGTTGTTTATGTTTTCAGCAAAAAAAAAAAAAACCCACTGGCAAAGTGATGGACCAAATTTGGCTTCATCTGCTTTTTCTTTCAGGTAAAACATTACACAAAAGATTTAAATAACATTTAAAAAATGCAACAACATTACAAAATAAATTAGATTTGCATATTCTTGCTGTTTTACACATTGCAATATTACATGATATTGTAAAGCGACCTTGATTTTGCAGAAAGACACTATATAAAAAAAAAATAAACGTATTATTTAACAAAATGTACAGACGTTTTGTTTGTTTCTGATAAATGTAACCTTTACAAATAAGGTTGTGACATCAAAAACTACTTAACTCATTTAAATATTAAATATTGTTAGGCAAGTGAACAAACTACATTGTAAAAAATATAGATTTAACCCTTAATAAAGTTATTCAGTCAAGAGCAATTTAGACTTTAGAAATAATTAAAAATGAAATGACACTTTAAATGTGAAATTAAAACTGACAGTATCTGGCAGCAAGTCACTGTTAATGAGTGAGTCATTGCGATTCAACTGATTCAGTCAAACAGATGATTCACTCAAGTCAGTCACACAACAATCTTCTCCTTTCATTTTTAATTGTCCATTATAAGTTCAGTTAAATGATCTATGATTGGTTGTTGATAATCTGTTCACTGATTGGTTAAAGCCAATGCTGCTCACAAAAAGATAAAATATTTTTTATCTTTGGCGGTGCCTGCCGTTCAAGACTGAAACTTGTTTGTGTGTGTGTGTATATATATATATATATATATATATTATATATATATATATATATATATATATATATATATATATATATATATATATATATACGGACAGAATTTGAAATCTGAGACTTTGTTTTATATCAAAAGTAAAAAAGTAACACAAAGCCTAGCCTATTGCTATTTTTTGGAAGGAAGACGCACTATGTAACGTTGCTGTTTATTCATCAACTGAAAACAGCATAGACCAAAAGATCGATTTAGACTCAAGACTCGATTTTGGTTCATTAAAATGAGAATCTATTAAAATTGAGAAATTCGCACATGGCCCCTCCATGTCCTGTAAAGCGCGCTTCAGCTTCCGCTCCCGCTCTCCACACAAACGATTGGATATGTGCCTAATAGCGCACTTTTATCTAAGTTTAACGTTTAAATGGACATTGTTTTATACTTTAATTGTTTTATATCTGTAGGTTTTATTTTAGGCAAGTCGTGATGATTTGAGAAGGCAAATTGATCAAACAGAACAGTCTTCCACTGGCCACTGTTCAATACTTTAAAAAACAAAAACTTCTATTTAACAAACAAAAAATGATCCAAACGTTATTCTAAATTAATTTAATAAAAAAAAAAATTCTAATAAAACGAAACAAAACAAAACAATCACTTTGCCATTACATACAAAGACAACGGGCGTTTTGTCACTATTACTTTTGTCACAATAACAGCTTCTAAACACGGCAAACGTTGCTATGGTTTCCAAGCTGTCAATCAATCATCGCAGTTTAGTAAGCGAGTCTAAATGATGTTGTCGCTCCTGAAACTTACAGCGTGTCCATGAACTATATGAAAGCGCTGCTGAATGAATGAAAACGTAAATGAAAACGTAAAATCTGTTTAGGACAATTACAAAGTATTCAGCTTACTGTGTGTGTTTTGAGAACAGTGATCTGAGTTCGGAGAAATGCGTCAAATTGATTGAGAAAAACTTGAGACACATTTTGGTAGCCCGACTGGAAAACACAACAGCCCCGGGACGTCAGGCTAGTGATTTTGCGAGCCCTGAGTACTGAAACAACAGTATAAAAACAGGAACACTGAGACAAATAAAGCCAGCCAAACAGAACTTTACGAATAAAAAAAAAAACAACGTAACTACATTCTCTTGCAGGACTCCTGTCATTAACTCTGAGTGACTCTGAGACGTCACAGCAGCAAGAGTATATTTTGATCCAACAGTCTATGACGTGGGAAAATGCACAGACTTACTGCAGGACACACCATACTGACCTGGCCACCGTTCAGAGTAATGAAAACTGGATAAGCCTACAAGAAGCTGCAGGTGAAAAAGCCCATTCTGGCTACGCCTGGATCGGACTGTACAACGACATCAACGGCTGGCGCTGGTCTTATAACGAGGAGAGTCTGGTGTTTCAGTCCTGGGCTTTGGGTCAGCCAAATAACTATGGTTTGGGAGAGGAGTGTGTTGGGATGTCACCTAATGGAGCCTGGCTTGATTTCTACTGCACCGGATTATATTATTTTGTGTGTTACGATGGTGAGAAACACGTATAATCACTCCTTATTGATGCTCATTAATTCAGTTTATGAATGAGGACTAATATAATGACTTTAGGGGTGGGTGAAAATAAATCATTGACATGCCGTTATAACTGTAGTTTATTTGTATATTTTCTGTTTTCATTTTATTTTAGTAAAATTTTAGTCATTTTGTTGCGTTTTGTTATATATTTTTAAATGTTTTAGTTGTTTTTGTATATCAAGATAAACTAAAACTCAGTTTTTAACAGCAGATTGCGCTCTAATCTAGTTTTTAACTGCACATTCAACTAAATGAAAATATTGCCTTGAAAACTGCAGTTCAGATGTTGAGAAGCCAAAAGAAAGGAAAGATTTAAACCAGTTAGTGAAAATTAAAAGAAGCTGCTCAAATGAGTCATTTTTTTGTGATCAGATTATACTAGTTTTTTGTTGTTGTTGTTTTATCAAAAACAAAAAAAGTCCAGTCTTTAAATCTAAACATATTCAGTCTAAGTTTTTTTTTTTTTTTTTTTTAATTTTCACTAACGATTCAGTACTGAAGGTAAGCATATTGGTCCTGTCATGAGCAGAAGTATATTGCCCTCCCAAAATGACTAGGGCTGGGTATCGTTCAAAATTTTTCGATATCGGTGCCGATACGATACCTTGACTTCGATACCGGTTCCTGAATGATACTTTTTTCGATACCAATTTTATCAAATCAATTTTAACAAGATTACATTATCTCAAAATATGTATTTTTTTAGCTTATTGATGTTTATACAGATTCAAAGACTCCTGAGCCACTGCACAAAGGAACAAAATATATATAACACAATATATCAGTGAAGGTAATTTTAATAAAGCTCAAAAAGTTTTCAGTTTACACATCTGTTACATTCTACATTCACACTATTGCATGTTCGTTTTAAAATGCATACCTAAGACAGAATCATAATTTCTATTAATTTTCCACTAATTTACTGACAAGCACTAGCACCTTCCAGCGCCGTCTGCCGGTGTGTATAACGTTATATGCCTTCTCTCTTCTGCAATCGCTGTTCTGACTCAGAGGACATAACATATTTCAGCAACATAAAACAGAAGTTATTGCAAACACTCGCTGGTGGTTTAAAATGAGTTCTGAGTAAAAGCGGAATATAAATCTTATTTATTGTCTTATGTAGCATCATACTACAGTGTTCGTGAATGATCACGTAACGCACACTTTCGGTGGTGTAGTATGGACTGATATCTTTTCTGAAATGCCAGTATGGATGAGGATTGTTTTAATTTTTTAAACAAAAACGCACCAGCGCAAACGTAGCCTTACAACTAAGGGGGCTGTAAGGCTTTCACACTACAGCCTCACGTGTGCCACATCTCTGAGTGTAACCGGTGTAAACTAGCAGGTGTGTTCGACTTTGTCGCGACTCTGCGCAGGATCAAGAGCGCTATAGAGAGCAGACTGCATCGTATGCTTTCGGAGGACGGTTTGTTGCTGCGTCGACCAAAGCGCGCGCGCAGCGGAGCGCTCCACTGGCGCGCAAGCCACGCTCAAAGTTCAAATAAGTTGAACTTTTGCCGCTGCGCTCTTAAGGGCTGCGCATTCCGCGTTCAGTGTGAAAGCCGCCGATCTGCGCGGCGCCGCTTCTAGTCGAACACACCTAGTGCTGCAGGCTTACTGGCACACTGACTTTGACGAGATGAACCCCTTAGGTATCGAAGTTTGGTACCGAACGACAAGAGGTTTTTCGATACTCGATGGTATCGACACATTTCGGTCGGTGCCTAAAAAGTATCGAACTCGATACCCAGCCCTAAAAATGACGCTCTTATATTTCTACTATTTTGTATCATCAGTGAATCATACAGTGTTCTGCCCATGCTAGACTTCATGATATTTTACTTTTAGATTTTACAAATTCTGAAAGCAGACATATAAAACTTACAATGAGAGACTAAAAGTATAGTTCAGCCAAAAATACAATCAAAATGACTGAATCTTATGTCATTTCGAACCTGCACTGTAAAAGAAAAAAATATATATATATCAGCTCAATTATTTCTCAGTTTTCACTTCAAACCTTCATGCTTAATTCATTGTGTAAATTTCACAAATTATTACAAGGAAATGGCAAGTAACACATTTAATTAAATTAAATGTGAAATTTCAAAGTAGAAAAACAGAAATGGTATTTTCTTATGAAATGTACTGCAATAATCTTTGTTTACAACAGTGTGTAAATCTTAAAGACCTTGTAAGTAAATAATAATAAAGTTGACATATTTGGTTGAACTATGTCTTTATGTAAATATAATTTAAAAATGGACAATTTAGAAATATTTGTCAGGTTTAACAGGCTTGCGCTCGTTACAGAAAATGAATTTGGTTTTAACATCTTCACTCTATTTTTGAATTTTCACAGAAAGTACAAACGCAACACAGAAAATGGTTTTCTTTAATACTCAGAAGACATGGCCAGACGCTCAGATGTTCTGCAGAGAACATTACACAGACCTGGCTACCATTAGGAGTCAAGATGAAAACAACCAGATAGCCAGCATGATATCTAATTCAGGGAATGTAGCCTGGATCGGATTGTACAGAGAGAGTTGGAAGTGGTCAGATCAGGCCAATGTTACTTCCTCAACCCAACTCGCTATTCAGACATTCAGTCGGTGGAACGAAGACTGTGTTGGTGCAGATATTTCTTATCATACAATTTCCGATAGTTTATGCACTGAGGAAAATTACTTCTACTGTAACACAGGTAGGTCTGATCTGAACTATTGTCTACATTCATTTGTTATTTGTTGACAAAAAAACAAATAGGACAATGTGACTTTGATTTAATTTATTATCTACATCAGATGGCAAGGGACGGCAAAGGTGTTTTACATATAATGAATGTTTTTGATTTTTGGTTGAAGTGGTTTGGCTGACAAAAAGTTTGTGAATCCCTGATTTATAAGGGAAGATTCATAAGATCAGGTATAGTAATATTAAGTCAAATATATAATGTGCTTTTCCCACAGTCAGGAGGAACAGGCAGGTGATCCGAGTGCAGGTGAAATCCGGTCAGAATGTGGATGAAGCTACACTGAAGGCGCTCGTCTTAAATGAGGTTGGATTTCTCCTCGATAAAACAGTGAACAAAAACCCACATCAGTCAGTCTTTTGACAATTTCTGCTCCTTCTGTAAGATTTATAGTGTAAGCTAGGGCTGGCCGATATGAGACTAAATGATCACGATCATTTTTTTCATATCAGTCGATTTCGATAATTACCACCATAAATGTCAAATCTTTATTTCTTTCAAGTTTTAAGTCAGATTTTTGCTCCAAAGTGAAAGTTGTAGAAACCAGACCATTCATTTTCCTTAACAAAATAAATATCTAAATAGAAAAAAATTATTTCTTCATGCTCTAATAAGTTAGAACTTTTTTTTGTCTCAGAAATGCACATTTGATAGTAGCTTGAGGATGCAGAGGTCAATTTTTGTTCACTATCAATCAGTAACATCTGTAAAAAAAACTGTAGCAACCTCAGGTTTTATATGGTTACATTTATTCTGACCCCGGTTTTTTTTTTTATTATTATTTATTTATTAAGCATTGGTCTCCCATAGTAGCAAGCATACATTTTAAATCATGATAAACACAGTTAAAGTGCCCCTATTATGGATTATAAAAGGTTCATATTTTGGTTTTGGGAGTCCCAAACAACAAGTTGAAATGCATGCAAGGTCAAAAAACACGTTTGTTTTCTTATAATATGCATTTATTTTTACCTTATTTGCTCAACGACTCTCAAACGGTTCGTTAAAACGAATCATTTGCCCAAACCACTCCTTTGCGTGACACTAATCTGTGGTGATTGGACCGATGACCTAGTCTTTTGTGATTGGTTTAACGTTACTGCGTCCAGCGAATTTCAAACGCAGAACGCCCATCACCGTTACTTTAGCCCACAACTCGGTGGTAAACAACAACACCCAAACAGCCATAGTATATGTGTCAACCCAACGCAGAAATGTATTGATAAAGCACTGCAGCTTGTACACCAACGTATTGTTCTATTCTTTATCAGAACTTCAAGTAATAACAACGACAAACATTCACTATTCATCGACACATTGTTAGACAATAGCGAGTGAACAGATAAAGCCATCAGCCGGTTAGCCAGAGACCTACGAGCTGCGCGGAGCAAACACAACACACACACACACACAACTAAATACATATTTTGCATGATACAGAGTAACCTTACATGAGAGCAGCAAGTTTTAAAGCATTACTCCACTTTCAGAATAAAAATGTCCTGATAATTTACTCACCCCCATGAGCGATATAGGACGATTTTGAACGATCGCTAGAAAATACAACCATCAATTATTAATCACACTTACAGTTAGAGGTTCAGAGGAGCAAGCTGGTCCAAATAAACTGGGCACTGATCCATCTTTTAAGAGCAAGCCTTTGGTGAATCCCGCATTGTACTTAGGATATAGCGTCTTCTCGACATGACGTAAACCACATGGAAATTTTACTGTGTTTGTGGGCGGGCAAGTTGTTCGCAACGTAGAACGTGGGCGGACATAATGGAAATGTGTTACTTCGTGACGTGTGGCCGTAACAGAAAAAGATTCGAATTCCTGACGACTCGTTCAGGCGATGGTGAGCCGACTCTTTTTTTTGATAGGCAATAACTTTATTTATCGTACACTGTCGGCTTCACAACTTTGCAGATAGTTTATGTTCACATACAGCTACATGACACACTGCATGAAAGGTCATATTTGAAAAGGCATAATAGGAGCACTTTAAAACCACACATAATGGTACCTCAATACCATGGTAAAAATATAACCACATGGTTTTATAGGTAGCCTATTTGTATGAAAAAAGGTAGTCTAAAAACATTCAGTATAAATGCACATGCTATAGCTTAATCACAAATACACACATACTATAATTATATACCATTACTCCTGTAATTAAAATCAGTGTGAATAGCCCACATTGCTGCCACAATACCATGGTGCAGTGAGTGTTATTACAGTAAATCCATGGTAAATGATGGCGATGCGTAGATTGAAAAGCCTTCTGACTGTCTCATTGCACACAGCTTTAAACTAGTTTGAATCACATTGGAGTCGTTTGTGTTCATCGCTGAATTCAGGTGTCTCGCACTGGATCTCACAGCGCTGTTTAGTGCTCGCGTGACGGAGTAAACGCATCTTCTGCAGTGAGTTTGCGCAGCAGTTTGAACTTTGGTCAAGCGGATAAACGGTCTGTGTGGCGCAATTCAAATGAGTCGCGCTATTTCATTCCGCTTTTGTCATATTGTTTTATCGAGGAAAATTATATCGTGATAATTATTGTTATCGAATTATCGCCCAGCCCTAATGTAAGCAATGTTATTTTGAGCTGAAATGCCTCAAACTTATTTGCCCAGGATTCATTTATTGTAATAAGTCTGTTTCTGTGGTTTAGCTGAAGCAGATGCTGAACAATCAGGACGTCACACTGACATGGAGGACGCAACCCGACGGGAAAGTCTTCCAGAAGGACAGGAGCGTACGGAAACGTAGCGAAGCCAACACTACTGATGTTTGTCCTTCTTTCAAATAATTTTAGCTAAATTTCACTTCAATTACAGATATCTGAATTATTAAATTAGATTAACAATTTGGTAACACTTCTCAAGGTTTTATTAGTTAAATCAACGACGTTTCCTGAGACCAAAACATCATTAATAAACTTTTTTGATACTTTTTGTTTTATCTTGTTCAGTTTTGACCTTTTTGGTCTTAATTCCTTTGCACCTACCAATTGCTGACAGGTGTGCGGACTTTAATTGTTAATTGACTTAAGGTTTTATTAGCTAAAATGAACCAAAACTGAAGTGCTTTTTACAGCATCTATTATCTTAATGAGTTAATGTTAATTTTAACCTTTATTAATTCATTATTAACGTCACAAGTTAACAATGAGTGACTATTTTTTTTTTTTTATTGACTAATATTGACTAATGGAACCTTATTGTAAAGTGTTACCAACAATTTATAGTAATCAAAAAATGGTTACATATATTCATTTTGCATTTATTCATTTAGTTACCAGTTTTTAAAGGAGAAGTCCACTTCCAAAACAAAGATTCACATGTAATGTACTCACCTCCTTGTCATCCAAGATGTTCATGTCTTTCTTTCTTCAGTCGTAAAGAAATTATGTTTTTTGAGGAAAATATTTCAGCATTTTTCTTCATATAATGGACTGATATGGTGCCCCAATTTTGAACTTCCAAAATGAAGTTTAAATGCGGCTTCAAACGATCCCAAATGCAGTTGTAAACAATCCCAGCCGAGGAAGAAGGGTCTTATCTAGCGAAACAATTGGTTATTTTAATAAAAATAATACAATTTATGTACTTTTTAATGTCAAATGCTCGTCTTGTCTTGCTCTTCCCAACCTCTGTTTTTGTTCTGGTTCAGGTCAGTTAGGGTGTGTCGAAAAATTCCCATCTCTTGTTCGTCCTATATCGCTATTTTACCTTTTTTGTTAAGGGTCTTCTTTGCATGTTCACTTTACAAAGACTGGGTCGGTACTTCTGCAGCGATGTAGGATGATTTTGAAATGATTTTTGAAGTTGAAGGAGAAAATACGATTGGAGTTTTTCGACACAGTCTAACTGTCTTGAGTCAGAATACACAGAGTTCAGGGAGAGCAAGACAAGACGAGGGTTGGAGATTAAAAAGTATTTAAATTGTATTATTTTTATGAAAATAACCGATCGTTTCGCTAGATAAGACCCTTCTTCCTTGGCTGGGATCGTTTACAACCGCATTTGGGATCGTTTGAAGCTGCATTTAAACTGCATTTTGGAAGTTCAAACTCGGGGCACCATATCAGTCCACTATGCTAAAATGTTTTCCTCAAAAAACAATTTCTTTACGACTGAAGAAAGAAAGACATGAACATCTTGGATGACAAGGGGGTGAGTACATTATATGCAAATATTTGTTTTGGAAGTGGACTTCTCCTTTAACACCTACATGTGATGTTTTAGCATTGTAATTTTTCTGTTACATTTGTCTTCAATAAGAATAGATAAAGACCTTTGGCGATTGGATTTCAACTGACTGAAACTGAACATTTTGCTTTGAAAATGATGGGGTAGACTTGAAATAATCCTTTCAACAAGAAAAAAATTGAGCATATAAATGCTTAAATCCAAAACACATGAACATATTTTTAATAAAATCTGAGAGATTTCTGTCCCTCTATTGACAGTCTATGCAACAACCACTTTGATGCATCAATAACTTTATAAAGAGATTGTAAAACAAATCCATATCAATGGAGCAGTTTAGTCCAAATTTTCTGAGGAGACCCAAGTGCCTTATAAAGGCAAGAGATTTTATTTAAGCTTTTATTTACACACAAACATGAACCAACGCACACACAGTCGTGGGAAAGATCGTGGCGAGATCCGGTGAGAAGCGTTTGAAATCGCAGCTGAGCTGCTTTCAAATTCTGGACAGAATTCTCTGCAATGAACAGCGCTGACGTACATCAGAAAACCAGAAGTAGTAATGACAACTATATCATGTTGTCGTGGCAGAAATAGTCTCATGTTTATACAATATTCATTTCAGGGTTTGTACGTTTTGAGAAAGAAATTCAAGCACTTTTCAATGACTTCTTCAGTACATTTCACACAACTATTTCCAGCTATTTAAAGCTCTTCAATTTGAATATTATTTTTAATGGGATGACCAAAATATACTTTGTGGCAAACACTTATGTAAAATTAAAAAACACATGAAATCACAATTATAACCAGTAGATACAGTAGCACTTATTGGCTTATTAGTAATTCATTTTCTACTTTGTGCTTCATATTTTGAAATAATAAAGTCTCTACTATAAAATATCAAATCATAAAAAAAAAAAAAAATCAGATTTTGTCAGAGTTCTACACTTTTTTTGTGTATGAAGTAAGAAGAGTCACAAAGTGCCTTGAAAAACAAACTTTCCTTTAATTTGCATTAATCACTAAAGTTGTTGGTCGGTTTCGCATAATACTATAGAAGAATAATACATATTTAATAAGTAGAATACATACATTTTCTATATAAAAATTAGATTTTGTATGTTACTATTGTTAATAAAAGTCAATTTTGTATGCTTCCCAACTCAAGCTTAGTGCTTTGCTGTCAAATCTGTGTAAACATAATAAACAAGAAATGGTCGTGTAATATTATTAGCAACTGCACGTATTAATGCAAAACAACAGTTGTTTTATGATTGAATTATCTATATATTTAATACTCCCACACACCACCCCCAGCGCTACCAAATCTGCTTCTGGCGCCACCATCTGTAGAACTTAAGCCGGCTCACACTACAGGATTTTTAAAATCGATTATGAAATCCGGTTGCAGCGCACACATAAGGAGAATCTTTGCAGATTATCTTCCCTGAAATCTTAAAAATGCACACACTACAAGATTTGAAAATCGTGGCGCATCGCACACTACAAGATATTATTAAGATTATCAAGCCAGAGGGATCGCCTCACGTGATCTCACACAACAGATCGTCATTTCAGCGACTAATGTTTACATAAGTTAGCTAGCCTGCTAGTAGCTTTCTGCACTCACCCGCACGTATTGGGCGCGGCGGAGCGAGCGTTTTCAATTCATTCCCATGGAAGCTGAGCTTAAATGCTTGCGCAGTGCATTATGGGATTGAAAGCAGCGCAGAGAAAGCATTGAGAGTGGCCGAGAGCATCAAAAAGGTTGGCCATTCCTCAACAATGCAAATCTCGAGCGAAAAACGCTGGGCGACAACCGATCGCTGTGAAAAGTTGGCAAGGCAAGATTTTGACGTACATGTCGGAGTGTTTGCGGAACTGGTGGATTACAGAGCTGAAATCACATATCATTGAAAAAGTCATGCAAAATGCATTTTGCATGCTTTCATTACATGCTATGGCGCCCTAGATGGCACCAATAAAGTGTTTCGTTTGCAAACCGCCGTTAGAAGGAGATTAAACACAAACGGGGTGTAATCATTGTTTTCAGAGGCGTGCTCTGCCCTAAAGTTCACAGGCCCCCAAAGCAGTGGCACTGAGTGCAGATTTGACCATGTAGTGGAAACACACCGTAGGACTCACAGACACAAAATCAGCAAATAACCTGACAAAACCAAATGCTCCTCCTCAACACACGCACTTACTATTAAACCACTACTAAACCATCTGATACGATACTTAACCAATACTAAAAATGACTTCATGAGTCTATAACGCAGGGGTGCTCAACCCTGTTCCTGGAGATCAACTTTCCTGCAGAGTTCAGCTCCAACCCTGATCAAACACACCTGAAGCAACTAATTAAGATCTGAAGGATCACTTGATAATTACAGACAGGTGTGTTTGATCAGGGTTGGAACTAAACTCTGCAGGAAGTTAGTTCTCCAGGAACAGGGTTGGGCACCCCTGCTTTAATGTGTTTTAGTACTCAGATATAGTGCAGTGACCCGTATGTGCTTAAGAACTGAAATAAACAAACTTGTTGTAATTACCAGAAAGCAAATATGAGATATGGTACTGGTGCATTGCTGTTTTGTTATATTTATGTGAAGATTTAGAAAAACTTAAGACTATTATTATAATATTTACAATAAATGTAGTGTTTAACTATGACTTGTGGTCATGGTACTTCTTTGTAAATTAAAAACTAAAAGTATGTACATGTTTCATGCTCTTGTGTTCAGACTAATGTTATTTTAGTATCATTGATATAATATGGTTTAAAATATTTTTGTTAATGAGCTTTTTACATATTTTCTGCTTTCACGTTAAATTCAATTAAAATTTTACTAATTTAGTTCTGTTTGTTATTATATTTATTAATTTTAGTTTGTTTAGTACATCAGTTAGGTATTTTAGTACTTCGAGTTCAATGAAATAAAAATTAGAAATGTTGCTTTGGCAACTAGCAGAGATAAGTACATTTTTTATATTTTATTTCAGTTAACATTTATGCAATAATTTATAAATGCAACAGTTTTGATTTCAAAAAATCTTTAATTATGCTCTCACAATGTGAAACAGACAAATGCTGCGCGTCACCTGATGCTGTTAATAGACTATATTTCTCGTTAGACTGCAAGATAAATTACAAATTGACTTGAAATTACTACAAAAAAAAAAAAAAAAAAACACTAATTTGATTTAATAATCGTATGTTTATGGATTGATCCATTTTTTACTCAGAATAATGGCAGTTTTTCTGCTGGTGGAGGCGTGATGAGTCCTCTAGAGGGCGCCGTGTCTGATCTTTTGCTGCTTGAACTCGACTATGTAAAGCAGTCGTCAGTCCTGTTCCTGAAGATCTTCATCAGCTGCTTCAGATACATTTAAATATGGTTGAAGCTCAAACTTTCATGAGAGCAGATCTTCAGGAGCAGGACTAAAGAAACTGTATAAAATACAGTGGCGTCCCACAATGCAATGTACTCGACCTGACCTTCCATTTCCAGTGAGAAGGACGGTGCAAACCACAAGTCATTCCAATCATTTCTTAATATCCTTTTCTCACTATTTGCCAAGACTTCCAAATGTCAAGACATTTTAACACAAAATTAAGAATAAAAATGCAAAATAACTATATTTATTTCTGAGAAGATAACTATGTGCCACCATATGAATTAAAGGGGTAGTTCAACTAAAAATGAAAATTTGCTGTTAATTTTTCCCACCCTCAGGCCGTCCAAGATGCAGGTGACATTTTTTTCCCCCAGTAGTTAAAAATTCAACAAGATTTTTAGCTGAAACGGTGCATTTCCACTGGCGGCGGAGCGAGCGTTTTCAATAGGTTGTTTGCACATGACGTCATTGCTGTGGCGCGAAATGCAGCTAGAGGGCAAGAAGTGATATTTCTCCATAGGAATCACTAGCAGAAACTCAAAAATGCCTATGTTTTGCGTTGTTTATGGATGCTCAAATTGGTCAAACCGAGAAACCACAAAATATCTTTTATCATGTATGAAAATTTGCTGTTCATAAGGGCGGAAAGCCAAGAAATTGACTGAAAAGCTCAGGAAAAAGTGGCTTGTAAACCTCCGTCTGTGGTCAGGAGGAGAGTCGGATAATGCTTGTGTGTGTGAATGGTTAAGAAAATATATAATAATATGTTAAGATATTAATAAAGAAATATATAAATATATACAGGGGGAGACGGTGAGAATTCACCTAATGCTAAACGCTACACGTAGACACAATGTAAGTGATTATATTTGTAGTTTCGAGAGCCTCATTGATTATAACGGAACATTGTGAGAGTTCAATAACAGCTTTTTAGTGACTATATGGAAGCGCTGTTTGCTCGCTTTCTATAATCAGTTCGGAATTTGAATAAAAGTTTCGCTTTATGTGCTGCTAACAGGACCAACAGCCACAAAACCCTGCACATGCAGCCAAGTTTCAGGACTGACATTTAGCATTGAGTGAATTCTCACTGTCTCACCCTGTATCTATTTATATATTTCTTTATATCTTAAAATTATTATCTTTTATTAACCGTTTGCGCACACAAGCATTATCTGACTCTCCTCCTGACCGCAGACGCAGGTTTAAAAGCCACTTTTCCCTGTTTTTTTTCAGTCAATTTCTTGCCTTTTCCCCATTATGAACAGCAAATGTTCATACACGATATGAAATAAAATTTCTCGGTTTGACCGATTTCCATAAACAACTGAAAACACAGTCATTTTGAGATTCTGCTATTGATTCCTATAGAGAAAAATCACTTCCTGCCCTCCATCTGCATTTTGCACGTCCTCAGAATCACGTGATTGCAAACAACCTATTCATTCCTATGGAAGCCGAGCTTAAACGCTTGCACAGTGCATTATGGGACTGAAAGCAGTGCAGAGAAAGCATTGAGAGCAGCCGAGAGCGTCGAAAAGGTTGGGCATTCCTCAACTTTATGCAAATCTCAGGCGAAAAATGCCAGGTGACAACCAATCGCTGTGAAAAGTAGGCAAGGCAAGATTTTTTTGTTTGAATCTCTTAAAAAAAAAAAAAAAGACATTTCAAAGCTGAGACCTTGTTTCATACCAGAAGTAACCTGGTCTGTCTTTTCTGTCGGCATTTCCTCTTTGCTCGTTTTGCTAGTTTATTAACTAACGTTAACAGATGCAACTTCAAAATTTTAAAATGTATTAGTAAATGTTAAAATTAACACTCTCTAATAAGGATCAGCACTTTTACAGTTTTTATTATCTTCAGTTAATCTTACAAATGAACTCTTAACATAAAGTGTCACCATTTCATTTCAAAAGTCATGCTTCATGGGTATCTCTAAACATCTATTCAAACTCCATATCATTGAAATTACACACATATGGATATTGTATGTACACTCTCACATTTTCTTTGCTTTTTTTTAAAAACACTTGATGATTAATCAAAATAACAAAATATGGTTTTAAAAAATAGTTTTAGAAAATACTGTAAAAGTGGGCGTAGTGCACTGCGGAGCAGGGGGGGAAGAGGGGAGAAAGTCAACTTCCGTTTCAGACAGTTTCAGTTCACTCCCACTGAATTAACAACACAAATATATATAAAAGATAAGAACATGCAGCCTCATGAATATTTATGAGACACCAACATGTCATCGATGTACTATAGTCCGTTGCCACGTCACAAACTGAGACGTCAACACAAAGATGAAAATAGCGCAAAAAAGCTCAAAATCAACCGGTTTTCTCCAACAATTAAAATTAACGGATGCTAATATTGTGATCTATGATGTGCAACAATAACACCTCTGATAAAATCTCAGAAAAAGTAGTCCGGGGTTTCACAAATCTTTAAAGAGCAGGTTATATGGTTTTTCGAAAAATATCTCTTTTGCAGTTTGTAACATAGCTATCCTTTGACGTAAACGGTCTGCAAAGTTGTTAATTAAAAAAAAAAAAGTGCATTATACATAAAGATATTATCTCTCAAAAGAAAGATTTGACTCGGATAAGTCATTATATTTTCGAATCTTTTGCCTGTTACTGATCTACATCACTGGGTAACACATTAGCATAATCCCCGCCTGCCCACAAAATACGAACAGTCTGATCTGTCCAAAAACACTTCTTTTTGTTGTGTGCTTGTCATTTTACTGAGGACTGCTTCTCTAATCTTGGTTTTTTTCTTCTTTGGCTTCTAATCTTCTTTATTTGGACCAACAAGTGTCTCCAAACCACAACCTGCAAGTACGATTGATACGTTACGTGTACATTCTCAATTAAGTGCTCAAAATATCGAGTTTATTGTGCTAAAATGTGATGTATACCAACGTCCCTTTAAGACAAGTCATTTCACTCGGCGACCATCTTTGAGACGCCTCTCGGGCAGGCAAGTGCAGCTCCTATCTCTTTGAATGGGGAAACATCAAATTCTCCAAAACTGTTCACCAAGCTTATGATTAAATTTCATATTTAAAATCCCCAATGAAAGGTTTGAATGGGGAAAAATGCAATGCTCATCATGGCCGCACCTCAGGAGTAAATGAGCCAATCGGTCTGTGGCACTGCAGCTGCCGTTAGAAGTCCTGGTTGCTATAGAAACAGTCAGCCTTCTGAGCACTGATATATAGATCAGCGGTTCTGAGACGTGCACTCAGTACTGCGCATGCGCACTGGCTGATCTCGTCTGAAGAATATGCTTTTTTAACGCTACTGGAGCATAAGGAACAATATTTATGAGGCAGCTGTTGTCAGATTTCTGAAATAATTCTGATAATTAGCTGTGAACCCACTATTTCCTAAGTATGTGTCGATTAACGTAGACTCGTGTATAGTCGTTCTAATTACTTAATTTAATAATAGGGGTGTGACGAGACACTTATCCTGTGAGACGAGACGAGACGAGACACAAGACTGGGTTCACGAGAACGAGACGAGACGAGATTTTTAAACTTATCTTAAGAAATCCTCAATGATGAAATATATAGGGAAAATAGTCTTTTATTCAGCTGAAAAAGAAAAAATGCAAGAAATTGTAGGTGCATTTTGAACTTTATGAAAATAAACTTCCATTTTAATGAATTATATGCAGTAAAAAAACAACATTTAAACAAGAGCTTCACGATTCTGGATAAATTGAGAATCCCAGTTGTTTTTAATAAATTGGAGACCATGATTCTCTCACGATTCTGGAGAAAAAAAGATCAGAAAACAAAACAAAATAACATTAACAATTTACTAGTGGTTCTGACAAACCGTTCATTGCTTAAGTCTTTTAAAAACATATATTCATTTAAACAAAATCAAAACAAAGCCAGTGTCTCACTTCATTAAGCCTGCATCCCACCGTGCATACTATCCATCCTAAATTCCATGTGATTTTCGATGTGAGTAATTTTCAATACTATTTAGGGCAGATATGGTGGATAGTATGCACATTGGGACGCAGGGTAAGACTTGTTTGACTAATGAAATCTCCTGAATGAATGATTCAATTACTTTTTTTTTTTTAAACGGGCAGTTGTCGCCACCTCCTGGCGGAAGAGGATAAGCGTTACAATACATACAAGTTTTAAGATACTTTCGTTTTGATCGCTCCTGTAGACAATGTTTATACCCAAACTATAAACTTTTATCCCAGTACTTCTGTTATTTAAATGTCTGTAACGCAGAAATAATGATTATAATGTGGTTGAAAAGACTGTTTGTGTTGCTCTTTCGTTCACATTTCCCCCGACCCTCTGATTCATTAACATGGGCAGTGACAAAACGTGCTTCTCACGCTCCACTGACACTCGCGATGTGAAACAGTCCTAACAGACATAGCTAAATCGTTGTCATTCAGGAATAAGATTGCGTGGGTGTTTGAATCGAGATCTCGATATTTTAAGGATTAATCATGCAGCTTTAATGTAAACACTGAGATCTCGCAAGATCTCACGAGATCCGACTGATAATCACGAGATCTCGCGAGATCCGACTGATAATCTCGTCACATCCCTATGTAATTATAATGAATGTTGTGTAGTGCATACACTTTATAGTCTGTGAAATTGCTGTTTGCTGCACCGGTGTTCTTTTGATTTGTGCTACCCTGTCAGATTTTGCTACCTCCTATTAAAACAGTTGGTAGCATAATTCCTACCCAACCTTACAGTGTGAAAAATACAGGTGTTGGTAGCATAATCTGATAGGTATCATTATTTGTTAAAACACAGGCAGTTATAGGGTTAATGCAGGGAGTAAAAGACCCAATAGAGAGAGACGAGCGAGTTAACGTTAGTTAGGCTGGTGCGCCTGTGATGCAGCTGTTTTGCATTCCATTTAAAAGTTTAGACACGGAGAGTGTTTTGTCTGTCGTTCTTCAGACATTACAGTAGACATATCTTAGTTTACAAACTGTGCTGTTTCATCAGTTAATCACGTTAGCACTCAGCTAACGTATCCACCATTACTGGTTTGTCAAGTGTTTGCAGTTTAGCAGCTAAACTTTAGCTGTGAGCACGACTGGGGTTGCCAGGTTGTCACAACAAAACCCGCCCAACTGCTACTCAAAACTATTCCAATCGCATTTCGAGGGGGGTCCCCCGTTAGAAATCATGTTCCCGGGTGTAAAATACACACCTTTTGTTGGAGTTACCCTGGGAAATTCACATTCCAGGGGCTAAATATGACATTATTGGGGTCCCTCAATCCACGACACCAAAAACAACCGCAGACTTGGCAATACAGATGGTAGCGCAAACTAACTTGCTCAAGTACTTCTCTCTGTGCCAATCACAACAGGCTTGGCCAACTGACCAATCAGACCAGAGTAGGTTTATGGAAGGGAGGGGTTTACAGACAATACGCTCAAAACTGATTCGAACAAACGGTTTCAAAATTATGTATAATTACAGTGATTTCTGACCTTAGATGCATCTAAACCTGTTGTAGAGGATATTAACAATGAAATGACAGAAATGACAAAAAAAAAAAAAAAAAAAAAAAAAACATATGACCTAGGACTGCACAGTGAATCGTATTTTCATCTCGATAACGATACCCACCTTTCTCGAGTAATTAAAAGCAATCGTCACAATATTGGCCGGCTCGTTATTTATCCTGAAAACGTGTTTTTAATTTGGCATGTGTGTTATCTTGCATTGCTAACAAGTCTTCGCTAGCGTTTATGCTTGTGGTTGCCAGATGTGAAGAGATTAAGTCCTCAAAACAGAGCTTTTCTCGTTTAAGGATACACTTTCTGGCCAGTATTTTACTTAATCTGTGCAATCTGGCAACCCTGTGCAAGCGCTGACTGATGGTATAACAAGCGCTGATGATATGAAAACATGCATGTGCTGGAGTTTAGCGATCTCTCTACAGCAATATTCTGCTTACATGAAAGTGTCATACAGCCAATGTGTGTTTTTTCACAAGCCATTTGTGTTGCTTGTGTAACCAAATCTGCCATGATCAAACTTTCACAGAGTTTCAATAATAGATCCATTGTTTCAGGAATAAATGCGCTTTTGCTACCTGTGGCAATACAATGGGGAAAAATGTACATAAATTGGAAATAGATAAAAAAGGTTGTCAAGACAAACTTTAAGTTGGCTTGAGAAAGCCGCACCAGAAAGTTTGAAAAAGTTTGAAAAGTTTAAAATGTTGAAAAAGTTAAAAAAGTTTAAATAGTTTTAATTTTCATGGTTTTCAGTCTGAAATAGTTTGAAGTCTAAAATAGTTTTAAAAGGTTAAAGTTCAAATGTTTTAAAGGCAATACAGTTTCCGATAGATAGATAGTCTCACATAGTTACTAACATGTTTTTAACACAATTAGCAGGTTGCTAGCATAATTAGCAGGTTGCTAGCATGTTTCTAACATGATTATCAAGTTATTAGCATGTTACTAGCATGTTTCTAGCATGATTATCAAGTTATTAGCATGTTGCTAGCATGTTTCTAACATGATTAGCAGGTGCTATCGTGTTACTAGCATGATTCTAGCACGATTAGCAAGTTACTACCATGTTTTAAGCATGATTAGCAAGTTACTAGCATAATTCTAATATGATTAGCATGTTAATAGCATGTTGCTAGCGTGATTAGCAAGTTACTAGAATGATTCTAACCTGATTAACATGTTAATAGCATGTTGCTAGCATGATTAACAAGTTATTACCATGTTGCTAACATGTTCGTAGCATGATTAGCATGTTACTAGCATGATTCTAGCACAAATAGCAAGTTACTAACATGTTTCAAGCATGGCCACCAAATAACTAGCTAACATGATTCATGCTAACATGATTAATAGCATGTTGCTAGCATGATTAGCAAGTCACTAGCATGATTCTAGCTGCTAGGCTTGGCTAGATAGATAAATAGATAGAAATATTAGATAGAATGTAAGTTTGAATTGATTAGAAATAGTGCATAGAAGGGAAGTCTTGATTTAGTCTCAAGGGATTCTGGGAGTTTAAGTTTGAATTTTGACAGTTGGAGTTTGAACAGTGTTGCTCATTTGAACATTCCGTCTATGGAATTCCGTCTATGTAAGTCTATGGGATTTAATGATATCTAATCTTTAATTTTATGAAAATTGTAAGTCGGATCAGTTAGAAAAGATACAGCAACCCGAGTTCAGATCAGTCTGAAGAACTGGGCTGAGTTTGGTGGTTCTAGCTTGAAAGCTCTAGGACGAGCAGCGTTCAGAAATTTGGCTAAGAAGAATAATAATAAAAAGCTGAAGTAGGAGATCAGTAGGCTGGCTTCCTCAAGCCAACCTAAATACTATATTAGAAGTTTCTAAAGTTTTTACCAGTTTTCACAATATTAATCTGTTGAAAATGGCATGGCAATCAGTGCATATTAACGATCTTTGAGCAAATTTACTGCGCGATCTGAGTCTTATTTGCGAACAAACTGTCACTTAGAAAATCTAATGTAAATACAGATTTGAAAACACTAACCAAAACCATGAGTTTTGTATTATCATAGTTGGTTAAATGAAGTCATTGTATATGTAGTCAGTGGAGGTTTGTTGAAATGCTTTCTACCCTGATAAAATAATCGTTATTAATAATCGTGATTATAATTTTTAATCAAAATAATTGCGATTATCAGTTTAACCATTATCGTGCAGCCGTAATATGACCTGCTCTTTAATTTTGTGTTGCGTGATGCACTTATTTCTTTTTTGATTCTCACACAGGCTGCCACTGACTTGCATTTTATGAATCACCAAGACCTGATGATGAATAAATAAACAGCATTTATCAATCAGCATTTTTGGCTGAACTATCCCATTAAACATGCAACCTGATGAGGTCATGTGAACACATTTATTTTTGCATTCTGTATTTTTTAAAGCAGCAGTTTCTGCTACACAGCAAACACATCAAATAAGTCAGCCGACTGTGAAAAATTTCCATCCCGACCTTCACAAGGACACTTTATTCAAAGACAATAAGCAAATAATCACTAATCAAGCCAAACCAGATGAGTTAGGGAAATGAGTTAATGAGTCAATCCAAAACATACTGAAAAAAAAACAACATTACTCTGATAAACATTATCTGTGATGATGTTTTCCTGATCTGATGCAACACAAAGTTCAATATCTGTAGCTACGCATCATATATAGCTTAATTTATTTATACAGACCGGGCGTAGACACGTTCAGTCCTGCAGATTTCAGCTCCAACTGTGAAAAAAAAATCTCACCTGCCTATAGCCTTAGTATTCCTGAAGACATTGATTCACTTGTTCAGGTGTGTTTGTTTGGGGTTGGAGCTGAACTCCCAGGACTGCGGCTCTCCAATACCAAACTTGCCTACTCTTGATACAGACTGATACAGGGCCTGGTGTTTCCATGGAATTCCAATATTCATCCCTTCCATTGCTATTTGCATTACAAAATCCATGACCAGTAGAAAAAGAAAGGAGAAAGCAGACAGCCTTTCCAGACTCCAGTTTCGGTGGTGAAGGAATCGGTGGTGCCGCTTTGCAATCTGATGCAGCAACTGGAGTTCCAGAAGAGGTCAAGGAATATGTTAATAAAGTGCTAAAGGAATGCCTAGCGTCATGCTATATTGCTATTTCAGGAATTCTGCAGGGGTTTGGTCAGTGCTAAAGGGATTCCATACATACAGATTTTTTTTCTTTTATCTAATACATACATAAATGCATTATGAGGGTTAATTTTATATCACATTTTACAGTTTTAAATTTTTCGCATTTATGTAAATGTACATGTGACCTCAGACTGTTACAGCACTCACATGAAGACGGCACCCATTCAACACAATAAATAAAACCAAAGAAACAGCACAAACTGACTCTTCTGTATATTCCACACATTTGAACTAATTGTCTTTATTAAATTCATTTAAATCCACTTATTACAGTTTATTACAGACTTTTTTTTTGTCATTACCATTACATTAACAGTATTATGTCTATAATTTTAAATGATTAATTAAAACATCTCTTTTAATGAAATGTTATGATGTTGTTGTTTCTGTACTCTAAATTTCCAGGAAAAAGGCACACGCCTACTAGCATTTGCATAGGAAAATAACTGCTGAAGAGTCAAAAAAGACGTTCGATTTGGCATGATCTGAAAACATACTCTACTAATCACAAACACAGCCGACCTGAAAACCAACAAAGAAACCAAACGCTTCAAAAATGTGGCTTCTGACCAAGTGTGTAATTTTCTCCAATTAAAGCAAGAACTGATCAAATGTAAATGTGCACCTTGAATGCAACATAAGTGGGTTTGGACAGAAGTGTTGGCCAAATGCATACATGTAAGTGTAAAGTTCATTTTAGATGAAAAGAAAAGTGGGTTTTCTGAATAAAATCATCTGTAAATGCTTGTACATGAAGTATGATCTTTCTGATGTAACACTGTGTGTTTTGCATAGACTCACACTGTCCTTCATTTACATAATCCACAAGGACATTTAAACTGAAAAATAAAGATAAATTAAGATGACACGCATCACAGAGTCACCCAAAACACTTAAAGTGACAGCATTCCACTTTAAATCAATCTGTTTATCTATTTATATTATTTAATCCGTTCAAAACTATGAGAAAGATGCACTCCGTCTGTTACACTACTTAGGAAATCATAACTAATATCATCTGTCTGATGTTTTAAAGCTGATTTATGCGTGATCGGCCAATGAACATCTTCAGTCAGCCTCTGAGATCAATCTGAGATCATCAATTTGCAGATACTAAATCAAGAAACATTTAATTAATACATGTACAGATGGCACAATGATTTTTTTGTGATATTCTTGTGATTACACTAATGGACGGCTGTCATTCAAAGATTCAGTCTAAATGTGCAACTTCTAATGTAAAGTTTAACGAGGAATCAGATGATAATGAATGTCCTAAGACGATCCACCAAAATACAACTTAAGGAGGAACCACAATTTGCATATCTGAAATTCCCTTCTTAACGTAAATCCATTTAAAGAGCACAAGATTGGGAACTTGAGAAACATCCTGAGAAGTCGCGATCACTGAAGGTAGGCCAGCACTTCATCAGTTCACTCTCAGTGCAGTTTAACAGGTTAGTGCTCTTTCATTCATAAAGGATGAACGTCTGATTACTAATTATGCTGTGCTCTTCACATCATCTTGCTAACAAAATTTTACTTTAGCATTTGATGCATTTCTTTTTCCCTTATACGATATATAAATGTAACCTTAAAAAAACAATCATGCCAATTCATCAACTATGCAGACAGGACAGAACTAAATTTGAATTTTTTTTTTTTCCCCAGCAACAAAACCCACTGGCAAAGTGATGGACCAAATTTGGCTTCACCTGCTTTTTCTTTCAGGTAAAACATTAAACAAAACATTTAAATAACATTTAAAAAAAATGAAACAATGTTGCAAAATAAATAGATTTACATATTCTTGCTGTTGTACATATCACAATATTATATGTTATTGTAAAGAGACCTTGAGTTTGCAGAAAGATGCTATAAAAAAAAAAAAAAATTATAACAAAACGTAATAAAAACCTTGTAGGCAAGAGGGAGAAAAGGAGAATTAAGGTCAATATAATCAACTCATTCATTTATTTATTATTGTCAGTAGTGTTATCAAAAATATTGATATATTGATACTGAAATATTTGAATCAAGGCGATATCGCATTTCCACAGTATCAATATACTGCTGGGCTTAATTACTAGCTGGGCTTTCTCTCTGACAGAGAGTTCACGCACAACAGTGTCCTACACGTCTGTGTCTCCTGTCACTCAATCAGCCACACTCGTCTCGTTCGGTCCGGTCGAAGCGTTCCGTTATGGTGTTACAGCTCACCACAAACTCCATGTGCTTTTTTAATATGGTCAGTTTAAACATTCAAACACAAGACGACATCATAGAGAACTCAGTAGTCCCTCAGTACCATGTGCTCATATAGAGACCCCGTCTCTTAGACATCGGCAATGCTGAAGCGAGTTCTGTTTCATGTCTTCTTGCACTTAAACGGTCAAATATATCAAAATTGAGTCTTAATTCAAATCGCGATATGCATGAATGTTGACTCTGTATGCATGAATGTTGGAAACACTGTTTTGTTTACTATACAAATACTGAAGCACACGAGGCTCGCTGTGTTTTTTTCGGCCTCTGCTTCTCCCTATATGACGACATGAACACACGAACTTCATCTCCAGAGCTGCTGTGAGAGTCACTTCATGTGAATTTTACCATTTCATTTGAGAAAACGTCTCGGTTACATCTGTAACCCTCATTCCCTGAAAGAGGGAACGGAGACGTTACACGAAATTGAGAGTTTTGGACTTTTTTTGTTTTGTTTTTTTTTCACTAAATAAATGTTTTGTTATTATTAGGGATGTAACGGTATGAAAATTTCCTATCATGATTATAGTGACCGAAATGATCACGGTTATCAGTATTATCACGGTATTGTTAAAATGTGCTGGAAGTGTTCGAAAAAGTACTGACACATAAATTACTTCACCAAGTTTTACATTTAAAAATCAACAAACAACAAATAAAATGACTTGTTGTTTACCTAATCAGTAAAACAATAACAGTACCAATGATGTCAGGATTTTAAATCACAACATGACAGGCAACCTATATGGCATGTTCAAATATCTAAAGTAAATGATCAAATAAAGCTTTGAAAACGTTTCATAAAAGGCAAACCTCACATTTCAGCCTTTACATAAAGAAAGGAGTTAAGTCAAAATAATAACTGACAAGTAAATGATTATATGTTTTTTATTTGCTCCATAAATCTAGATAACTTATCTGAATTGTTTAAATGTGTAGAATCCACATAAGCTTGTTCTTCATCAACTGGTCAAAATATAGGCTACAGCAAGGGCATGACAATTCAGTCTGTTTTTTGGCCAGACAAAAACTGCACACAAGCTGAATGTAAATGTAAGTCTCTGTAAATCCACTGTATGACACTAGATGGCGCTTACGGAAAAGCTGAATTACAGCTGTTTCCATGAACTTTGTGGATAAAGCAGCATTGCGATCAAGAACACTACTTTAGATGTTACATGGAGTAAAGATGAAAACAAAATTACATCGAATCTTTTCTGAAGACAATCAGAACCTTCAGAGGTACATTCGTATAATTCATTCATTCATATACTCATTCATTTGTATAATTCCCGATTTATGTTTCTGCCAGTGGGGCCCAACCCCCAATTGCGAAATGAAACGCACGGACTGCAAATACATTAGTTACCAAATACAAACATTTTTTCTATGAGGGTTGCGCTCCACTAAATAAAATGAATAAATACCTATTTACTATAAGCACTTATTCGCGCGTACACAGGACAGAGTTTGAGGGGGCATATGTAATATCTGAGGGAGCGAAGAGCCATGATCACTATATATTTGGGAGAGCAAGCCCACTGCAATCCGAGAAATTCGTGCTGGCAACCTCTCATATTGCAATAATGCACTCTTTGCATTTGCTAATAAAATAACGCCAAAAACTGCTTCAAATGAAGGATGAAAATGAGAACCGAGTCGTAAAAGCTGCAATCCATTTCTTATTGCTTAAAATGAACGGAGACTATCTCATGTTTTTCCGTGCATGCTCGATCATTTCCGTGGGGATCGGCGCCTATGCCATTAGCACCCTTTAAAAACATCCCAGCTTTTCCGTCGTCTTTTCACACAAAACGAAACTACTCTGCGTGCCGTGCGCAGATGAGACTGTTACTTAACTGTGCTTTATGCTGTTGCTGGACAGTATTTATTTATCATCAGTTGTTCAAATCATGGTAATCGAATATGGTTTTAATGATAATTAAAAAATGAAACCGTAATACTAACCGTGGGGAATTTTATCATGATTTATCGTCAAACCGGTAATCGTTACATCCCTAGTTATTATACAGAGAGTAAAGTACTGGAAAAAAAAAAAGTACCTTTCAGTAGGGCACCCCTGCCCCATCCCCCCCGGAGCTGTAAAACTAGGGGAAACACTGCTTAAAGGAACATAAACAGCTGAGGAAGAAATCACATCATTATAAGATCCATTCGGTCTTAAAATGACAGAGCTGTGTCATTAATGTTGTTCAAACAACAAAACACCTTTGTTAGAACCTGACTTGAACTTAAATCACATTTGTATATTTGTTCTATTGTATTTATTTGTGCCATTGGTTGTACTTTGTTATGTGTTTTTATTTTATTATTGACTTTATTTGTCCTGTGTCTGATAGTGTTTTTATAAGTTAGGCTCGTAGTTTTTTTTTTTTTGTTTGTTTGCTTGTTTGTTTTGTCCTGTAATATCTAAATTAGCACTGAACCATGCTTGAGGGTTCAACTCTGGCAAATGAAAATATGAAGACACATATTGTAGTTTTACTACAGTAAACTAAAATAATATAATTATGTTTTTTTTTTTCCTTTGAAGTGTAGTTGTAGTACAACATAATATAATTCTCTATTAGATATAATAATAATAATAATAATAATAATAATAATAATAACAACAACAACAACTTGTATATAGTAACTTTTGTTCACAATTAAAATGCCAGTAACCTTTTAATTCAAGTTGAACCAGACTTTTTTTGATGGGTTGTTTTATACTACTGTAAGTTAGAAATTACAGTATTGGAACAACAGAATAAAAACAAGAACACTGACACAAATAAAGCCAGCCAAATGGAAACTTTAAGAAGGAAAAATAAGATGAGTGTATTCTCTTGCAGGACTCTTGTCATTAACTCTGTGTATACAGCAAGAGTATATTTTGATCCAACAGTCTATGACGTGGAAAAATGCACAGACTTACTGCAGGAAACACCATTATGACCTGGCCACCGTTCAGAGTAATGAAAACTGGATAATGCTGCAAGAAGCTGCAGATGAAAAAGCCTTTTCTGGCTACGCCTGGATCGGACTGTACAACGACATCAACTGCTGGCGCTGGTCTTATAACGAGGAGAGTCTGGTGTTTCAGTCCTGGGCTTTGGGTCAGCCAAATAACTATGGTTTGGGAGAGGAGTGTGTTGGGATGTCACCTAATGGAGCCTGGCTTGATTTCTACTGCACCGGATTATATTATTTTGTGTGTTACGATGGTGAGAAACACGTATAATCCCTCTTTATTGATGCTCAATAATTCAGTGTATGAATGAAGACTAAAGACTGTTATTGAGATGCTGTTATAACTTTTGTTTATTTGTAGATTCCTGTTTTCATTCTATTTTAGTAAAATTTTAGTCATTTTGTTGCATTTTCGTTATTTTTATACTTTTTTTTTAATGTCTATATAGCTTTTTTCCTGTTTTAGTTGTTTTAGTATATCATGATAAACTAAAACTATAATAACCCTGTCATAAACTTAACTTTTGGCCAAAAATGATAACATTCTAAAGTTCCCAAGGACTCAGCACACAAAACTTGCTTTATAGTTTTCGTTTCAAGCTTTCATGCTTAATTCAATGTGTAAATTTCACAAATAATTACAAGGAAATGTCAAGTAACACATTAAATTAAATGTGAAATTTTGAAGTAGAAAAATGGAAATGGTATTTTCTTGTGAAATTTACTCCAATAATCTTTGTTTACAACTTCTAAAAAGTCATTTTTTACAGTGCATATTGAAGAGTCTTAGAGTCCTTGTAAGTAAATCATCATAATAAAGTTGACATATTTGGTTGAACTATGTCTTTATGTAAATATAATTTAAAAATTAACAATTTAGAAATATTCCACAGGTTTAACAGGCTCACACTCGTTACAGAAAATGAATTTGGTTTTAACATCTTGACTCTATTTTTGAATTTTCACAGAAAGTACAAACGCAACACAGAAAATGGTTTTCTTTAATACTCAGAAGACATGGCCAGACGCTCAGATGTTCTGCAGAGAACATTACACAGACCTGGCTACCATTAGGAGTCAAGATGACAACAACCAGATAGCCAGCTTGATATCTAATTCAGGGAATGTAGCCTGGATCGGATTGTACAGAGAGAGTTGGAAGTGGTCAGATCAGGCCAATGTTACTTCCTCAACCCAACTCGCTATTCAGACATTTAGTCGGTGGAACGAAGACTGTTGTGGTACAAATAGTTATAATCGTAAAATTTACGATAGCTTGTGCAATGCGGCTAACTACTTCTACTGTAACACAGGTAGGTCTGATCTGAACTATTGTGTACATTTATTTGTTATTTGTTGACAAAAACCAAACAGGATAATGTGACTTTGTTTTAATTTATCATCTACATCAGATTTTCACAAACTATGGTTCATGAAGGGAGTTGGGTGTTGTAGGACCCTATGAAATAAGTTTTATTTTTTCTAAAGCTCCATTTTATTTTATCCCATTGTCTCTGTGTGTCTGTGTGTGTGTGTGTGTGTGTGTGTGTGTATACATTTATATATATTTAGAAGGGAAGAGTATAGTAAAACTAAGTCAAATATATAATGTGCTTTTCCCACAGTCAGGAGGAACAGGCAGGTGATCCGAGTGCAGGTGAAATCAGGTCAGAATGTGGATGAAGCTACACTGAAGGCGCTCGTCTTAAATGAGGTTAACTTTATAATTAATCAGATTTCTCCTCCAGAGTGAACAAAAACCCACATCAGTCAGTCTTTACATAGTTTAGAGTTTTGACAATTTCTGCTCTTTCTGTAAGATTTATAACATAAGAGATGTTAATTTTGAGCTCAAATCCGTCAAACTTGTTTGCATGAGATTCATCCATTGAGTAATCGCAGGCTGTTTCTGTGGTTTAGCTGAAGCAGACGCTGAGCAATCAGGAGGTCACACTGACATGGAGGATGCAACCAGACGGGAAAGTCTTCCAGAAGGACAGGAGCGTACAGAAACGTAGCAAAGCCAACACTACTCGTGTTTGTTCTTCTTTGAAGTAAAATTTAGCTAAAATTAATTATATTTATTAATAATTACAGATATCTGAATTATTACATTAGATTAACAATTTGGTAACACTTTACAAGGAGGTTTTATTAGTTAACATGAACCAAGAATTAACTACTTTTACAGCATTTATTAATCTTAATGACTTAAATGTTAATCGAGGGTTGGGTATCGTTAGAATTTTATCAACTCCGATGCCGATTCTTTCCGATTCCCAGTTTCGATTCCAATGTTAATAAAAGATGATATCAAGCATATTTATTCTGTTTCTTTTTTCCTAAACATTTTTTAAACATTTTTGCAGCTGAATACCATGAACAAAAATCAACAGGCCACATAAAAACAAGATTCACTTAAAAGCTGTTTGCAAATTAGAGATGCGTGATTCTGGATAAATGGGGTTGTTGTTTTTTTTAAATGGAAGCTGTTCCTCTCTTAAGATTCTGAAGAAAAAAAAAAACATTAGACAACTAAACAAAATCACATATAGGCCTAATTTATACGTGAATGATTCAGTGATTCACTCAAGATTTACTTGGTTCATTACTGGATGAATCAGTGTTTCTGAATGAATGATCAAAGACCAAGACATTATTAACTTTCGCCACTTACTGGCCCTTTCGCCACTTACTGGCATAACAACGTAACTGATAAATCTGTAACACTATTTGGAATGTCAAATTAACTTTCACAAGGATGATTTACTCTATTTTGATCTCATATCAGAGTTTATATCCAGACTATGAACTTTTATCCCAGTACTTCTGTGATTATTTGAATGTTTGTAACAGAAATAATGAACTGTGTGGCTGAAAAGACTGTGAAACTGTTCATATACATCAGTCATACAGCCTACATGACAGTGGCTCTCTTTAGGTCAGCGGCAGCACGAACTTGGTCCCTTCCACAGAATATATAAATACTTATAAATACTTATAAATGACTCCTATCGGGATGTTAAGAGACTTTCAACCAGCATAACAAAAAAAATGTTTCTGAAGACAATCACCTTTGCACCTTTGCACCTTTGACCAATACTAAAAATGACTTCATGAGTCTATAATGTGTTTTGATTCCTGCTGTTTTAGTGCTCAGATATACTGCAGTGACCCGTATGTGCTTAAGAACTGAAATAAACAAACATGTTGTGATCATATTATTAATCACTGATAACCAGTAAGCAAATATCAGATATGGTACTGGTGCATCCCTGTTTTGTTATATTTACTTGTTATGATTTAGTAAAACTTATAATAGACTAATTAGTAGACTAATTAATAGACTTATAATATTTACAATAAACGTAGTGTTTAACTATGATTTGTGGTCATGGTTGTTCTTTGTAAAAAAGTATGTACATTTTTAATGCACTTGTGTTCAAATTAATGTTATATGTCGGAGCCAATAGCCTTGTGGTTAGTGCGTCGTCATACAGTGCAACTGCGCTCACAGTGACCCGAGTGCGATTCCCGCCCTGAGGTCCTTTGCCGATCCTGCCCCCCTCTCTCCTCCCACTGCTTTCCTCCCATATCTCTCACTGTCCTATCTACAAAAATGCATAAAAAAAGCACAAATTAATATTATATTAGTATCACTGAATATGGTTTTCAGATCTGGTGCGCCTGTGATGCAGCTGTTTTGCAATTTAAATAAAAGTTTAGACACGGAGAGTGTTTTGTCTGTCGTTCTTCAGACGTTACAGTAGACATATCTTGGTTTACAAACTGTGCTGTTTCATCAGTTAATCACGTTAGCACTCAGCTAATGTAAACACCAAACCAATAATGGTGGATACATTTTAGCACCTACTTTAGCTGTTGGCATGACTGGGGTTGCCAGGTCGTCACAACAAAACCTGGCAAGTGTAGCCATACTTTGGAGCGCTATGCACTTAGATTAGCCAGCAAAGTCCTGGCAGATTTCTAGGTCGGGTCCTCACAGATGGGAAAAAAAAAAAAAGAACCGCATATAGGAATTAATAGGTGGAATCTACATTTTAATTTCACAAGTAGTATCCGATTCCTGACCTTAAGTATTCTGGAATCGGAATCGATTTTCGATAACCAACCCTACAGGCACTGTATTCTCTAATTTTTAAAGCAGTAGTTTCTGCTACACAGCAAACATCAAATAAGCCAACCGACTGTGAAAGATTTCCATCCTGAAGACACTGATTTCCATCCTGACCTTCACAAGGACACTTCATTCAAAGAGAAGAAGCAAATAATCTCTCCTGTTTGAGCCGCAGTCCTCCAGAGTTCAGCTGCAACTAGGGGTGTGTGATATATATCGTCTGCGATATCATCATTGATGTTTTAATGACGTTCAATTTGACATTATCAGCCATTTTGCAAAAACCATTCAAAACACCTACCGAGTGCAGCGCAGGCATTACGTGAAGTCTAGACTAGTGCCCGTATGCATTAACAGTGCGTTCTTTCACAGCATGATTAAGTCTATTAAAATACATTTAGAATGATCACAAATTCAAGACATGGGGACAGAAAATTCATAGATTTATTCCACTTCATATAGTTAATCACGAAGAGTGCCTTTTTCTTCTCCAAAAATTACCATGATTACAAATGTGTTATTGATTTTTTACAAGAATTACGAGACTTACGTAGACACCATATTGCCTATTATTGCATTACAAACACAGCCACAGCACTGTTTTGTGTCTCTGAGCAACATGACAGTATTTCATTCCTGAATGATTCAACCGATTAAATGATTCGGTTCAATCGCAATGACTCACATATTAACTGTGACTTACTGACACCTACTGGCGGTTTTAATTACACATTTAAAGTATCTTTTTATTATTTAAATCATTTCAAATATCAGTATTCAACATTTTATCTCTAAAATATCAAAACATTATTTATGCATTTGTAACTGCAGGTTAAATACATTCATGACCTGCATTAAACAGTGTGTAAATACATCTAAATGCCACTTCAGACGCAGCTTCTGTGTTTCCTTTGCATTGCCAAGATGAATTTTGTTGTTACTGACTTCATTTGCTTGGTAACAGCCCAAATGTAAAAAATTGATTCAAAAGACTCACTTTTAGAAAAAATGGCTTTTTAAAGGTTAAAATGCCCATAAAAGGTAAAAATCAATTTAAACTTATTGGAAAAGTTTAAATTCTATCAGTGTGAACTGACCACCACACAGAATATGAAGAATATCAAAAAATGTAGTAGTCAGCTGTCCATGGTTGTCCTTGAGATACTAGCACAATAACACACACAGCAAAATATCGTCTAATTATCATTATTGATAAAATCCCACAAAATATTGAGATATTTTTTGTCAATATCGCACACCCCTAGCTCCAACTCCCAGGACTGCGGCTCTCTAAGACCAAATTGCCTACCCTTGATACAGACTGATACAGGGCCTGGTGTTTCCTTGGAATTCCAATATTCATCCCTTCCATTGCTAGTTGCATTACAAAATCCATGACCAGTAGAAAAAGACAGCCTTTCCAGACTCCAGTTTCGGTGGTGAAGGAATCAGTGGTGCCGCCTTGCAATCTGATGCAGCAACTGGAGATCCAGAAGAGGTCAAGGAATATGTTAATAAAGTGCTAAAGGAATGCCTAGTACTTTAGCATTTTATGCATTTTTCCCCTTATACAAATATGTAAATTTAACCTTAAAAACAATCATGCCAATTCATCAACTATGCAGCGGTTGTCAATTCCAGTGCTCGTCTTGTCTTTCTCTCCCTAAAATACGATCAGAGTTTTCTGACATACCCTAATTGTCTTGAGCCAGAACACACAGAGTTCAGGGAGAGAAAGACAAGATGAGCATTTGAGATTTAAAAATTATTTAAATTGTATTTTTTAAATGAAAATAACCAATCGTTTCGCTAGATAAGACCCTTCTTCCTCGGCTGGGATCATTTACAACCGCATTTGGGATCGTTTGAAGCATTTCAAGCTGCATTTTGGAAGTTCAAAATCGGGGCACCATATCAGTCCATTATATGGAGAAAAATGCAGAAATGTTTTCCTCAAAGAACGTAATTTCTTTACGACTGACGAAAGAAAGACATGAACATCATGGATGACAAGAGGGTGAGTGCATTATATGCAAATCTTTGTTTTGGAAGTGGACTTCTCCTTTCAGTGACTCAAGTGCAAAAACACCCTTATATGAACCAATGAGGTTTGCTTTCACATGTCAAGCAAGTATGGTTGAACTTCTGTTTAAGTTTGGTGATCACTGTAAATACAGGATTTTTCAGACAAACAAGAGTAAAATAAGTGTAGAGCAGAAGAGGTGAGCTCCTGCGGTAATGATGCACTGATACTTGTAGCTGTACTTAAATACCGCTGTTCATCACACCTGCACGACGCCTCCATCAAATCAACAGTAAGACTCACAAACATTCACGCTACAGACACAAAATAACTTGACAAAACCAAACGCTCCTCCTCAATAAAAGGAACTTACTATTAAACCACTACTAAACCATTTGATATTCAATACTTTTTATATTATATTTTTTATATATTAATATTAATGTTTATATCAATGCATCTCTGAGGGGAACTGACTGTATTAAGAAATGTTTACATGGCGTTTTCTTTTCATTTGCCTCTGTATAATGCATTTAAAGTTGCCTTCATAAGCACGGAGCTGCTTTGTTTACAGCGGTAACCAAGGAAACGCTGCATCATTATTCCATAAGCGACACTTGCTGGCAGAGACTGAATTTGCGTTCATTCAGTCCATCTGCTGTTTTTCCCTAAAGCATCGTTTCATTTGTAATAAATAATTTTTGAACAAACAAATAATGTTTGAACTTTATATTAGTTAGGCTAGTAGGTTTTGCTGTGATATCGAAGTTGGAATCTAGAATTGTACACTTTAATTGGTATGTACAATTTTGATGTCATATAAGCTTATTTATTAAAATAAAAGATAACATGAGTCAAAAACATTGACAACATCAACTATTTTCATTTTTTGTGGCAGGGCCAGTGAAAATTTTGACCGGGCAAGTAAAAATTTTAACCACTGGCCCAACTAGGCTAGTAGAAAAATCCTTAGTTGAGCCCTGCACCTTATTTTTCCGAGCGGGTGCGGCCATTTGTACATTTTTTGGGTGTGGCTTCCAGTCTCATCTGCTCACAGCTATTTTTAGCTATACAAAACAGCTCCTTTTGCTGCTTGATATTGCAAATAATGTCTTACCATATTATTTTAATGTTTTATCTAAATGACGAACACACTGGTTTGTAAAGCAAACAGTCTTACTTACCGTTTACTGCACGTTATTTTCATTATTGCCCTATAGGCTAATGAACCAGAAATCTCGCCCATATGCTTAGAATAAGGTGGACAGGTAACAGGCCAAACATTAACAGGCAGTTGTGAGCGGAAACACAAAGCTTTACAAAGCAATTTAAAATAAAAAAAGAACACCCTGAGCATTCACACTAACGAACAGACATAAAAACACTCCATATCACTATAACAACTTTACATCTCCTCATAATAGCAATCAAACCAATAAAAACATTATTACAAACATTTCCCTGGGCAGACTCTATGAAGCTTTGACTTTCTGACTGGTATAAGATGAGAATTATATTTAAGGGATGAGCAATGTATGGCGCATTAACTCATTCTGACTCGTTCAACATTTAGGGCATAAATCAGTCGGTTTGACTACGTCAGGTTTAAATGCTAAAAGCCAGTTAAAAAGCCAGTTTCCTACTAGAAATCACCATTATTTCACAAAAGCAGACACTGAGCAGAAAAAAAAACAGATGAAAACTCACCAGTATCGTCGAATAAATCTTCACAGGCCCGGGTGATTCCGTTACCTCAGCTCTTGGCGCTCATAGACGAGCTTTAACGGACGCGGCGTTTGTTTCGATATCCGATTCATTGTACAGCATTATCCGATCAAAAAACGACAAATCAAGACAACGTCCGTCGGTTTCAACAGCTAATTTGTATTGTTAATTTCTATCGCTCATCAGTCGCAGCTCTGTCAAGCTCTGACTGAACTGAACTCGAACTTTCCGCTTCGGTGGGCGGGGCGATTTAATCACAGCGCCTAGTCTGATTGGTGTGTGAGCCTCTGCAATATCGTATTTGCTTTCTGATTGGTGTTTTTTTTACAATTATATTATATTATTATATTATAATTATAATTATATTATATATTTAAATAATATTTGCATCTTCCTTAGTTTGCGGTTTATTTCAATTTTGTTTTTGTTTTTTCTTTGGCCTTATAAATTAGGTAAATAAATCTTAAAATTAGTTAATAATTTTTTTACAGTATTCTTTATTACCATTGTTGGCATTATTAGGCGTCACCACTCAAATAGAATGCTATGCACTGTAGATCTATTTAAATTTTGTCTTTGACATGTATGTATTTTTATCATTTAGGGTTGTTGTTTTTTTTTTTTTTGTCTCTCCATGCATCTATATTCATGGTTTCATATTTGAAACATACATTTTTTTATCCTTACTATAGCACTTACTAATATGTTCAGTCCAGACATCACTTTACCATTGGCTGCAGTCCTGAGAGTAAAATAATGTTTAGTGTTGTGTTTGGAAGAGCATACGTGTACTTTATCATGATAACAGGACGAGTAAGAGTAGAAACATTGCAGTATTTATAATCTGTTTGAATGGTGGGGAACCCAAACCCTACTGGGCTTCCCTGCTACATATACAAATATTCAGGTAATATACAGACATGCTGTAACATGCAGATATTTGTGTGATTTCATGTATATTTTGTGTATTAATTGTACTAGAAACCCTACACCTACCCGCTATTCTTTGATCATTAAAAGTTCAACCTCACCTGCACAACTCACGAGTTCTCCATCAGGAACCCTGTACAGCTCAACGCCTCATTTACCAACATCTCATAATCAATTATTTTCTGCAAAAGGGGACAATTCAGAATACACACTAAATCTACATCTAAGCTCTGTCTTGCCTACTTTTGGGAACAGCTTTTTCGTCAGAAGCACCATGATGCCTTAAAATACCCACACGGGGAACACATTAGATTTTGGTTCAGAGCCACAGAGAGATGGATGGGATGTGATTGTCCAGTGTTGGAGTTAAAGTGAACCTGTAGCATTGATGGTAAGATGATGTCTGATGTCAAATAAGCTTTAATGATGAGAGAGAGAGAAACAGGACAGTTCTGATATACAACTGAGATTAACTCACACACAGTACACCGTAGACAGAAGCTGGCTTCCTGATGCATGAACACTGGAATTACACACACACAGACACACACACACACACACACACACACACAAAAAACAAAAACAAAAAAAAAAATCGGTGAAATGTACAGCTGTGGTTTTGCAACCTTTACCGTAAAAATAAGGTAGCAACATTTTAGGCTATTATTTTTACATTTTTCAGAGACTTTAGTTTTCTTACAAAAACTTAATTTTAGATTTCATACAGTTTTTATTTTTATTTATTTTTTTTTTAAGATAATTTTTGACTGTGGACTTTAAATACAGTGAATGGAAACATTATGGAAACTACAGAACAGCTTTTCTCATCTGGTGGATCAATATCCAAAAATGACAAAATTGTATATTTTTATATATTACATTTTACTATAATTTACTATAATTTATAGTAAATTATAGCAAATTATAATTTATATATACTATACTACTATATACTACTATAAATTTTTATACTATAATATTTTAATATGATATTTAGGATATTTTTGTTACTTTTGTTCATTAATCAGACTGGGAACTGTGTTGAATAAAAGTCCTAAAGAATAAGAAAATCCATATTACAGTTAACTAAAAAACCTTAAACTTACTTTACTGTTAATGTTTTTCACTGGTAATGTTTATTTTAATTTAGTTTAACCTTATGTATTAAAATAACTAAAACTGAAAAACTACATAGACATAGACATAGAAATGACTAAAACTTTAAAATTAAAATAAAAAACAAAAATATAACATTTAAACCTAATTTAAAATCTGAATAAAAACAGTGATACTAAAATAACACTGGGGTGTGTGTGTGAGTGTGTGTGTGTGTGTGCGCAGGAATGTTTGGAAGCATGATGGGAAAGCAGATGGTCTCTTCATGAGGGATGTCTGGTCCAGATGGCCAGTGTGTGTGTGAGTGTGTATTGCGGTGGTCCAGTGACTTACACACTGATCTCGCAACACGCAAACATTGAAGTGCGAAATAGTCAAACGAGTAACTGAACACAAATCTTCTGATGTGCTCTTCTCACTCTGCATGCGCTGATATCTCAACTCGGTCTTGCGGTCTAGACGGGAAGGCCGTTGTTCACTAGTGTTTCACCACTGGATATTTCTACATCTGCTCTGGACCTGCAGATAAAGCAGCCAGTGAAACAGCTAAAGGACAAACTAAAACATCAACGTATTCACATCCCGGCAGGATGAGTGGCACACGGTTAGCTCTTCTCTGTCTGATGGGCCCCCTGCTGGTTTGGGGCCAAAATGACACGGAGCCCATCGTGCTGGAAGGGAAGTGTTTAGTCGTTTGCGACTCCACTCCGACCACAGAACCCGCCGGGAACGCTTTGGGAATGTCGGTGCGCTCCGGAAGCGGCCGCATCGCTTTCTCGGCTGTGCGGAACAACAACCACGAACCGTCTGAGATGAGCAACCGCACCATGACCATATACTTCGACCAGGTAATGACGCCTCCCGTAGCTGCTTTATCAGCAGTGCATGAGGGTACCAGCGTTATGACGGTTCTGGTTTCCATGTGTCTTTCTGTATTCCATTAAAGGTCCTGGTGAACGTTGGGAGTCATTTTGATCCGGCACGGAGTGTTTTCGTGGCTCCTAGAAAAGGAGTGTACAGCTTCAGTTTCCATGTGGTCAAAGTTTATAACAGACAAACTATACAGGTGAGTCAAAAGATCAATTCGGAGTGCCATTCATAAACACTTACGCAGAAAAGGCCTTGTTGTTTCATGAATATTTATTACCATTTTCTGAATATTTAAGGAATAGTTTAGCCAAAAATGAAAAAGGGGGTTGGAAATGTCCTCACCCTCAGGTAGAGGGTAGAGGTAGAGATGTAGAGGAGTTTGTTTGTTGATCAGATTTGTAGAAATGTGTCATTCCATCAATGTCTCAACAATGGATCCTCTGCAGCGAATGGGTGCCGTCAGAATGAGAGTCCAAACAGCTGATAAAAACATCAGAATAATCCACAAGTAATCCAAACTTGCTAAAATATGATTCCATAATCCATGATAATGTGAAAAAATGGTTTGGTCTGAATCAGGAGAGAAATCTGCACGGATCAAGCATCGTTCAGAAGCCAAAACAGTCCAAAACAGCTTTAAACAAATATGTGGCTGGATTTTGATAAGAGAGATTTGTTTGATTTGTCTTCTCAAGATGTTAACTGATGGACTGGAGTGGTGTGGATTACTGTGATGCTTTTATCAGCTGTTTGGACTCTCACCCATTCACTGCAGAGGATCCACTGGTAAGCAAGTGATAGAATGACACATTTCTACAAAACTCATTCTAATCTTGGATGACCTGAGGGTGAGCACAATTTCAGCCAAGTTTTAAATTTTTGGCTGAACCCTTCTTTTAATTGTGTTTTAAAACTTCTGTAGTGACAAAAGTACAAACAAATCAAAACTGCCTAGATCAGCAGTTCCCAACTGGTTTCACTTCTTGACACTCCAACATTGCACAAGAATTGTTCATTATACGAATGTCCTTAAAATTCTATTAAAAACCACATATTACAAAAAGTCCTTACTTTCTGGCTCACCGTCCAGGTGAGTCTGGTGCTGAACGGCTGGCCGGTGATTTCGGCCTTCGCCGGCGATCAGGATGTGACGCGTGAGGCAGCGACCAACGCCGGTCTGGTTACGATGGAGAGAGGAGACAAAGCTTACCTCAAACTGGAAAGAGGAAACCTGATGGGCGGATGGAAATTCTCCACCTTCTCCGGATTCCTGGTCTTTCCCTTATAGAAAGAAGTTCATGCAGAAAACAGAGACACTGATAGAAAGAGCACATTCAGCAAAAGGATGTGTTCAGACAAGGATGAATCCTCTGTTCGTGCACTTACACACACGGCTGGGCTTCTTCCTCTACAATCTTTTCTTTATGCATGAACCTGCTTGTTGAGGTCAGAGATGCACGTTATACGGCACTTTCCATTAACCAGATACAAAATGGCGTATAAAAATGTTCCTTGTTTAACAAATATTCTGTGAAGGGTGTTAAACCTTCAGATTGTGGTGATCATCAGTGTCAGGACATCAAACTACATATTTCTGTTTTCTTTTCATTTGCAATTTGCAAGTTTTGCAATTCTGTAACCTAAATTTGGGACATTTTTGCCATTTTCTATTAACTTAAGTGAAGATTCCAATTAAATAGGCTACATTTTTCAACTCAAAACATTAATAAATAATAAATTAACTAACTAACTTTGTAGGGGAAACAAGGACAAACAATAAAGTGAAACTGCTGCAGGTTGCATGCAATAAATCCAGATAAATATCACATTTTTGGTGATTAAACATTAATTACAAATATTTTTTACTGTTAAAGCATGTGTCAGCTCAGCAGATTGTCACAAAGATGACAATGATTTTAATTGTTTGATGCAGGCAAGAAAGTTGTGACATCTGATGTTGGACAGAACAAAAATCACAAATTGATGTACAATAAAATTCTGACGTCTTGACGCATCCAAATTGGAACCTCCTTTGTTTTTAAACAGCAGATAAAAGAATATGGAGTTATAATAAAGTTATAAAACCAATTATCGATCATCCGTATTGGCCAAAATTCTGATGAATTACATGGTGTACATAAATAAAACATCTTATGGTAAGATACCACAGGTAAAAGTATAATTTTTGTTTCATGTATGTGTCAATTTTGAGATTCTGTCAGTCTTGTGGGGGGAAAAAACATCCCAAATACATATAAGTCTTCATGTTATTACACTTTACCTATTTCCATCTGTGGATTTAATTTACAGTACATATCTTTTTTTTTTCTTTTTCTAAATGAGTTTATATCTCCATTTCAGCAGGACTTAAACACACCAAACTTAGCAGTTTTATTCCTCTCTGTATTCTGAAGGTTTTTACTGAGGGGTTTGTTCATGTCATTCACATGAGTTTTATTACGCTTTATCTATTTGCATCCGTATATTTCAATTAGAATAAGCCGTTTTCTCAAAATGCGTTTGTATCTCCACAACAGCAGCACGTACACGCACCAAAATGTATTAATTTTGTTTTATTCATATCTATATTCTGAAGGTTTTTTACTGATGGGTTTGTTCATTTGCCATTTGCCTGATTTTACACATTTTATTACTAATGGTAAAAGTGTTTTCTGTCTTTTGACAGTATTTTCTGATTTATGGAGTGATAAAATGAAATTCAAAATCCCTTCTGGAAAGACCTTAAACTCTAATATTTCAACAAAATCAAACAAGAATTTTGAACCTGACTTTGCAGTGTTTGGATTCATGTTCTGGAAATGTATGCAAATTAGTGTATGTTTAATTATGTATAAATAATGTGATTTGAATTTGAGTATTTAAAACATTACATTTCAGAAAACTTCTAATATAAACAATTCCCTATTGCTTAACCACATTGAATTATGTTGGTAACCTTTTTTTTTTTTCTTTACTTTTTTCCTTTATTCACCTGTGGTGTCTTGCCTTTAAAACAACTCATGATTCGTCTAGTTTCATTCTGCCATGAAGGTCAGAGTGTAAATGGACACAAGTGGCTGCAGAGTCTATTTATCATCATTATCTGCCATCTGTTGTTCTGGCTACAAACGTCAGAGACAAAAAAAGCGACTTCCTTCAGGCCGTCCGAGGACAGCAGGTCTGAGAGCCGATGCGCACGCTCTCTTCTGCCATCACATGTTCTGCTTCTGGCTTCATGTGAATCATACAAAAAAGTAAAGGAAGCATTAAAGGGGTAACTCACCCAAAAATTAAGATCTTTTGAAGAACGTCGGTAACCAACAGTTGACGGTGGCCATTTACTTGAATTGTATTTTTTTTTTTTTTTTTACATGCTAAGAAAGTAAATGGCTACCGTCAACTGTTTGGTTACCTACATGCTTCAAACATCTTCTTTTGTGTTCAATAGAATAGATGAAACAAACTCCATACAGGTTTGGGGGGAGAAAATGACACAATTTTCATTTGCAGTTAACTGTCCAAATTAATATGAATTCGCCACCAATTCGCCTTAACGTAATCAAAATGTAAGCAAAATCTGCTAACAGCACCTAAGCGCGTCTAAATGGGTTTGCAGCGCTGACGATGGTTTTAAAGGGATCTACCGTCGGTTATTTCTGCATCCACCCACTCATTCCACGGCATTTTGTCCAGATCACCGGGAGAGATGCGACACGAGCGGACGGCATGCTGACGATACGGATCCGTGCCCGTTACATTCCGGTGGGACAGATGGAGAGATGGGATTGGGAACGTTTTGAACGCCAGGAACCCGCTGACTGAACGGCACGAACTGTCACTCCTGATTTTGCGCGCCGGATCCTCCGCGTCACGTGACAGTGCGCGCTTCATCTGATATTAAAACGCCAATAGAGTCACATGTTGGGAAAACAATATAAAAACGTATTTAAAGGTAAGCAAAGTACTTGGTCAGTTAGTTATTTAATTGTAACAGTTGATTGTCGCATGATCATGTACCACAAACTACAGTAAAAACAACCGGTTTGATCTGAATTACTGTACATATTACATATTCACATATTCAGTATTCTACGTGAATTTCACTCCAAAATCAAAAGAAAAAATGAAAGCAACTGTATTTTGGATAAAGAAAATGAATCATATTTTTACTACCATTTATTTGTTTGTTTGGTTGCATTGTGGCAATTAAGCACATTTTTCCAATACTGTCATTATAATGATGCAAATGTTTCGTGAAAATCAGCATAAATAAAATTCAGTACAAAAATCACTACAGTGATGTGTATGTCAAAATGTAAATATCTTTACCATTAAAGTTATAAAACCTATTATTTTATTTTATATCTACCAACATTTGAATGAGGAAGGGTTAAATATATCTAATTGTCTTGAAAATGCAAAAAAATATAGTCTTAAAATTGACTTTCCATATGCAAAATATATATGCTTGTTTCTTTCTTTTGATTTTGAGGTAAAATTGGAGTTGGACATGTTCTTACAGGTTTCACCACCATTCAATAATATTTAGGCCTCAATTTAAATTTGATAATTGCATATCAAATTTCCATTCATCTGTATCACAGACTTGAACATAAACTCATAAACATCAGAAACGGGTCAGATTTCTGCACCTTATCAATGAGATACTATTATAAGCTGTTATATATATATTTTGAGTTATTTTACATTTTGGTAATTTCCTCTCATTTAAGTTTAATTAAAAAAGTTTTTAAAGTTTTTTTTTGAATGTATATAAATATATGAAGAGTTTATTTGCAAAAACAGATAACTCAGTTTTCTTTTTTTATTTTTAAAAATCATGTTTTATATTATGTTATGTTTTTATTGCGTTAGCTGTTTTTTTGTTGTTGTTGTTTTGTTATTTTTACTTAATAATCAGTTTGATTGAGATTCATTGGAACGCACAATGAAAAAACATGATTTGTGAAAATTGTTAAAAATGGAGTTATCTGTTTTTGCAAATGAACTCTTCATATATATTTATATATAAACATTGTTGGGGAAAGTTACTTTTAAAAGTAATGCATTACAATTTTGCGTTACTCCCTGAAAAAGTAACTAATTATGTTACTTTGTTACTTTTTATGGAAAGTAATGTGTTACGTTACTTTTGCGTTACTTTTTAAATGTGGGCAGGGCTTGCTTCTTTGTTTTTAATATAAAACAATTCTAATGTAAAAGCCCTTTTACACCAAAAGTGAAATGAACTGAACTCAGGCTGAAAGAAAAGTAGATTTGTTAGTTAACACAAATGTTAGTTTATCTAAAGTAAGTTTTGCTTATTATAATGGTTGAATTGCATCATCGAAGGTCAGCAGCAAAGACGCTGGTTAATAAAATGGGATTAAATACGTAAAGGATGCATTTCACTGTTTTTATTCATTTTATTCAGGAATACTGAATCTGTTTTTTGTGAGTGAGATGAATTAATGCATGTTCACATTTAGTCTAGAATACAGTAACATCATGTTTCCTCCCGATTTCCCGACAGGAGACTTATCAATCAATAAATGGGGGAAAAAGTAACTAGCATTACTTATATGAAAAAGATATTTTCTTAGAAATTCAAAATGACCCCCAATACTGTATGTATATATACATATCCAATGGATGTAAATTTTATATGCCAATCAAACACATAAATCTTAATTTGAGGTCTAAATACTTTTTGAGTGTTCAGCCGCCCTGAAAGTCACTAAAAGCCACTAAGAACACTTTCAGCTGTCAAGAGCTGATCTTCAGCAGAGGTGAGTGTGATCATGTCACGTCATGGTTTCTTCGGCGAGTTCTCCGAGTGGGAACAAGACGTGCCGACGCTGGAAGGAGCCGTTCGGTGTCTCTGCCGCGGTTTCTGAATCACATTCATGGTGTTGTTGTTGCCGATCTGAACTGCATGTGTGTTTGACATCGAGATGTGAACTCCGCCTGAGAGGAAACCAGAAAGATGGACGAGTGAGACGGTCAGTCACTGTTTCTGTTCCTGATTTCACTAAATCTAAAGGACTCGCTCCATCTAGTGGCAGATGTGAGATATTCTTACTCAATATCTTGATTTCAGACCACTTCCAACCCTTTTTTTTTGTAAATAAATGGCAACTGCTCGCTCTACTCTTAGCAGTACTTTATACAAGACAATTTTAGGGAAATGTTATTTTTAAGGACAAAACAAATACGCTAAGCTATTATGTGTGGCAGTCATTGTCATTTTTTATCTCACAATTCTGACTTTTTTTTACTCAGAATTGCAAGGAAAAAGTCAAAATTGTGAGATTAAAAAAAAATTATAAATCGTGACCCTGGAGCAGAAAACCAGTCATAAGTATCACGGGTATATTTGTAACAATAGCCAAAAATACACTGTATGGGTCAAAATTATCGATTTTTCTTTTATGCCAAAAATCATTAGGATATTAAGTAAAGATCATGTTCCATGAAGACATATTGTAAATTTCCTACCGTAAATATATCAAAACTTAATTTTAGATTAGTAATATGCATTGTTAAAGGGGTCATCGGATGCCCATTTTCCACAAGTTGATATGATTCTTTTGGGTCTTAATGAAAAGTCTATAATATACTTTGGTTAAAAATTCTCAATGGTTTTGTAAAACAACACCCTCTTTACCTTGCCAAAATCAGCTCTGCAGAAGTCATCTCATTCTGGTCGAGGCTGCTTTAAATGTTAATGAGCTCTGCTCGCCCCGCCCCTCTCTGCACTCTGCTGCTTTGAGAGCTTGTTTACTTTAGCCGCATTTAGCGCATTTAGCCGTTAAACTTGCTAACTAGCACATTATTAGGAAAGACGATCGCAAAGATTAATTAAAAAACGCTTATATTCACTTCTGCTGTAAGTGAAGCTGGATCACGAATGATTCGCGCAAGCATAGACGGATATATGTAGATCGGGAGGCGCATTCACTTCACAAACAAATGTAATCCACTGCATCTTCAGCGGCTCAGATGTCGGGAGTAAATGACGACCACTATGTTCATTAGTACATCCAGCAACACAACACCTCAATCGCTCATTCCGAGATATTCTTGTCTAATTTACATCCCTGCTCCGGCATCGAAACAAAGAGGGCGGACATTACAGCTGGTCTGAGGTAAGAGCTCATGTCAATCATGACATGATTGGTGGGAGTGGCCTCTGTCATGTGACGGCACACCGACAGGCATCTGAGAACGACTCGATTTGAAAAAGGGGATATTATTTTTACAGATTAATTAAAAACCACTGCATGGATTTTTATCATTATAGGGTAGATTTGTACATACACTGACAACACACATTAATGTTGAAACAACATGAAAAAGTGAACTTAGCATCCGATGACCCCTTTAAGAACTTCATTTGGACAACTTTAAAGGCGATTTTCTCAATATTTAGATATTTTTTTTGCACCCTCAGATTCCAGATATTCAAATAGCTGTATCTCAGTCAAACATTGTCCTATCCCAACAAACCAAGCTTTTTTATTCATCATTCATCCGATGATGTATAAAACTCAGTTTTGAATAACTGACACTTATGACTGGTTTTGTGGTCCAGGGAGGGTCACAATTGTAATTTTTACTCCATGGTGGAAGCAAGCTCCCATAATTATTTGTTCTGCAGGTGCATAATTATTTTTCACACCTGATGTTGTTGATGTTTGCTAAATGAGTGGGATCTTTGCACTTTATTCTTTGCACTTGCATTTTATACTCTTAAAAAGTAGGGTTAAGAATGAATCAAATTTAATTTTAAAAATAAATTGGCAGTTTTTTTTTTTTTTTTTTTTACAAATAAAGACTCACAAAATCACTGACGAGCTGCTTCAGTCTCAGTTTTTCTCTATATTAAATCGATCACGGAAATACTGTACGGGTCAGGAGACAAGGGTTATTTTTCTACTGCATTATATTTATTTATTTAATATTATTTACTTCATTTATTAATTTATTATTTAATTGATTTATTCATTCAATATTTTTTATTTATTTATTATTTTTTCAGTATTTTATTCTGTCAACATCCCTGTTTAAAAGTTAACATTTATCATTAAATGTATTTGTTGCATTTCCCTTGGAGCTTTCAGATTCAGATGAAACAGCATAAAACTGACCTGGTGTTGAAGTTTGGCGCTGTAAGAGGAAACACAAAGCAGGCCGTTAGGATAGAAGAGGTCAGAGCGTCAGTAATATATAGTATCAATATAATATACTATGTAATATAATAACCTGTGTTGTTCTGACAGGCATCCCTGCCGGAGCAGGACGAGGAGGTGGTTCTGTGAGGAACAACAACAAACACAAATGCATTCAGCACCAAACAAATCATCCAAATCATCACAATTCATCTCTGTTGCTCAGATTACCTTTCTTTATGGGTTTTGTGTAACCGCCAGCTGTTTCCTACAAGACAAAGTATTAGTTAACACACATCCTCAGACACTATACTGCAGTTCAGCCTACCTTATTCATTTCTAAATACATTTTATATACATTTATAGTCTTTTAAATGAAGATTTATCATGTAAAAGTACAATTATTTGACTTGATCTCTTCTTAAATTTCCATTTTTACCATTTTAAAACCACAAATGTAATAATATTAGTAATTTGAGGAGTGCAATTAGTTAGAGAAATACAATTTTTAACAATTTATTTCAAATAAATGTAATATTTATTAAGTGAGTTATGCTAATTAAAGATATTTTAATGCTTTTAATTAGTTTATATCGAAATGGTTTTAAAGATAATGTCAAATCATTCACTTTCTACATTAGATACCTGTTTAGGAGGCGGTCCAGTGACGCAGGAAGAAACCTGAGGACGTATTTCTGAAACGCAGAGATGATCAAGCAGTCAAAATCATGACAATACTGAAAATGAAATGGCTTTATAGCGCATCTATAATACGGCACACTTCCGGCATGTTCAATAAATGTACAGTAGAGCAGGACTTGTTTTTATATTATATATGTTTAGTGAACTATACATACCATTGTGCGGTTTACAGCTGATCTGCATTGATTTCAAACTGGGACAGACGTCATCATCCTATGTATGAGAAAAGATGAGGTTAAGGGAGGATAAAAATAAGGCAAACTGGATATATTTAGTTATTGACATGGTTATTTACTGGTGAATGAAACTAAAAAGTAAACTGTACCAGCTGCTTCAGAACATCATAGATGGCATCATTGAGTCCATGTCTGTGCAAAATAAAGATCTTCTCCGTCTCCTTGACGCAGTCTGAAAACACGAGACAGTGAGGCGAGAGCAAGCGGAGGTCGGTTCTCGCGAAGTGAACGGGTTCGAGTCTCACCGAGAAACGACGGTCTCCTGCTGGGATCCTGATGCCAGCATTCAGTCATGAGCTTCACCATATCATCCAGACCTTTGGCCTTGCTGCAGTCTATCGGCGTCAGATCGGGTCTGTCCCCCTCCGGGATTCGGAAACGCACCAGACTGGACCGAGCGTCTGCGGGACGGACACGAATGAAACACTGCAGCGGACGGGAACGAGAGAGCAGCTGAAGGACGCTTACCGCCGTACGGCTCCTTCCCGGTGACGATGGACCACAGCAGGATGCCGTAACTGCAGATCAGACCGTTCACAAAACAACGATTATCAATCTGAACCCTCCTATGACATTTAAGTCAGTTTTGGCTCAGAAGCAGTACATAAAAAAAGTCTAAAAAAATGCAGCACTTTTTGTACAGTAAAAAAATCTTTTAAGGATTAAGACAATCATTCATTCGTTCAGTTATTTTATTTATTTATTTGGATTTTTTTTAAATATTTTTTATAAGATATAAGCATTTAAACTAAATTGTACAGTATGTATTTTTTTTGTACAGTAAAAAAAAATCTTTGCATAAGGATTAAGATTATGCATTTATTTATTTATATTTGGAGTTTTAACAATTATATTTTAAGATATAAGCATTTAAATAAAATTGTACAATACATAAAAAATTCTAAAAAATGTAGCATTTTTTTACTGTAAAAATCTTCACATAAGGATCAAGACGATGCATTTATTTATTTATATTTCGATTTTTAAAAAATATTCTTATAACATATGAGCATTTAAACTAAATTGTATAGTACATGAAAATTCCTAAAAAAGAAAAAATTGCATTTTTTGTACAGTACAAAATCTTTGCATAAGGTTTATACAATCATTCATTCATTCATTCATTCAATCATTTATTTATTTATTTTTTATTTTTTTGGATTTCTAAGCATTTAAACTAAATTGTACAATACATAAACATGTCTAAAAAATGCATTGTTTTGCACAGTAAAAACTAAATCTTTGCATAAGTATTAAGATGATGTATTTATTTATTTATATTTGGATTTAAAAAAAATATTTCTATAAGATATAAGCATTTAAACTAAATTGTAACATCTTTTGCATTCAGGCAGTTTTAAAGTGGTACTTTTTATAAAATAAAAAATAAAAAAATATTGTTTTGGTACAGGACATACCCATATTGCACATGGATTAAGATGATCAAAATACACATTATAGGGTTTTGTTTTGTTTTTGTTTTTTTTAAGCACTATAACAATTTTTTTTTTTTTTTTACACTTTTGGGATTTTTTTTTTTATTTTAAAGAAATTAACACTTATTTTCCAAGGATGCATTCAACTGATCAAGTGTGACAGTAAAAACATGAATAATGTTACAAAAGATTCGAGTATTCCTGCCGTTTCTCTGGTTACCTGTACACGTCAGAGGCTTTGCTGGCTTTGTAATTGATGGACTTCAGTGCTTCAGGCGGCATGTAGCTCAACGTTCCTCCCTCATCCTCGCCCTTCTCTCGGGTGCATTTAGAAACGCTTCGAGCCACTCGAGACAGACCGAAATCTGTCAGCTGCAGGACACAGAAAAACAAATGAATGATAAATGCATTGGCCAATCAATAATAACATGATGTATTTTTCAGCAAAGCATCAAGATTAGCATTAAGACTTTTTTTTGGGGGGGGGGGGAAACTATCCCTTTAAAGACAATTAACCCTTGCATTGAATTTTTAATGAGGCTCTGAAACTCCTTATCAAGTGAGAATCTGGAGGTCTGAAGAAGCTCTCAGTCCTGTTTCTTACAGAAAGGTCAAAAGGTCTCATTCCTTTAGGAGTCTGTTTTACGTCTTTGTCTTGAGGAGGATCGCCGGCCTCGTGATTCATCATGTGACGGTGGGACGTGCTGCTCGTCTGTCTTGAGTTTATGACCTGATCTGACAAAGGTGGAGGGGTTTCTCCTGCTGTGGGAGTGAATTACACTCATTCTTTGTTTTAAAGCGGTGTTAAATCAGCAGATGAGGGGGGAGAGACGCCACAACTGATGGTTTTACGGCTCACATATGTGAAGGAATCCTAGTCTGCTCAAGCGGAGCAGCATCAGACTCTCTATGAGCTTCAATACTGAAAGTAAATTTCTATCCAACTGAAAGAAGCAGAGCTGAAATAATTTAAAAGGAACATTTTCTCCAAGTAAAGCATCAAATCTGACAACTTCATCTCCAGAGCTTTTTTTGCTATTTAATTTGAGCAAATTATCATCAGAAAAACAAACTAATTACATTGTAACCAATTTGAAGAAATTGACAGAAATAATACTCATATAGTAGAATGTACTCCTCAAAGATGTAGTAGTAGTAATGAAACACTTTTTAAAAGGAAAAAATCATTTTTTTTTGTGTTTTTGTTGCTACAGATTGTTCAAATGTAATTACAAATTAAAGGATTACTTAAATGGTAAAAGTTTTATGCATTCATTTGATAACCAAATTTTTTATATTAAATCATAAAAAACAGAATTCAGAAAATTTTAAACTGACGACTCAGAATTTCACAAAGAATAAAATGTTTTTAGGGCCCTGTGATTGTAAAAGTTAAATAATTGATACCGTTAAAGTTTTAAATGTAATTGATTAGACATTCTTTTTTTTAATTATTAAAATTGAATTAAACCATTAAAACAGAACCTAGTAAAAGAAAGACACAGAATTTGGGGAAAATAAAATGGAATTTGGGTATTTAAGTGGGCAATATTATTGTTTAATAAAAAACATACAATATTAAATTGATACGTTTTATGAATTCAACTGATTAGACATATTTTTTTTAATTATTAAAACCAAATAAATGATTCAAATAAAATCCAGAAAAATTAAAAAGGAAAACAGAATTTGGGGGAAAATAAAACTGAATTTGAGACAATAAAACATTTCAAGGCACAAGTTATTGCTAAAAATGTAATAAACTATTAGACTGATACGTTTTTATAATTTTCTAAAATTATAATTATAAATAATATAATAATTACATAATTATACAATTATTAATTAATAAAACCAAATTAAACAACATAAAATCCAGAAAAAGGAAAACAGAAATTGAAACAATAAAACATTTCATAGGACATTATTGTTGCAAAAAGTGTAATAAATTATTAGATTGATTGATACGTTTTATGAATTCAACTGATTAGACATATTTTTTTAATTATTAAAACCAAATAAATGATTCAAATAAAATCCAGAAAAATTAAAAAGGAAAACAGAATTTGGGGGAAAATAAAACTGAATTTGAGACAATAAAACATTTCAAGGCACAAGTTATTGCTAAAAATGTAATAAACTATTAGACTGATACGTTTTTATAATTTTCTAAAATTATAATTATAAATAATATCATATAATAATTACATAATTATACAATTATTAATTAATAAAACCAAATTAAACAACATAAAATCCAGAAAAAGGAAAACAGAAATTGAAACAATAAAACATTTCATAGGACATTATTGTTGCAAAAAGTGTAATAAATTATTAGATTGATTGAAGTTTTATGAATTCAACTGATTAGACATGACTTTTTATTATTATTATTATTATTATTATTATTATTATTAAAACTCAACCATTAAAACAGAATGCAGAAATTGAAAAAGGAAAACACAGAATTTGGGGAAAATAAAATGGAAAAAAACATTTAATTTTTACATTTAAGAAAATAGATTGGTTAAAAACCTAATATTGAAAAAGGGAAACACTAAATTTTGGGGAAACTAAGCAGGCCTGGACTCGCCTTGGCTTTGAGACTGTCGTCCAGCAGCACGTTGCTGGGCTTCAGGTCCAGATGCAGGACCGACAAATGATGTAGGAAGTTCATTCCCAGGCCGATCTCGTGCGCCATGCGGAAGGTCAGAGGCCACGGCGGCGGTCCGGCCAGCGTCTGCAGCAGATCGGCCACCGAACCCTTCGGCATGAACTCCATCACCAGCCCCGTCTGGAGCGGCAGCCGCGCGTCGCCCACGCGGCCCTCGTACAGGCCCAAAATCCTGATCACGTTGGGATTCCCGCCCTGGAACATCAGATGAGCTTCTCTCTGAATGGAGGACGCAGATCTGCTTCAGGATGAGAGAAAAGAAACAAGTCACCTATATTACAGACCCGTGCTTTCAAAGCACCACAGCATCTACAGTCTTAAGGGCAAACAAAAACACACAATTCATTTTTTAAACTATTTCTTTACTCCTTCTTAGTAAATGTAAATACAGTAACGCGAATATATGTACACACACCAAAAAGTCCATCATAGTAAGCCAGTTTCTGCCAAAATACTGCTTTTACTACACTGAAATCGCGGTCATCGGGTAGGGATGACTGGTGACCAACAGCGGATTGTATGGGGTAAGTTGTCACAATGGAAACCTGCTATTCAATGACAATGACTAGAAAAATATTCATGCACTGAAATTTTTTTTTGAAAAAATTCACTTTGAAATTGCATGTACATTTCACAAATAATTGTAAAGAAACTGCAAAAAACATGAATCAAATGTGAAATTTTGAAATAGTGTTTTCTTGTAAGATGTACTCCGACATCTGCAAAATCTTTGTTTTAAGCTGTAAATGAATAAAGATTATTGGAGTATAGTGCTGCAGCGATTAATTGCATCCAAAATAAAAAAAATTTGTTTACATAATATCAGGGTTCAACTTTTAGTATGCATATACTGTACATATAAGGGGATAAAAATGCAGCTGAATGCCTTTTTTAGCACCATTTTAAACTTGGTTTAAATTCAGTATTTCCTTGCATTCATTGTGTGTAATTATACAAGGATCATTAAAAAGGATGCAAGTTATTATCTTTTTAAATTTCACATTTAAAATATAGTGTTTAATCATTTCTAAATATTTATTCAAATGAAAAACTTAAAAATAAGTCAGCAGGTGTGCTCTGCAATATTCTAGATACATGTATGTTTAGTAAAGAGCCATACAGGTACCTAGTGGGTAAACCATGGCATTACAAATTAACTTTTTTTTTTTTTTTCCACTACAAAATGACTCTAATTTGCCTAATTTTTTTAAAGTCATTAACGGACCATAATTATTGGACAACTGAAAAATAGTTAAACTGTATGGTCACATTATAAGTAAGCAATACCTGAGGGTTAAATACAAGAAAACCATATTAACCCTTACAAAAATTAACCATGGTTTTATTATAGTAAAAGTGTAGTAACCATGTTTTTGGCGCACTGATTACCATTTGTATAACCATCGTTTTTCTGCAAATACCATGGTTAAACTATGGTTAATGTAGCAAGACCATGGTTAATTTGTGGTTACCACGGTTTAACTATAGTAACCATGGTTTTTTGTTTTTTGTTTTTTTTTGTTTTGTTTTATTTGTAGTAAAACTACTCCATCACTCTCCAGAATAAAATTATACTATAAATGTCGTCGATGTAAAAATCAATGTATCATATGCTGTAAAGTTTACCAAAAATTGCTGCAAATACCTGTATACTGAAGCTGTCATCTCCATCCTACTTAAACACATTCAAATGTATTGTCAACGCTGGTTTGTTTGCGGAGCTCCGTGAATCACGTGACCGCGTGGCGGCGACGCCAGCGAGATCAAAGCTTGTCGCAGCTCTGTTTTTCAATGGCTCTGTTGTTAACAGAAGCGCTACATTTTACGATTTACGCCACATTACGTGCGCCAAAACGGTATTTATCGTTTGAATTTAGTATTAAAACGTACAGCATTTGAAAGCTGAAACTTTGTTTAAAATCGCAAGCAGGGTTGCCTGCTTGAGCTTGAGACAGAGCCTGAAAGCGTGTTGGCAACCCTGATAATATATGTGTGTGCACTGTTTATTTAGTTTGTACATATAAATACACACACATGCATGGATATATATAGAAAAATATTTATATAATATGTATTATATCAAAAAAAAATATACAGATGTAAATATTTTTAAAATATATACTGTGTATTCATATATACGTAATAAATAAACAGTATACACACATATTATGTAAACAAAAAACATTTAGGATGCAATTAATCGCGATTAATTGTGGCGCAGTACATTTTACAAGAAAACAAAATACTGTTTCAGTCTTCATATCAAACAGTTTTACATCTAATTAGTGTTACTTGCCATTATTTGTGAAATTGACTAGCAATTTCTGAATGAAAATTTTGTTTTGCACCATTTTTGTTCAGCGCATTTACAAGTCATTTTTTTTTCAGTGTATTTTTTTTAAAATATGAAATATACACACGTCAAGCATTATATGTTATGGATAACACACACTGTTTGGAATTGTTACCATTTTTACTGATAACCAGCTGTAAATATCAAACTAGAATGTAAAAGCAACCTCCCTAAAAGAAGAATAAGTACAAAAACCACAAGGATCCACCTCAGAATTAATTCGTTTCTGTATAAAATCACTAAACATAATTCTGTCATGTGTCTCCTTAACCTTCGGGACAATCAAATCATTGTGTTATCAACAACATCATAACAATGCCAGTTTCTTTATTTTACCCATGGTAGCAGAAATATGTTCTAAGAACATTTTGCTAATGTTACCAATACTCACACGTCAAGCATTATATGTTCTGGACAATACAATGCAATTCATGAAATACCACCAGTGGAAATGATAAACAAGCACCAAACCAGCATAAATTGCATTTCCCTGGTGAAAAAAAAACAGCATATGCTGGTATGTTTTAATGCTGGTTTAAGCTGGTCCTTAGCTGGTCATGTTGCTGGTCAAGGACCAGCATAAACCTGCAAACAGTGTTGGGGAGTAACTAGTTACATGTAACGGAATTACGTAATTTAATTACAAAATAAATGTAATTGTAATTAGTTACAGTTACTGAGAAAAAATGTGTAATTAAATTACAGTTACTTTTGAAAAATGCCAGTGATTACAAAGGGGGTTACATCTGAATTTTTTCACACACCCACCCCCACTTACAGATTTAATTGACTTCTTTTAAATTGCATTGACTGCTCTAAAATGAGACACCAATGTTTCAGGAGTTTAGGACACAGAACAGGACACATGCTTATTCGATAAGTGTTTTATTTCCTATTTGGGTTTATGCATAAACTTTATTTTTTAAGATTGTTTTTTCCAAGGCATTGTTAGATGCTAGTGTTTTCTGTCATAACTATGCAAACATTTGATTTCAAACCCAGTATCATAGCTATTAAACTATTTCTTGTTATGATGTTATTTATGTTATGATCTTGTTATGACATATAGCGCAACTGCGCTCACGGCGACCCGAGTTCGATTCCCGTCTCGAGGTCCTTTGCCGATCCCGCTCCCCTCTCTCCTCCAAGCTCTCTCCTGTCATCTCTCTACTGTCCTATCACAATAAAAGGCATAAAAAGCCCAAAAATATAAGTAAAAAAAAAAAAAAAGTCTGAATTTGTGGTGGCTGTGCTTTAAATTAAATTATTACACAGCTCAGACTCTTTCGGGGCAACTTAAGTTAGTGCTATATGCTTGATAGTTTTTCTTGGCTGAAGCTTTGCGTTTGGTTAGTTAATAAAATATTAAAGCTTAATTCAATATATATGTGGACAATTTCTTAATTCTGTCATGCTGGTATCGTGGACTTGCTCTGTTGTTTCATACAAACGCAGCTGCTGCCATTTTTTTTTTTTTTTGTACATTGTAATGGATTATAAGATAACTAACAAACTAGTACTACTACTTAATTATTTATGTGGTGAAATGTTGTGTAAGTAAACTGGTATGACTGCACTGTATCCTTAAAATATCTGTTTAAACTTGCCATTTGCTAGCAACTGATTTCTTCATTGAAGCTTTGCGTTCAAATATTTCAGCTCAGATCAGTGTTTCATGTCTAATAATTTTGACACGAAACATCTAAATAATCGATCAAGCAGGTGTGTAATAAGTGAGATAATGTACATTCAGTCAGTTGTTATCGCAAAAGATGTATGTTATCCCTTACCTATTATCATCTTAATTCAAGGGATAAAGGATAAAGTTTGACAGTAATCAGTGTTGAGTGCTACTGTAAGGTTACCTCTGCCTGGTTTAAATGTTTCAAAATGATTAACAGTTGAAAATATTAGAAATTTAGAAAAGTAATCAAAAAGTAATTAAAAGTAATAAGTTACATTACTTTAATAAATTAATTGAAAAGTCACACTACTTATTACATTTTAAATCAAGTAACTTGTAATCTGTAACCTATTACATTTCCAAAGTAACCTTCCCAACACTGCCTGCAAAGGACCGGCTTAAACCAGCATTAAAACTACCTACCAGCATATGCTGTGTTTTTTTTTTTTTTTTTCACCAGGGTCGTTAAATGCATTTTATATTTTTATCTAATGTAAGTTTTATAATGTAAGATTTCTCTTAACAACTCTTTATTTGAAATCTCCCTTCATTACACAGATTTTTATCCTGATGCTTTTGGCTGTCAGTGTGGTTTCATTGTGTTCACGTGATATAGACAACTTCCCGATGTGCCAAGTTGACCCGACGTCCCCCATTTAACAAAATAAACAATAAACAAAATGAAATCAAGTTATCAATGTAAATATTTGCAAGGACAATGTCCACGTGCCGTCAAATTACCCGTCTTTATAATGTAATAACTTTATGGCCACGTCCATTCCCAGGGTGGTGTGCTTCGCCCGGTAGATCTCGCCGAATCCGCCGGATCTGATGTTCCTCCAGCACCGCAGACTGTCATCACGGATCACTTTAACCTGGACGCAGAAAGAGTCGTCCATCTCAGCACACGAGCGTCCGATTTACTCAACGACTGCTTTATGAGCACTTCTAAACGATCTCAACCGGACAATGCTTAAACATGTCATATTCTGCTCGAGTCCGTCGCAGTCTGTTCCTCGTTAATGGCGACGCTTCCACATCGAGAAGCTGCTTTCACTTCCCCTTCAAACCAGCGCGCTACACTTATGACTGACGTCACCGCACCTGCTCACCTGAACAACAAACATCAAATGATTCTGCTTCGATGTGTGCTCCCATCACAACACCTGAAATTACATCCATAATCAACAAATCAGGACTGAAAACAACATACGGCACATCAACCATAAATAATACGGATAAGCAACATAAATAATTAGACCACACACAAGGAGCAAGAATCAAAAGAAGAAAAACTAAAAAACATCAAATAAAATGACATTAAAATAAATAATTTGAGATAGAGTGGCAAAAAGTTTTAGACTTTCCATTTTGTTTTGTTTTAAGTATTTAAAGCTCTGAGACATTTTCACAATGAAATACATTAAATGAGGGCTTGCATTTTTTTCCTTTTGCATGTATGAATATGCTATTTACAACATATCTTGTTGACGACATCTGAAAAAAGAGAATTTAAGTCACACTTAAAAAGAAGAAACCTTGCAAAACAAATGGAGGAATTGTTTCCATGTTTACTGATAAGCAGCTATAAATATCAAAGTAGAATTTAGAAGTAAAGTAAAGTAAAGTAAAACACACACACACACACACACACACAAGGATCCACCTCAAAATTAAATAGTTTCTGTATAAAATCTCTTAACACAATTCTGTAATGTGTCTCCTTAGCCTTCAGGGCAATCAAATCATTGTGTTAACAATAGCATAATAACAATGCCAGTTTCTTTATTTGACCAATGGAAGCAGAAATATGTTCTAAGAACATTTTGCCAACGTTACCAATAAGTTATTAAATGTTATTTTTGAATATTCTCTTAAAGGTTTTTCTTGTTTATGTAAACTTTATAGAAAATATTATTAAAGGGAATGTTTTTTTAATCATTCTATGAATACTTTTGAACCATGTGAAACTAGGCCTAACATAAACAAATGTCAGACAAATCTAAAATAACGTTTAATAAAAGATGTATAAATAATATGTTTGTGCTAATGTTTTGAAAACATTATTAAAACCCAGATAACTTCGTTCCATTAACGTTACTTGAAGAATGTTTGTTCATTAACTGTGTGAGAACCTTGCCAAAACGGTCTAAGAACATTTCCTGTTAGCTACAGTAATTTTATATACATTTTTATATGTAGTTTTTTTTAAAATCACACACACAAACACACACACACACACCTTTTAATTTTTTAGGAAAATAGGAAAAGTTAGTGTTTCGCTGATCTATCCTTCCTAAAATAGTGTACGTTTACAAATTCTTCAAAATCTAAATTCAGTTATTAGTTTATGTATAAAACTGATAAAACACAAAAAAATGTCCCCATTCTGATACATAAGTGAAACGTGTTAGAAAGAAAGAATGTTAAAATAAACATTACAACGCACAATGAGCCTAAAACAAGCTTGGACGTCTGAATTGTAAGTTATACCGGTTTGCTGTTGAATTTAGACGGATGTGGCTTTTACGTCAGTGGAAATTCCCACACGGTGTGACTGCATCTGACTAAAGCCATAATAAAGACAGCGTTCGTGTGTTTTTCACGCATTTTCTTCTATTATGTCATGTTACGTGTTTTAAAACGTGATTCTGATCAAGGCTCGTGTGTGTTTCTGTGTTTAATGTCAGTAGATTTATGCGAGCAAACGTTAAAGCTCTCCTGCAGATTGTCGGTGCGCGTCGTTTACGTGCGTTACGGTAAAAGATGAACGCGAAGTTTCCCTTTGGTTTCATTTTATCAACAATCACCATGACCAATCCACAATGTGGACAAACGAGTCTCGCGAATCCCCGGGTGATTTCTAAACCAAAAGAGGCATTTTATAACCCAGCAGGACTAAATATAGACTGAATCTGGAGTGGCGCAGAGACCGTTCCGATTAGCGCTCCGGTTTGTTTATCGCGAACGCTTCCTAAACAAACGCAAGAGCGCAGTTTAAAGTTCACGCGATTATGGTAAGAACGCATGTTTACTGTCGCTCGCTCCTACATATCGTAAATGTTTCTGTTTTATCCTTGTGTTTTTGTAAATGAACAATATTGTTGAGACTTCCATGGGAATCTGTTTTGACTAGTAGTCAAACGAATCGTGTTTTCAGTCACTTGTAGAACATTAAGGAACCAGTTTATCTTTAATCGTTCGGCCGATTTTAAATGGCGAAACCCATATTAATAGCGAAAGAACGTTTGGTAACTTCTAAAGTTCTAAAAGGCTATTTCTGAATGTTCTCAGTGATGTTTGAATCACCTTGTTCTTGGTTGTTTGAACGTTTGTGAAAACATTAATGGAATGTTCAGTTTTACTGTTTTTCAAACATTATGGGAACCCACTTTTGCATGTTCTTTAAATCATCAGAAACATTTAAGTAGTTTAGAATTAATGATGTATAAATAATGTTTTTGTGCTTACATTTTGAGAATGTTGTTAAAGACCAGATAACTTTGAACAAATGTTCTATTATAATGTTACTGGAAGAACGTTTGTTCATACCATACATTTTTTATACCATTAAACACCTTTTCTTGCTTACACTCACTTCGCAAATCTGTTTTGAAGATAAGAAAGCATCGTGGAACTAGTTCTTCTTTAATTGGTCGTATTTGAATAACTGAACTGAACTGAAAATTATACATATTGGCCAATACACGCATAGTGATCATACAAGCAATCCAAATCTGAATCTGTAAAACACTGAGAATTTTGTTTGAGGCCTTCAGTAGCAAATAATCTACAAACAGAACTTTATATTCTATATTCCATTTTGGTCCAGGGTTGGTCTTACTGTAGAATGCTGAATCATAAGCACTGATTCATGTTTCTCACATCTCTTCCAGTGAGTTGCATCATGGCTCTCTCAGGTCTCACACTGGATGGCTTTCGATCCCAGCAGGAGGTCGAGGATGAGTTCACCTGTGCAGGTGTGTTGAGGGGGGCGTTGGTGGCACTGCAGCCCACCGTCGAGCGTCTCTTTGGGGTGAAGCTGAGTATCGGGGGAGAGGACGCCCTGTCTGCGCAGAGCGGACAGATCTGGCTGCAGCTGCGGGGGACTGGAAGAGAAGTGCAGGCAGCAAAGGTGCTTTACACACTTTAGACTTTCGGTTTCGGTGCGCCTAAAGTGAAACAACAACAACAGCATTTATTTACAAAGTCCAAAGTCAAAGCAATGCAGCATAAACAACTGCATCAGTTTGCATGGCTGTAAAACTGCATGCGTACAGATGCATGTATTAGTTTATATATTCAAAGGCCGTAATTACAATATGAATGTTTCCTGTTAAAATGATTAAGGGTTTACTCACCTGATATTTTATGCAACTCTTAGCTTTTTGTGAAAGGTGTCGTCAATCAAGAAGCTCAGCAAGAAATCCAGTTTCCTGAAGCTCTTCAATGTGTCTTCTGTGGCGCTAAAGGGCTGTTTATGGACTGCCTGGTTAAAAACACCTCTGCTCATGTTGTGGTGAGTAAAAAGTCTTTTCTACAGATCATTTGTGCCAATGCATTATTTTTTAACCAGGAGCAGGTGTACTACTGTATATAATACTGTACTACAACCCTTATTACAGAGAATATCATATATATGTACGCTGTTCTGTGCCCACTAAACAATTACAGTCAAACAGGTTTTTTTTTTTTCTCAGTAAGAAAAAACAAAATGTAGGGCAGGACTTTATTTATGAAACATTTCCGTTCCGTTCTCATTTGTGCAAATATCCAAAGATGGTTCGTGCACAAACAAGTTTGATTTTCCACCCCGTCTCCCTGCAGCAACGCCTTTTTTACTATGCATGACATAATTTCCATATGCATATTTCCACCCAGACATGATTCTACTACCTTTGTTACATGAAACTAGGCAAACAGGAGATGATGGAGACTATCGTACACGCTACAGCGGACCTCTGTACCCAAAAAGAGAGAGATCTCACTGCTAAAAATCATTTTCTGTTTTGCTGACCTGAGAAATATCTAAACATAAGCTGAAGATTACCTTACAGGATAAAGTGCATAAAAGTCTAGATAAATGTAACAGGAGAAACAACAATAAATGGTTAAAATACAAGATGAACGTAACATGAAAATCAAAACAAACTGCATTATGTGCTAAATAAATGTTACATTAATAAAATGCCTAAAAAGCAGGATAAAGATTACATGAGAAACAAAATAAAAATGCACAAAATGCATAAATTGTGCTTTCTGTACCCTGTTCTAATGATTATTTAGACGGTCCACATTTTGTTGGTAAATAAGACAAGTTAAAAAAAGAAAAATGTACCAGCCCTTTGATCTTTTGAGGCCTTGGGAATGTGTATCAAGCAAGTAAATAGAGTACAGTTTGATCCTATGTTGACTTCAAGCATGCGCATATTCATTCAGCATTCATTTCTTTAAACGTATTTTTGGAAAACTCAACATTAGTTGAAAAAATATTTCAATGCATTTTAAAATGTAACTTTTTAAATTGGATCCTAATTGTAATCCCTAATTTATGCTCTTGTTTACTGTACCATAGTGAATCCTGTTGTGTAGTTAACGATAAGACGTCTGCTAATGAACACTGTAACTGAATCTCTCCTGCAGTTGGGATCTCAAGGCCTCGTCCTCATAACCGGGCTGGCAGAACCTGTGGTGAAAGCCTATTCCTTTATTTCAGACCTGGTAGAGAAGTACAAGAGCAGCCAGGGACGGCGCACCGAGGCTGGACTCGAATCCTTGGAGTCGCGGCGGGCCTTCAAAACCATCGTCGAGAGTCTGGAGGACCGTCACACCCTAGACCTGCTGGTGTTACCTGTGATAGTGAAAGAGATTCTGCTGGATTTGGTGAAGCAGTCTGGATTGGACTCGCACGCACAGCGGGACCAAGAAGGTCTGATCCCGGTCAAAGCCAGTGGATCACGGGCGATGCAGAGAACTGTCGGTGATGTTTTTGAAAGCTCTGAAGGACATCCGAGATCAAATCGTAATGCGGAGAACTCTCATTCCCAGCAGCCCGTTTTTTTCCCACAATCTGGCCATCACATAATTAATGGCACGGATGATTTCAGCAACCAATCCTACAATCCGTTTTCCCGAGGTTTCACCCTTGACCCGAAGCACTTTGAGATCCCAGAGTCTCCAGAACGAGCGTCGCCACAAGAAACCGAATCAGAGACGCGGCCGCAGGACGCCGTTCTGTTGTCCACGGGGACCAGAGAGGATTTCGACCATTTTCTCAAGTTCTTCACCGCAATGGGATTTGCAGAGGATGTGGTGCAACCTGTTCTAAACCGAAATGGCCCCAAAGAAGCCTCGCAGCTTCTGGATTTGATCCAGCAGGAGCAGGACAAAACCGGCCAGCGTAAACGCCACAGCGAGTCCCAGAATGTGGCGACAATTGGTGGAGAAATGCACAAGGCTCTTCAGATACTAGAGGCCAGTGAAAATGAACCTAACGATAAAGAGGAAGACTTTGTCTTGAACGTGTTAAAGAAGGCCGCGGCAACTTGCGGCTACACCGAGGAGAGTGTAATGGAAGTGTACAGCAATCTACCCGGGCTCACGCCTCACGAGCTCCTCATGGAACTACAGAAACAACGAGAGCCGAACAGGACGAGAGGTGGCAGTAAAAAAGCTGATTGGAAGATGGGCACACATTCATTGGCAGATCTTGACGCTGGGAGTGGAAAGGCTGGTGCAGAGATGAGGACCACAAAACCAGTCACATCCAAACCAGTGAACATTAATGGCAGGCCTTTATCGGTCAGAGGTCCACCACAGACGACATACTCCTTTGAACCCTTGGACTCTGACATACAACCAAAGAATTCACCAGTCCGATCGCCTCCACGGACTATCAGTCCGAACCTGAATTGCAGTCCCCCAAATATCTCCAATCAAATCACTGTGCACAAACCTACCCATGGCAGACCAGGTGCGGCATCTGTGGTCACAGGACCTCAGCGGTTCCTCGAGAGCCTCAAGACACCCTTCACACTGCAGCTGTCAGACGAGCCTGGTGACCCCATGCTGCGTTCGATCATCATCGATGGGAGCAACGTTGCAATGACGTAAAAAATAAAAATCTCAATATGATGTGTCTTTTAGTGGTTAGAATGAGAACAGAGAGGGAGTGTTTCTGTCAACTCCCTAATTCTAGCAAAATGCATCACATGGATTCCTGTCTATCAGCAGTCCATCTCTAGTGTGTTGTTGCACTTAAAACGTAGCTAAACGTAACATTCCTTTTTGTTTTCTCGTACGTTCTTAAATCATGAAATATTTACTTGAGATGCACAATGACATGTTAAAGCAAGACACCACAGGTGAAGACAGTAAAATTTTTAGTAATAGATACCACCATACTTATAACCAGCTTAATGACAAATGATTTTGTATTACAAGTTTTCTTGAAGTATATGTTTAAAAACAGAAATGTCAGCCTGGTTTTGTTGACACATTAGAGTTAAAGGTTTTCACTGAGGGGATTTTGGGTTTCTCTTTTTATCACTCCATAAATCGGAAAATGCTGTCAACAGCTAGAAATAAGATCATTTTAATTATTTATTTATTTCTTTTTTTTTAGGATTAATGTTGTATAAAATCAGTTGATGTATGAACAAACCCCTCAGGAAAAACTTTCAGAATATATAGAGGAATAAAACTAAGTTTGGTGTTTGGTGTAAGTGCTGCTGAAGTGGAGATACATACTCAAATGGCCTTTAGAGATATGCATTGTATTTGAAATCTACAGGCGCAAATAGATGAAGTGCAGTAATAAAAACAGTCGAATGATAAATCAACAAACCCCTCAGTAAAAATCTTTAGAATATAGAGAGGAATAAAAATGCTAAGTTTGGTGTTTGTAAGTGGTGCTGAAGTAGAGATGAAAACTCAAACAGCCTTTAGAGATATGCAATGTATTTGAAATCTACGGACACTAACAGATAAAGTACCAAAATAAAATCAGGCGAATGGTATATCAACAAACCCTTCATTAAAAACCTTCAGAATAAAGAGAGGAATAAAACTGCTAAGTTTGGTGTTTGTAAGTGCTGCTGAAGTGGAGATAAAAACTCAAACAGCCTTCAGAGATATGCACTGTATTTTAAATCTACAGACAATAACAGATAAAGTACCAAAATAAAATCAGGCGAATGGTATATCAACAAACCCTTCTTTAAAAACCTTCAGAATATATAGAAAAATAAAACTGCTAAGTTTGGTGTTTATAAGTGCTGCTGAAGTGGAGATAAAAACTCAGATGGCCTTTGGAAATATACATTGTGTTTGAAATCTACAGATGCAAACAGATGAAGTGCAATAATAAAAACAGTCGAATTATAAATCAACAAAACCCCTCAGTAAAAATCTTTAGAATATAGAGAGGAATAAAACTGCTAAGTTTGGTGTTTGTAAGTGCTGCTGAAGCTGAGATAAAAACTCAAACAGCCTTCAGAGATATGCATTGTATTTTTAATCTACAGGCACAAATACATAAAAGGCAATAATAAAATCAAGCAAATGATATATCAACAAAACCTTCAGGATATAGACAGGAGTAAAACTGAAGTTTTGGTGTATTTAAGTTCTGCTAAAGTGGAGAAAGAAACTTGTTTTGAGAAACACTTTTAAATATATGCATTATATTTGAAATCTACAGACGTGTATGAATAATTGTGTAATAATACATTTAAAAGTGTATTTTGGATGTTTTCTTTCCACTAGTCTGAAACAAAATTAATTGAGGTTTACATTTAAAACAAGAAAAAAAAACTATATGTGCCAATGGGATCAGAAAATACAGGTTTTCTCCTTGAATTATTATTATTATTATTATTAGTTGTTTTTATTTTTCCCTCTCTCTGATATTTGTTGTTTTAAGCACTAATTCACTTAATTCAGTTTCTCAGAAAACAGGACTTATTCTGTGTCATTTTGCATCTCCAGTAAATGTATCTGGATTTAAGAATGTCAAGATATTTGTACTGGAAAACAAGACAAAAATACAGAGAAAATGTTGTCTCTTCTTGTCAGATAATATAGTGAGCAGTTGATGATGTTTTGTGCAGTGCATTCGGTGAATTTCTAGGGGGTGAATGTACAGTAGTTCTGGATTGATTTTGACATTGGCCTATGCATGAAACAGAATTGTATGTGCTCTTTTGAATCTGACCCTTATCCTCCACAGTCACGGCTTGGGTTTTTTTTTCTCCTGTCGAGGCATCGCTCTGGCCGTACAACAATTCTGGGCGAGAGGTCATCGGGAAATCACTGTTTTCGTCCCTCAGTGGAGACAGAAGAACAACTCAAAGGTTCAAGGTGATGCTCACTTCATGCTTTGCCATCTCATTGTGTTGTGACAACAGTGTGTACGTCATCACGTGGCTCTGTGTCTTCTGCAGAAAGGCAATTCATGAATGAACTTTTTGATCTGGGATTCCTCAAATACACTCCATCCAGAGAGGTCGAGGGCAAGAGAATCAACTCGTATGATGACCGGTAATGAATCGTTTAATCTCAAATCAACACAATCATGTCTAAAAAAGGTTTAATTTATGTTTACATTAAACTGTGTTATTTAAATAGATGGACATTTTACCTGCCATTCAAATACATAAACCTTAAATTTAGCTCTGAATATTTTTTGAGTGCAGTAGCATGCAGCAGCTGAGACCTAAACTAAAACAGAAAATGCACAGGATGCCGATTTCATTAGATGATGGGTGATTGTTTGTTAGATTCATGCTGGATCTGGCGCAGAAGACGAACGGAGTGATCGTGACTAATGACAACCTGAGAGATCTGGTGGATGAGTCGCCCGTGTGGAGAGACATCATAAAGAAAAGGTGGGCATCAGTAAAATATTGGAATATTTCTAAATCAGATCATATTTACAGTGAGGTTTTGATATTGTAAGCGTTCCTGAAGCAACCTAAATGCTCCCTATGAAGGCAGATCACTAGGTTTTGTGTCTGTGAATAGGCCTGTCATGTACTAATGAAGGTGTTGTTTCAGTTTGCTTCAGTACGTGTTTGCCGGCGATCTTTTCATGTTACCCGACGATCCTTTGGGTCGCGGTGGACCTCATCTGAAAGACTTCCTACATAAACACAACAGGTACTACTAACATCCACACTAAAGCAGGCTGTCCGTATGAAATTGGAATTTTTATGTGTGTAGCATTGAGCCAATAGATATGCTCATGTGCTCTAAAATTTTACAGTAAAAATCACTTTTTGCGAATATGCATGTTTCAACTTCCCGTTCTTGTTGTGTTTTTGTTTCTGCTCTCGCAGTAGTTTACCTGTTCCCGGCAGTCACACGTACGCAGGTGCGTCTGCGTCCTTCCCTCCTCCGTCTGCGGTGCGCGCTCACACCGAAGTGCTGCAGTACCGAGACAGGACACCGGGGGGTCACGGCAGAGGTCAAGGGTCAGTCAGGGGTCAATGGGATGAGGGCGAGGGGCGTCAGGAGGTCAGGGAGAGGACGGCGGAGGAGACGCTGAAGCTGCGCCAGAGTTTAGTGCAGATCTTTCCAGAACAGGAAAGCGTCATTATCATGATCCTGCAGTGTCACCCGACCATCACAGACGTCAACCGACTCACAAACCTCATCCTGGAACAACAGGAATAAGCACAGACGAGCAGAAGATAATAAACGACAGGCAGCGTCTGCAAAAAACACAGCTGGTTTTGAATTGTGATCAAAACAAAACTAAAGAATGTTCCTGAAAAAAAAAAAAAAAATGTTATTACGATTCTAAAACTATTCGACTCCCATCAGTCTTCTAATGCGTTTCCAATTTTAAACATAATTTATATATTCAACAACTTTTTAACATTTTTGAACTACAGTTGTGCTTTTAGGATAATTTAATTTGAAATGTTAACACTCAGTGTTTTGTTGATATTATTTATTTTCACACGCTCCTTTCTTAATGTATAATGATAATGCATAATGAAAAGATGTCGAGTATTAGAGACCAAATCAAGCAAAGAATATGTCTTTATGAATATAATTTTACATCGTCTTTGTTTGCATGTTTTTTTCTTTCAGAGATGACAGATGTCAGTGAGCAGCGTTGCTATAATCTGGTGTTTACATTTTGTATTTTTATAAAGATGTTCGTTAATGTGCACTGTCCCTATTAACAACAACATAAATCGGGTTGTCGGTGAATTTGTGTAGCAGGTAATCTATGTACCAGACCAAGAGTCTGATGTGTTTTACATCAAATTATTTTTATTGATTTATTTTAATATTACATTTAAACTGCATAAATAGTGTAACAGTTTTAGAACAATTATTAAAAAGGTTTATCTGCACCTACTGTTTACTTGATTTTTTTAAATGATAAATTTGAACATTTAATTATTTTTTAAAACTTCACAGTCGTGCTGTGTCCCAGCAGAGGGCGCTTTACCTGCTGTACTACTGGGGCTGCATATACAGTCAGATATTTTAAGGACAAGACACCACAGGTGAACAGGGTAATAGATAAACACCATAATTGCACGATATACCGGTACTTAAAAAGTATCGCGATACCCTTATTTTAAAAACGGTACGATTCCGCATTTTACTAGTACCGGCACTTTAAGAATGTATTTTAATAAGAGCCGTATTTCTGCGTGTCTGTGTTAGTGAATGGCGCAGACGCGCAGTTTTGTTTACAAGCGTTACAGAAATACCCGTGACGCTCGCGGTGTTTTCAGCCTGTGCCGCCACAAAATATGAGTACATGAACACAATCTCTAGAACTGCTCTCAGAGTCACTTCATGAGCATTTTACCGTTTCTTTTGCGGAAAACTATCGTCATATAATGAAGACCCTAAAGATCTTCACAGCAACCCGTCAAAATAAACGTTCGGCTTAACTTGTCCGTCAGAAATATATTAATATATTACTTAATTTAAAGATAGTACTACTAATACTAATACAAATATTATTAAAACAATGTTTAAGGAATATTTACCAGAAATAAATATTTACCAAAATTGATTTACCAGAAAATTGTAAATACACAACACAGTATTTCTGAAAAAAAAAAGAAATAAATGTTCTATAATAAATTAATTCATCAATTTATCAAATCTAATTATCCTTTATAAATTCATTAGATATGCTTTGATTATTAAAATGTAATGAAACGATTAAAATAGAATCATAAAAGAGATTTACAAACAAAACTGAATTTGAGAAAAATAATAAAATTATTTTTAAGGCCGTATTTCATAGGGCCTTAAAAACATGTAATTTTTAAAAAACTTTTAATATATTGCTGTTGAATTCTGCAAGTTCCATGATTTCAATTAATTAGACATGCTTTTTGATAAATATGTTTTTTAATGTAACCATTAAAATATAAAGTCTAGAAAAATTAAAATGGAATTTGAGAAAAATAAAACAGATTTCATAGGGCCCTCTTTATTTCATTTGTGTCTTTGTTTTATTGTAGTTGTCCTTTAGTTTGTTACTTGCATCTAAGTTCTTATTATTAATAATGAAGATAAAATAACAACAAATGACTCTGTCATGATATAAATTGTTGTTGTAAAATAAAATTACTATTAACAGACAGAAACAGAAAGATGCATTTCATCATGTTTTTAGGGGGAAGAAAAAAAAATTGAAGTGAATGAAATATATAAAAAAAAAAAAAACACACAGTAAAACTCATAAAATAGATGGAATTAAAACTGCTGAGTTTAGTGCGTTTATGTGCTGCCGAAGTGGAGAAACAAACTCATTTTGAGAAACTGGCCTTTAAATATATTTACTGAAATCTACAGACGGAATCTACAGATAGCATCATCAAATCAACAAACACCACAGTAAAAATCTTCAGAACATAGATTGGAATGGAACTTCTAAGTTTGGCGTACGTATGTGCTGCTGAAGTGGAGACGCAAACTCATTTTGAGGAAAACCACCTTCTAGAATATAATGAAATTATATATAATATATAATTATATATATATTATAAATATATATTATATATATATATAATGAATATAATGAAATATAGCGAAGCCTTATATTTTTCAGAAGAGATGTTCTTGAAAATGTATGAAAAAGGTTATTGGTTCTAAACACAACTAGAAAATCTGATTTGGCAAATTCAGTTGAAGAAGGTCACTGCATCTTTACATCAAGCATAAAATAATACATTTCTGGTAAGATTGGAAGTGTATTTTCTTGACCGTGAAATACGGTACATATACATATACAACATATACAGCTATGAAAAAAACAAAACAAAAACAAAAAACAAAAACAAAAAAACTCATTCAAAAAACTCAAAAAATTCATTTTTTTAATGTGTACGTATTTGTTTCAAAAGGCTTTCTGCATTTCTGAGAAAATTACCATGCAAATTTCCATGGTCCTTGCAGTTTGTCAACCTCTGTTACTCTGTGGCACGAATTTAATTACTTTTATTACAAATGCACATATAAAATGATTGTTTTTAATGACCCTGGTTTGCCTGCCTAAATTAGTCAAAAAGCAAAAAATTATAGCGTCATGACCAGCAGATGGCGACACAGTCACACAACATCTAATCTTTTAGCTGTCAAACGGGGGGGAATGAAGTAACTCAAAGAGGTCATAATGTGACGCGGTTTCTTGTTTTCCTTTGTCTTTGGAGTGTTACAAGCTGTTTATTTGTGCATATATAAGATCTGTAAAGTTGCAGAGATTAAAGTCTCAAACCCAAAGAGATATTTATGGGTAGATTTGCATAACAGCGCCCACATGTAGGGCTGTGACGGTCGCAATGACAACCGCACCACCGCGGTCGTCGGTTGCCACCGGCAGTACTGCACGTGACGTCACACGATCTATAACAAGCATAAAATACAGTGTTTCTGCAATAATTATTCTGCCGGGGCCGTTTTTAGTGTCCCCGCCGGCAGCAGCAGCGAGCGCGAGTGCCTTCTCAGCTGCTGGAAGAGATCCGCAGGCTAAAGCTTGCAAAGCTCTGGGAAAATTAATTACCATGAGTGTGTCGGGGGAAATAAGGAGATACTCGAATGAATTATTAATAATCTAGAGTGTTTTCTGAGCCAGTGTCCCAAAGATGAGGATCCTGACTCGCCAACTGCTCATCGGACGCGCCTTTGAGAAATGAATCTCTACAGATTTTATAATGAAAGAGTTTTTGCTTTCGATTTGATTTTTTTAGTAGTAAAGTAGTAATTTAAAGCTTTCTATAGATATATTTATCCCGACTGTGAGGCAAGTATTCGCTGAGTTTCGTTTCATTTTTGTGCAGCGCTCCTGTTCAACACCGAGACACCAGAAAGCGCATCTTGTTTGTTTTCGTTATTTTTACAAAAGCACAACATTTTGTTGATATTGTGAGTGCACGCAAATAAAATTAGACCCTTTACAGTTCCGGATGATATATTATGCTTACCTTTATGAGCAAAGATTATGGTGTATTTTATTTTATTTTATTTTATTTTTTTTCAATGTTGAAATATGGATGAAATAAGGTCAGTTGTTGTTTCATTGTTGAAAAAACATTCATATGATGTTGAATGCTAAATGGTTCAAGCCAAGTCAACACAAGACCGAAATTCAGCATTAAAATATGGTTGTTACAGATCTGGTCGGTGAGCCGCGGACCGCTCACCACCAGATGTATAATAATAGTAATAATAATACAATAATAATGAAATAATGTTTAATGCTAAAAACTGTTTAATGATCTGCTATGCTATAAGGTCTGTATGTTGAATCATGTCTTCAACATACAAAGAAATTTCTGCCTTTTAAATTATTATGATGATCATTATTATTATTTCATGCAATCTATTCTAAAATATAAATGTCTATGTTAAAATATACATTACATACAATACATTTCGCTACCATGCTGAAACAATTCCTACTGGTTGTTTTACCTTACTGCTTTGATCATGACTGGTTAATCTGGATTGGTTAACCAGTGAAACTGCGCGCCTTTTTAGGTTTGAAAATACGACTGTTACGTCGTCTTTGTGAGTGAGGTTGTGAGCTGCTCATAGACTGTACGGGAGCTGCTGCTTACTGAAATTATTTGGTCGGACAAATTATTTTATATTTGGCTGTTAAATTTTTATTCTGAGCGAATTTGAGTTGTGAAATGTCAACGGAGAGGAAGCAGATGTGATCTGCGAGGTCCTGCAAACATACAGTACTGGCTAGATCAGGTAGGAAAAGTACGAGCCTGTGAGGTATTGTTTTATGTTTATGCACTTGTATGTATTATGTGTTGTATAATATTTATTATTCTCCCTAATTAGTTAATGAGGGGGTTGTACCCGCCGTATTGGTGTTTTAGTCAGGTAGTCACGAGGGAAGGGTGTGGCCTATGGGGAAAGGGACACAGTTTTGAGACCCTGTGGGGAGCTGTGTTGTCTCTCGTTTCTTTTTCAATGGTGTATTAAAGTTTTTCTAATAAATAATGGAGTAAATTGAACATGCGTCGACTGTGATTCCCCGGCGTTTTGGAAGATCATCACATTAGTCTCAAAACTCCTGGATTGGCAGGAATAAGGATTTTGGTTTTAAAATGGCTGATTTCTGAAGCGGCCAGCGTGGGTGATCAAAATTTGAAAACATTAAGTGCTTCGCGCAGAGGGAAGTTTGGTTCGTGCACTCGAAGAATGAACGATATACGAGTTTTGATGGATGCAAATGAAAGCACTGAAACTGTGAAAGAGAGTTTGAAGGAGTTTAAAAGGGCTCTTGACAACTTTATGAATGTAAATGAACTTGTGCAAAATTTGTTATCAGAGGATGTCAAAGAAATGGAACGCATCGATTGGTTTGAGCCTAGGATGGCCATTTTTAATGACTTTTTGCATGAGGTTGATGTATGGATGAGTGCTTGTGGTGATCCACAGTTAAGTGTACAACCAGAAGACAGCATTTCAAATGTATCAAAGAATTCAGTGAAATCAAAGAGTGATAATGGTTCAAAGGTATCATCCAAAGCATCTTCTAAAATTTCTTCAACACGTGTAATAGTTGCTGCGGAAAAGGCTGCTTTGTTTGCTAAAGTTGAGGCCCGCAAAAAGAAACATGCATTGGAGAAACAAAAGGCTGAATTGCAAATAAAAATGGAAACTCTGGAGCTTGAAGTGGATTTAGCTGCTATGGATGCAAAGTTAAAGGTCTTGGAGCTTTATGAAACACAGTCCAACGCTGAATCTTTGCAAACCCCTCGCAAATCTCTGAAGCCTGAAAATGGAATGAATGAATATTTGCAGCAACATTCAACAACAAAATCTTCTGAATTAAGCCCAGTTGAAGCAACGTTATCTCCACTCACCTTTAAGGATCTTAGGGCAGTGCCTAAAACACCTTTGCAAAGATTTGATCACAAGCCGCAAATGTCTTTAGAGGATGAAGACAATTTGAATCTGACTTCTCAGCCTTTGGAGGTGCCTGTGGTTTAGTCCTTAGCAAGCGATCACCCATGTGATACTCCTATTGTCTCCTATAGTCAACCGCAAAATCCCGCAGTTATGAATCAAGAGACAGATGGTGTTGATATTACAACCATTATTCAAAAGCAATGTGATTGGCTGACCTCTTGATGAATCAGCAAAGACAAGCAAGTTTACCTAAAAAGGAGGTACTAGTTTTTGATGGTGATCCATTAAAGTATAGATCATTCATGCGGGCCTTCAAATATAATATTGAGGACAAGACCAATAACAATCAGGATCGACTGTATTTTTTAGAGCAGTTCACAACAGGAAAACCGAAGGATTTGGTTCAAAGCTGTTTCCATAGGAATTCTGATGATGGTTATAAGGAAGCAATGCAACTTCTTGAATATCATTTTGGAAATGGGTTCAAAATTGTTAGTGCCTAGATTGAGAAGGCACTTGATTGGAATAATATCCAGCCAAATGACGGGAAGGAACTACAAAGTTATGCCTTGTTTTTACGAGGCTGCTGTAATGCGGCACAAGACCTCTCCAGTATCTCAAAGTTGGATTTACCTTCCAACATGAAGGTGATTGTTTCAAAGCTTCCTTATAAATTAAGAGAAAGCTGGAGATCGTCAGCGTATGAGATATTGGAACGAACCAAACAAAGGCCAGGATTTCAGGATCTGGTAATGCTCATTAAAAAGCATTTGGGGGATATACGTTATACTGTCTCAAACCTCAAATTCAGCAGCCCAGAAAGGGAACAACGCAGTTCAAATCTAGCAGTAAAAAGAGTTTCGCCACCCAAAATTTCGCCAGTTGATGCTAAGCATGCTGATGCTAGAACTAACAAAGAGAAATTGGATTTTGGCAATTCGAGCAGTATTCGAGTAGCATTTGAAAAGCCTTGCTTCTTCTGTGTAGGGAGCCATAAAACGAAAGCTTGTCATATGATCTCTAAAAGACCCCATAAGGAGAAAATTGAGTTTCTCAAGACCAATGGATTCTGTTTTGCTTGTCTTACAAAAGGGCACATGAGTAGAACATGCAAGAAGTGTACAACCTGTTCTATTTGTAAAAGGAGACATCTCACAATTTTGCATTCTGAAGAGAACACAACCAAGATGTATGTAAATTCGGCAAGAACGCAAGAGCCTCAGAAAGGAATGATAGTCAGACAGAAGGGACTGAAGGTAATTCTGGTAATCCTATTACCATAGCTATGGTATCCATGGATCAAACAGGGGCCGGTGTCGCAGATTGCAAGTTAGCCATCGTACCTGTTAAAGTAAAGGCAAACAAAGGTAGTCATTTGTATTTATTTGGTAGTCATTTGTTATTTGTGTGTACGCCTTTTTAGACCCTGGAAGCTCTGTGACCTCCTGTACAAAAAGAATAAAAGCTTCATGGAGGAGCTTTGGAGAAGCTTCATGTAAGTGGTATGAAAACCAACATCCTATTGAAGACTATGGGCCATGAGAAGCCAGTAAAGACTTACAGGTTAACTGGACTGGAGGTGGGCAGTCTTAATGGCAACAACTTTATAGAACTGCCTAAAGTTTTTACTCAAAGTTCAATTCCAGTGAGTCAAGAAATTATACCAAAGCAGGATGACATCAGAAGATGGGCCTACTTGAATGATGTCCAGCTAGACTCCACTGAGGCTGAGGTGGATCTCTTGATAGGAGTGAATGTTCCTGAAGCAATGGAGCCTCTGAAGGTCATTAACAGCCAAACAGATGGACCTTATGCAGTTCAAACTTGTCTGGGATGGCTCATTAATGGTACTTTGAGCAGTAGCTCAAATACGTATGGTGGTCAATCATATGTCACTTCTAACAGAATCTCGGTGGCCAGATTAGAGAGTTTGTTGATTGATCAATACAACCAAGGGTTCTCAGAACGGATGTATGGTGAAAAGAAGGAACTCTCATTTGAGGATAAGCAGTTTTTGTCCATTGCAAATGATTCTATTAAGATGGTTAAGATGATAAGAGATTATAAGGTCTTCATGAATGATATCTTTAAGAAGGGGTGTGCTGAAAGGGTGCCTGATAAGGAGCTTCACAGAAGAGATGGAAGATTGTGGTATATTCCACACCATGGGATCTACCATAAGAAAAAATGAAAGATCCGCGTGGTCTTTGATTGTACTTCTACCTTTCAGGGCACTCCATGAATTCTGAGCTGTTCCAAGGCCCAGACCTTACGAATACGCTTCTGGGTGTACTTCTCAGATTCCGTCAGGAGACTGTGGCGGTTATGGGAGACATTGAGGGAATGTTCCATCAAGTCAAAGTACCAAAAGAGGACAAAGACTTCCTGAGATTTTTGTGGAGGCCTGATGGGAACACAAATTATCCGTTATCTGAGTATAGAATGACTGTACATCTCTTCGGGGCCGTTTCATCACTGAGCTGTGCTAACTTCGCTCTTAAAGGGACTGCTGATGATAATGAAGGGAAGGCAGATGCTGTGGATGACAAATGAAAAATTGGCTGTGGATCTGGTACACGGACTCCGAACAACATGTGCAACTGCTGGTTATCAACCGAAATAAAAGATCAAGTGGTTTCTGAAAGATCATGTGACTGGATCATGAGTAATGATGGTAAAAAATTCTGCTTTGACATCACAGGATTAAATCACATTTTAAAATATATTCAAATAGAAAAATTCTAAATAGTGAAAATGTTTTTAATTCATTCTGTTTTTGCCGTACCTTTGGATCAAATAAATGCAGGATTGATGAGCAGAAGAGACGTCTTTGATTAGTGAGTTAGAGTTTGATTAGTGAGTTTGACGTTAGTGAGTGTAATAGCGGTTTTTACAGCTCCTTGACGCAACCCATCTAAAGGATTATAAATGCCGCACAATAAGCATTAAAGGTTAATAGAGATGCAACAGCGCGTTCATATATATGTTTTCGATGCAGAGCCTGTGCATTTATTTGTGTTGTTAACTCAATGGGAGCAAAATGAAATTGTCTAAACACTCTGAACCTAAAGTTCACACCCACTTGTGCAGCATTTTTTAATAACTGTGGTGAGAACTAACCAGTGCTGAAACAGGGGGGTTTCATGACCCTTTAACGTACATGTGGAACCACAATCATGCCTTCCTAGAGACAAGTCAGTTGTACCCAACATAGCAAAAGCATAGCATTTACCCTTATTAAGACTGGTTGCATCACAGCTGCCAGGATGATCTTACGCAATTGGAAATGCCCCAAAACCCCTGATTTGAAAGATCGGATTGATGGGATGATTAAAATTGCATTCATTGCATTTCATATGGGGAGACTGCAGGGTGAGGGAGAAATGAAAAGAAAAAAAACATGGGATCATTTTTGTGGCCGCATATAAAAATGCTCCTTAACAACCATTTAATTTGTGGTTAATTTGTGTTCTTGTTTTCCATTGATGATGACTAGTGGCTAAATATTAAATTGACTGGAAAGGTGACTATTCAATACTATGGTGATGTATGAAGTTTTGACTGTTGAACAATAAAAAAAGTTTAATTACAAAATAAGAAAATTACCTGTTCTAAATAGAATGTGGAAACTGGCCAAGACATCTTGAAAATATTTTGTAATGTTTTGACAAAAGAAACTGCAAACACGAGACCAATTTCTTGTTTTGTGAAGGAGTTCTTCTTATTTATAAATTTCATAGAGCTACCAAAAAAAAAAAAAAAAAAGGTATTTGTATTTTGAATCTGCTGGTAGATGAATACAGTGTCGTGGGTTTGAATGCGTCTGAAGTTTGTGTCCCAGACTAAAGCTCTGTAAGCAAATGCTGCACATTTTGCGACTCTACTAGTCTGTTTGAATAAAGATTTCTTTAACCAACATTGTGACTCAAAACAAGTACATCTGATGGGTCGTTCTGTTCTTGGGTTTTTTTATTAGCAAAATGCAAATTATAGGCAGATTCTCAAATATTATTAAATCTTGTGCAATAGATGCCTGTACTAAAATTGGAAAAGGCAGCTATATTTTTCATGTGTGTAAAATATTATTTGGAAATTATTTATTTTATTATTAGTTTTTTTTATTTACAGTAGAATACTGTTACATAGATATATTTGTTTGCTTATTTATTTATTTATTTATTGCAATTTTTACCATGCATTTTATTATTAGTGATTTATTATTCATTTGTACACTGTTTTTCCTTTAAATTTCCCCAGACTTAGATAGTTCACACAAAAACAATTATTTCATCACTCATTTCACTTAAAAATTAAGTTTGCTAATTAAAAAAAAAAAAGTAAAAGATTTTAAAAATTAAAATTCAAAAAGATTTGAAATTAATTTTATGCCTTCATTTGATAACGAGAAAATTTTAAATACACAACGCAGAATTTCTCAGAGGAATAAAAACAAACATTTCATAAGGCTATTTTAAGAATACATTTGAATAAGTTAGGTATGCATTCGAATAACTAGAAATGCTAAAACACAGAATTTGATAACAATAAAACATATGGTGAGAAAAAATAAAACATTTCATAGGGCCCTAAACATGTCATTTTTGTTCAACTTTTAATAAATTGATGTGAAATTTTCATGATTTCAATTAATTAGATATGCTCTTTGATTAATAAAATTTAATTTAACCATTAAAAGGGAGTCAAAAAAAAATTAAAATGGAAAAAAAAACGGAATTCAGAAAAATTAAAACAGAAAAAAGCTTTAGAAATCACATAATGGCCACTGACACACTTTGAATGTTATTTTCAATGTAAAATAGATACGTCACAATCAAACATCTAAGCTGAGCATGACAGGCTTACAAAAAACTTTACAAAGTGGAAAGATCCCACACAATCCTTCTTGTCTCTGTTTATTTGTGCATCTGTGTGATCTTTGGTTGGTGTGTCGTCATGAGGACTGATTTTATCTATATGTTGTCATCATGTGAGTTTTTTTCAAAAACTGATTCTTTACATTTAAATAGCTTCTTAATATAAAAATTAAACAGGATTTGATTTTTTTCTTTGAAGGTAAAATGTTTGTATCTTTCTTTCTCCTTCAGCTCTGATGTGTGTGACGTTCTCGCAGCTTCATGACTATTTCTTTGTGCCTGAGAAAGTGAACTGGACAACTGCACAGACATACTGCAGACAGCATTACACTGATCTCGCCACCATTGACAACCAGCAAGATAATGATAACTTGCTAAAAACAGCAGGATACTCAAACGTTTGGATCGGACTCTATCGGACTTCGGGTGCTACTCCTTTAATCTGGTCGGATGGGAGCAACTCCACATATTCAGACTGGGGTGCTGGACAACCCAACAATTTTAATAACGCTCAGTGGTGTGTTAATATTTACAATCGGCGCTGGAATGACCAAGAATGTTTCTTACTTTGTGCTTTTGCGTGTTATCTTGGTGAGTTCATTTTATCTTAATGTACATCCCCAATTCTTTTTTCTCAGTGAATGATTTAGGAAATAGTTCACCTCAAAATAAAGATTTGCTGAAAATCCAAGATTAGGATGTTTATTTGTTCATCAGATTTGTAGAAATGTGTCATTCCATCATTGTCTCACCAATGGATCCTCTGCGGTGAATGGGTGCCGTCAAAATGAGAATCCAAAGAGCTGAAAAAAACATCAAAATAATCCACAAGTAACCCACACCACTCCGGTCCATCAGTTAACATACGAGTCCAAAAATAACGCTTCCTCCAGCGAAAAAGTTCATCTCCTATTGTCTCTCACATCAGTATTTGTTCAGAGCTGTTTTTGGGCTGTTTTAGCTTCTAAACGGCGCTTGACCTGTGCAGATTTCTCTCCTGATTCAGACCAGACCACTTTTATTCATTTTAGCCAGAGGCAACGGTTTGACATCAAAAAATGTCCTAGTGATGGATTTTGTTTCAGTTTTTGTCTTCTCGAGACGTTAACTGATGGACTGGAGTGGTGTGGATTACTACATGTTTTTATCAGCTGTTTGGACTCTCATTCTCACAACACCCATACACAACAGGGGATCTACTGGCATGTCTACAAATCTGATGAACAAACTCATCAATTCAAACTTGGATGGCCTTTTCAGCAAATCTACATTTTTGGGTGAACCATTTTTTTCTTTAGATCCTTCAGTAAGTGATGTGAATATCATGCTTGATAACTGAAATACTTAATATGATGAACTTAATATCAGATAAGATTTAATACAAGATTCTAAATAAGATGCATAAAAGCCTATATTTGGTAGAAGCCTGTAAATGAATGTAGTTGAATTGTCAGCTAGTCTCTGTATCAGTGTGTCTCACACTGAGCTTTGACATGCAATTCATATTTTTCAGGATTCACATGTGGCTTAAGGTTCCAAACAGGCTACCTTTTTAATGCCCCACAACTTCATCTTTGTGACTTTGTACTGATCCGATAAATCCTGATGAGAAAACACGACTATTATATAAATTAGTGATCTGGTATGAATTCATACAATTTAATTCATACAAAACATACGATTTGTTAAAAAAGTATGCATGAAGCCTCTTAGTGGGGTATGAGCAGACATAGATGGATTTGCCACCAATTTGCCAAAATGTAAAATAGTAATGGATTGTCATGACACATGACCAGATGGATTATGATCGAGTCCAAAATGTGAAATTTTAAATAAAAAATGTAGCAGTTTGGATTGGACTTGACTGATTCTCCTTTAATCTCCTTTAAAGTGTAATAATTGTGAATAAGAATAAGAAATTGTTCTTAGGTCTTGTTCTTAGTTTAAGCTTGATCGTACATTGTTCTTTATGACTCTGAATGCTTGTGTTTTTGCCACAGAGAGGAAGACAAAGACTGTGAGAGTGGAGTTGAAATCGAGTCAAAATCTGAACGATCCTCCAGTGATGAACGAGATTTTAGCAAAGGTGAGAATCTCACACACTTCGTCATACAGAACCTCTCCTTAGCACTTTTCATTTCATTAGGAAAATACACCGACCAAAATTATAAACGCAACACTTTTGTTTTTGCCCCCATTTTTCATGAGCTGAACTCAAAGATCCAAGACTTTTTCTATGTACACAAAAGGCCTATTTCTCTCAAATATTGTTCACAAATCTGTCTAAATCTGTGTTAGTGAGCACTTCTCCTTTGCCGAGATAATCCATCCACCTCACAGGTGTGGCATATCAAGATGCTGATTCGACAGCATGATCATTGCACAGGTCGTATACGCCGATCCAGAGCATCCCAAACATGTTCAATGGGTGACCTGTCCGGTGAGTATACTGGCCATGCAAGAACTGGGATGTTTTCAGCTTCCAGGAATTGTGTACAGATCCTTGCAACATGGGGCCGTGATTATCATGCTGCAACATCAGGTGATGGTCGTGGATGAATGGCACAACAATGGGCCTCAGAATCTCATCGACATCAGCAACGTTGACATCAGCAAACCGTTCACCCACACAACACCATACACGCTGTCTGCCATCTGCCCTGTACTGTGAAAACTGGGATTCATCCGTGAAGAGAATACCTCTCCAAAGAGCCAGACACCATCGAATGTGAGCATTTGCCCACTTGAGTCTATTATGACGACGAACCGCGGTCAGGTCGAGACCCCAATGAGGATGACGAGCATGCAGATGAGCTTCCCTGAGACGGTTTCTGACAGTTTGTGCAGAAACCGATTGTTGCAGCAGCTGTCCGGGTGGCTGGTCTCAGACGATCTTGGAGGTGAAGATGCTGGATGTGGAGGTCCTGGGCTGGTGTGGTTACACGTGGTCTGCGGTTGTGAGGCCGGTTGGATGTACTGCCAAATTCTCTGAAACGCCTTTGGAGACGGCTTATGGTAGAGAAATGAACATTCAATTCATGGGCAACAGCTCCGGTGGACATTCCTGCAGTCAGCATGCCAATTGCACGCTCCCTCAAAACTTGCGACATCTGTGGCATTGAGCTGTGTGATAAAACTGCACATTTTAGAGTGGCCTTTTATTGTGGCCAGCCTAAAGCACACCTGTGCAATGATCATGCTGTCTAATCAGCATCTTGATATGCCACACCTGTGAGGTGGATGGATTATCTCGGCAAAGGAGAAGTGCTCACTAACACAGATTTAGACAGATTTGTAAACAATATTTGAGAGAAATAGGCCTTTTGTGTACATAGAAAAAGTCTTAGATCTTTGAATTCAGCTCATGAAAAATGGGGGCAAAAACAAAAGTGTTGCGTTTATAATTTTGGTCAGTGTACATCAGTGTGATCAAACTAAAGTCTGTTTGTGTTCCTCAGATGGAGCAGATACTGAAGGAGAAGGGCTTGGAAGAACATGCTAAACTGTCATGGAAAAACCAATCCGACGGGAATGTCTTACAAAAGAAAAAACGAGTGAAAAAGAGTGGCACTGAGCAGACTTGCCTTACAAACAAGTAGGGTTGGATATCAAGAACTGGTTCCAAATTTCCAAGAACTAGGTATTCGATAAGACACGTGCATTTCATTCCACTTAACGATTCCTCCTTTCGCAATTTGATGTGATTTAAACTGATTCCAACGCAGGAAGTGAAAGAACTTGAGCGCTGTTTGCGTGCAGAGCACACATCCGAAGCGCGAGCGCCAATAAAATTGATCTTTGCTATATTGGTAAGTTAGCTTAAAGAATAAAGCTAAATCTTATCTCACGATATAGTAATTTTATTTCACAACAACAATTTATATCATGACAGACATTTTTTTGTTATTTTATCTTTGTTATTAATAATAAGAACTTAGATGCAAGTAACAAACTAAAGGACAACTACAGTAAAGAGGGCCCTATGAAATCTTTTATTGAGTTTTATTTGAGTTTTATTTTTTCCTAAATTCCATTAAAATTTTTCTAGACTCTATTCTAATGGTTACATAAAAAAAATATTTATCAAAAAGTATGTCTAATTAACTGAAATCATGAAACTTGCAGAATTTATCAGCAATTTATTAAAAGTTGAACAAAAATGACATGTTTTTAAGGCCCTATGAAATACGTTTTTCTCAAATTCAGTTTTGTTTGTGAATCTCTGTTTTCCTTCAATTTTCTGGATTCTATTTTAATCGTTTCATTACATTTTAATAATCAAAAGTTTGTCTAATGAATGTATAAAGGATAATTAGATTTGATAAAGAATTAATTTACTATAGGCTATTTATTTATTTATTTAATTTTATTCATTTTTTTATTTATTATTATTATATATATATATATATATATATATATATATATATATATATATATTTTTTTTTTTTTTTTTTTTTTTTTTTTTTTTAGAAATACTGTGTTGTGTATTTACAATTTTCTGGTAAATAGATTCTGGTAAATATATTTTCTGGTAAATATTCCTTAAACATTGTTTTAATAATATTTGTATTAGTAGTAGTAGTACTATCTTTACATTAAGAAACTGTAAAATGCTCATGAAGTGACTCTCAAAGCAGTTCTAGAGATTATGTTCATGTGTTCATGTACTGGTATGCAAGCGTCACGTGTATGTGTGTAGTAAACAAAACTGCACGTCTCCGCCATTCACTAACACGCAGAAAAATGCTCTTATTAAAATGCATTCTTAAAGTACCGGTACTAGTAAAATGTGGAATCGTACCGTTTTTAATAGTAGGGTATTGCAATACTTTACGCAACACTATACCATAGCGGATCAAACGGTGTAAAAAAATTACATTTCTAGTCTAGTCTAATGCATTTCCCACTGGATCTTCAACCAATGCAACAGGTTGAAACAAAAAATGATTCTTATTTGTTGAACAATTTTGTCATTTGGCAGGAAAAAGTCATTTGGTCCTAAACTAAAATTGGTAACTGATCGTTTTTTAGTCTGAAATTAAGTATAACTTACTTACTAAAGGTGACATCAAATGAAGGAAACAATATTAAACAGTTTACCACAAGAGGTGAAAAAAATATCTACAAACATAACTACAAACAGGTCCAGAGGCGGATCTAGAAAATGATTTTAGGGTGGAAAACGGGTGGCAACACCAAAGCAAGCCCCCATGCATAGTTTTAGGGGATTTATAGTCTGAGGTACACAGTTGTGTTCACCAATATTGCATTACCATTAACGGAGAAGTCCACTTCCAGAACAACAATTCACAAATAATTTATCACCCCCTTGTAATCCAAGATGTTCATGTCTTTCTGTCTTTAGTCCTAAAGAAATTATGGTTTTTGAGGAAAGTTTAAACTACATTTTGGAAGTTCAAAATCGGGGGCACAATTGAAGTCCATTATATTGTAACGGTGTGAGTGAGACGAGAGGCGAGCGGATCCATTTGCGAGCTTTTATTGATAGGACGAGGCAGAGACATGGTCAAACAGGCAGGGTCGAAACAACAGCAAACAGGTATATTAGGGCTAGGCGCAATAGAAGTCCGTAAAGCAGGCGTGGGTCGAACCGTGGCGAACGTAATCCGTAAAGGGAAGAGACGAGAGAATAATCCAATAAACGAGCTAGAGTCCAGTAGGCAGGCGGCGAGACAGTCGAGACAAGAAGGCCAGGCGAGGGAACTAAACACAGGGAACTAGGAAACTAGGAACAACGATAAACACAACAATACTAATCACAATACTCCATGGCTTGCAAGGGGAAAGACCAGGGCTTTTATAGCGCTACTGATTGGTCGCAGGTGCAGACCAAATCAGCGCGCTGGATGCTGGGGAATGTAGTCCAAGGTGTGGCGCAAGAGTCTGTGTGTGAAAACAAGGTGAGAGCGACATCTGGTGGTGAGCGGTCCACAGGTCACCGACCAGATTCGTAACATATATGAAGAAAAATCCTGAAATGCTTTCCTCAAAAACCATAATTTCTTTACAACTGAAGACAAGACAAGGGGCTGAGTAAATTATTTGTAGTAACTGTTGTTCTGGAAGTGGACTTCTCCTTTAAGTAATCATCTATACTTTTTAAAATGAAAAATAAAATTACTTTTCAATATCCATTATGGCACCAAGTCAATACACAACATAAAAAGCTTCAACAATTCTTATAAATGTTTCTGAGCTTGCATCACTAAAGAAGACATGCAGTTCTATTAAAATTACATAGGCTACTTAGATGGTATAAATCACGTTTGAGTGCAAGTTTAAGAGCAACAAAAACCTTTGAATTTCCTAACATTAGAAAGAAATACAATAATATCAAAGCACTGAAACTGGATCAGTTTTGAAAACAATGTTTGATTTTTCTGTTATTAACAGAGGTGGGAATGTCTGTAATCACTCACAACACACTATCAACCACATAATCTAGCAACACCCCAGCAACTGCACAGCTAGAGCGTAAAAAGATCCTAGCAACCAACTAGCAACACTTTAGCAAACATCTAGAATATCTAACTGACCAAACTATTTATCTTTTTTAAACAAGACTTTAAGACAAGCCAGCATAAATTTGTCTTTCAAACTTTTCAGTCTAGTTATCACATGCTTACACACAATTCAAACACGCAGATGACTTTCCTGCCCAGTGAACACTCATGAGATCAATAACACTGTAACAAAAAAAACTTAATTAGGATTCAGGAATTATTTTTGCAGCTCCATGTGTATTACTGTATACAACATTATTTAAATTACAGATACAGATGTATAATTCAGCAAAAAAAAAAAATCATTTTACTACTGTAAAGTATTCTTGCAGTAGATGAAAAGCACTAGAAAAGTTCAAATACCAAATAATTGTATATGAACTTGGCATGCACGACAATACAGTACAGTAAAAAAAAAATCAGATTGTCAGTCTTCAGTTTTGCTACCCAATGTTTAACTTACTCATTGTTAAACTTTTTGAGAAATGTGTCTTTGTTTTGAGAATTGTAATAATGGTTTGGGAAAATGGGCCAACTACAATCAGTTATATTAGGCCTTTGTTAACAATCGAGAAAAATGCAGCACAACTGGATTCTTACCTAACTCTGCTATTAGCTTCCATGATCGGCATCTTCTTGATTTCATGTTATTGTTTTCGTCGGATCACCAAACAATTACGCGATGATTTTCAGACAAATCCGTACAGGATTAGATTTCTCAGAGGACTTCTGAGTTAGCCGAGAAGCAGTAATTGTCTGATTCATGAACAAATGTAAAAACAATTCGGTAGTGAACTGGGCTGCTCTGTGTTTTTGACTCAAAAAGAATCTGTTCATAAGAGTCATTTATTAATGAAACCTGCTACACTGGTCTAACCACCTTGCACAGTTCATTGAAAGACAGCGTTTGCCATTATTTTGCGTGACGCTGCCATTGCCGCGGCTGAAATGTAGCACATGAAACACTGCTTATATTTATATTTTATTCTGTCATAATTCTGGGGTGGCCCAGCTTATTTTAGGGTGGCAGTTGCCACCCCGTGCCACTCCGGTAAATCCGCCCTTGAACAGGTCAGAAACAAAAAACTACTTAATAGCAGTGCCATCATGCTTGTACTTCCAAAAGTTCACCAATAGAGGTCACAATGAAATGCAAAACGGAATGAACCAACATAACATGAAAATGGCTTACAGGGTTTAACGAAGCCATGTTGAACCACTGGAACACAACCTGAATGATGACTCATTTGTTGAATGAATGAGTGTCAAGTCCCGCTTGTTTACTTTGAACCGGAAGACGCTCCCATTTTTGACGCAAGGCCACATGAAACTTGTAGATAAGTTGTATTTAAGATGTCGTATTTAACATCCTTGAACGTTCGAAAAACATGTGACTTACCTGGCAGATGGGTTAACCTTTAGAGCTGAAGGACAAGTGTTTTGTTTTGAAACCATTAAAATATTTTGTGAAAGGAATAAGCGCGAAGAACCGCGAACTCGACATGGATACACAGCGCTCAGCGCCATATTTGGAGAAAAATGCAGAAACCGCGCACAAACGGCATTGGCGTTGTGGCGCCAAATTTGAATATCAAGAAACTGAATTAAAAGCGGCGCGCAACAACCGTGAAAGCCATACGTGGGTTGTGACTCAGGTAGAAATAAGACATCAGTTTTCCCGATTCAGTGCCAAAACACGAACTTTTATTGGTTATATCTTTCCTTACCTTACAGTGTGCCTTATTATAGATTGCACTATTACTGCTACGTTCTAACTGATACCACTATTCTTAACTGTTTTAATTCACTTTAAATCAATTTTTAAAATAATTTTAATTATTTCAAATTCCTTGTTTTTATTGTTGTGATTATTTTTTATGATTATTTTAATTCCTTTTATATGTAAAGCGCTTTGAATTACCATTGTGTATGAAATGTGCTATATAAATAAACTTTGCCGTGCCTTGGATTAAATGGATCACTATGGACTGTAGGCCAGTGTCTGATGTTTTTGTTTTTATTATTATTTAAGGAGTGTTTCCTACACAAAGTGGGTGTCAAAGAGTATGTTTTAGATCAAAATGGTATGCCATTTTTCTACTTCAAAATTTCACATTTTCATAATGCCCAAAAATTTTAATGGAATCTGACAATACTTCAATAAATTCAACCACCGCTAGGGGCCACTGGTGAACTTCCTTATTGTGGATTAACACCTATGCTGCCACCACCTAGAAGGGTCTGGCTGCAGACATGCACTTGCAGTTTCAGACTTGCACTCTTAGACACCTGCACTTCCGGAAGTGACGATACTTGCTGTCTTTTTTATTTTATTTATTTTTTATTTTTTTAATTGAATCTCTTAACATTTCACAACAGTAGCCAGGTGGTGAATAATTAAAAATAAAATACAAATTTAAAAAAGACTGCAAGTGACGTCACTTAATATAATGTAATGAAAATTGTAATAACAGAGAAAATCAAAGAGCTCTCAAATGTTGGGCTTTTTGGCGTCATTTCTTAGTGCTCTTAGATGTGTATTCCGTAGTATTTATTATGCTTTTACACGACCTTATTGCAAACCACTCGTCCAGCTCTGGTAACATGATGTCATGAATGGAGTAAAAGCTTTTAAGGTTTTCTGTCGGCACAGGCTTTTATTCAAAATTATGCACTTCATGCAAACACTAAACCACACAAAGGCCAGACAGATGGGCTTCTTATTTTGATCTGTAAGACATTAACGGTTTAAAATGTTTAAGAAGTGACACGGAATATGAACTCACTAAAAAGCATTTTAGAATACGTAGGAATCATGGAATACATTGACATCTCCTGTTATAATGTACTGGATTTGTGGTTTTTATTAGCTTTTGACAGTCCAGTAGCCTATCCAGTTTTTATCCTCAGACCAGTCCAATGCAATTCCTAAACAGTTATTCAGTTTTAAAGCATTAGAATAATTTACCAATGGTCTTTTATATTTATGAATACACTTTAAAAGGCTAAACTATCAAATGCATATATTTATTAATAAGGATCAGTACAAGTAAGCATAAGTAAGCTTTTAGAAATGCAGTATTTGTATTATTAGTTTTTGAAAGTTTAGATTTACACTGCATAGGGATTTGGGAAATCAGACTATAAAGGTTTGAAATATGTGATGAAATAAAATAAATATACTTACAGAAAATGTCACTGTCCAAAACAAACTATGATGAAAATATCTGACGGAAATATTAATATTAGGTTTTGAAATTGTTTCAAATGTTCCCCGTAACAAAGTGCCTGATCGTGCTGTGAAAAAAAACTGCATTTCCATTCACAATGCAAATCAAAGCCAAGAGCTTATTTGCTTAATACATGCAAAGTACATAAACAAAAATTTCGAAGAAAGCGATGGCATGACATCAGAAAAGGTTTCTCAGAACAAAAATGTCATTTTTTTTTGTCAAAATAGGACTAATAAATAAACATGACTTAGAGGTGAGAAGAAATCAAGAGTTATACAGCACATAAATATTTTTTTTCCTATTTTACAAAAAGTCAGTTCATATCTGTCAGGTTCTGTTTCCATTAATTCATGTCATTCTCCAGCAGGTGGAAGATCTCTCCGTCTGACTGAACCCTCCACTGTAGTTTGGCATCTTTAGCCATTCCCAGACTCATTAGTTTCTCCTGGATCTGAGATCATAACAACTGCGAGTTACTAAACGACACAGATACGCCGTACAGTAACTCACGCTCAGCTCGATCACGTAAGGAATAATAATAGCAGACTCACCTTCTCCATGATGGACACTTTCATTACAGGATCATTCACATTCTGACCTGATTTCAGCTTCACACTCAGTATCTGCATCTTCTCTCCTGTAGGAACAGGTTGAGATGAGATTATGACGGGTCTCACAATGTTATGTGAAAAGTATATGTGGCAACAGGGCTGCTCTATTAATTCTTTTTTAACAATAAAAAACAATACAAAATACATTTATTTTTCCATGTCAAATGATTTAAAGGAAAAGTTCAGCCAAAAATGAAAATTAGCTGCAAATGTTCTCACCCTCAGGCCATCTGAGATGTACATGTGTTTGTTTGAGGGATTAAAGAAGTAGTTCGCCCCAAAATAAAGGCCATCCAAGATTAGGATGGGGTTGTTTCTTCATCAAATTTGGAGAAATGTTTCATTCCATCACTTGCTAACCAATGGATCCTCCGCAGTGAATGGGTGCCGTCAGAATGAGAGTTCAAACAGCTGATAAAAACATCACAATAATCCAAAATAACACTTCCTCTATTGAAAAAAGTGGTCTGGTCTGAATCAGGAGAGAAATCTGCACAGATCAAGCACCGTTTACAAGCCAAAACAGCTCTACACAAATATGTGGTTGGATTTTGATGTGAGAGACAACAGGAGGACGCATTATTATGGATTATGGACTCGTAGTTTAGTTCAGAATGTCTTAATGATGCATTTTTTTCAGCTTCTTTGTCTTCTCAAGATGTTAACTGATGGACTGGAGTGGTGTGGGTTACTTGTGGATTATTGTGATGTTTTTATCAGCTGTTTGGACTCTCATTCTGACGGCACCCATTCACTGCAGAGGATCTGTTGTTGAGACAGTGATGGAATGACACATTTCTACAAATCTGAAGAAACAAATGGAACCTTGCTGCCGTACCATGGGTGCAGCAGGCGCAATGATATTACGCAGCCGTCAACTCTGCTGGCTGCAACTCTGCATCTACACAAACTTAGTGCCGGTCACTTTCAGGCGTTGCGTAATATCATTGCGCCTGCTGCACCCATGGTACGGCAGCAAGGTTCCTTGATTATTACGCCGGAATGAGAGTATAGTTCCTAGCCATATCGGCCTATAAAATCACAACTTTTCATTTTCCGCCAGTCTTACTACACGATGCAACTACAGAAGAGTCAAGTTTTAAATAGGAAAAATATCGAAACTCTTTAGTCATTTTATAGTGAGATGCTAATGGTCTGATTGGATTCAATGATTTATGCTAAGCTATGCTAAAAGTGCTACCGCCAGACCCGGCGATCGGCTGAACGGATTCAAAAACAGTAAAACACATCTGTATAACTCTAGGGGAGTTGAAAAATGAGCCTATTTAAAAAAAGTGGAGTGTTCCTTTAAAGTATATTAAAATAAAAAAAACATTATTTTATATTGTAATAACATTTTGCAATATTACTATTTTCTTCTGTATTTTTGATCAAATAAATGCACTCTTGATGAGCATAAGAGTCTTCTTTAAAAAAACATTACAATCCCAAACGTCTGAGCAGCAGTGTGTGTCACAATATGGAACAAAGACGTGTTGCTACTTTATGGCGGCTTTAATCAGAATCTGACTTAAAGCAGCTCACTGCCTTGGCAGATGAACGGTCTTGTTTCATCGCAGTTCTGATTGACCCATGTGTTTATATCTGACAGTCTTTGTGCAACACAAGCTCCAGAGTCATTAGGCTCATGGATGGACCAGTGTCTGAACAGGGAGCTGCTGTTATCCGACCATCTGAAAGTATCTTTAAACAGGCCGATGAACACCAGAGCTTTCGGCGGCACCAACTCTTGGACCCGTAGGTTCTCATCCAGGTTCCTCACGCTGACCAGATCAGTGTGTTTCTGCCTGCAGAACGTCTGAGCGTCCCTCCAGCTCTTTTTTTGATCGACAAACAGGTACCTCTGAAGGGCGTTTTCATTTCCTGTGACACAATAAGATATACTGTAAATTCATTACAGCTTAACTAAAAGCAGCTAAACAAACTAAATGCAACAAGGCAGCTTGAAGACAATTATCTAAAAACATTATATGTGACACAGGACCACAAAACTAGTCATAAGGGTCAATTTTTTTAAATTGAGATGTATACATCATCTGAAAGCTGATATATAAGCTTGCCATTGATGTATGGTTTGTTAGGATAGGATAATATTTGCCCGAGATACAACTATTTGAAAATCTGGAATCTGAGGGTGCAAAAAAATTAAAATATTTTTATAGGAGAAAAATCACCTTTAAAGTTGTCCAAAAGAAGTGCTTAGCAATGCATTTACTAATCAAAAATTAAGTTTTGATATATTTAAGGTAGGAAATTTACAATATATCTTCATGAAACATGATCTTTACTTAATATCCTAATGATTTTTGGCATAAAAGAAAAATCAATAATTTTGACCCATACAATGAATTTTTGGCTATTGCTACAAATATACGCGTACTACTTATGACTGGTTTTGTGGTCCAGGGTCACATATAAAAATAAAAATGTAAAAAAATAAAACGCATTGTTTCTGAATTTTCAAATGTTAACTGGTTTCAAACGTACAACAAGATTTACATGACATAAATAAATAAATATACATACATACAGAAATGATAATTGTAACAGAAAGATTTATTGGAAGTAATGTCTAATGGCTATAAATATCTAAATGGTCCTAAAAACAGGCTTATGGAAAACAGGACTTAAAAAAGGGAAATACAAGATGTTTAGGCCTAAATTTTAAAATTTATGTATTTGAATGTTTAGTGTTTGCATATAAAATTTGCATTCATTTTGGATCAGCTTTAACAAATCTAATGAACTTAATATGATGCATATTTGTCAGTCATACAGAAGACTTCTGAGAAATTTCTCTCAAAAAAGCATGACAATTTTATAACTATTTGCATTTTCTATGCACATTTTCTATGTGATTTTATTGGACTAATCATATTTTCAAAATGCATTCATTCAAATTGCTTAGAATGAGCATAAACGATTAAATCCATTAATCTAAAAATGATTAAAATATGCCTAGATATGGAACAAGCAATATTCAATTTAGTTAAAATGTATGCGATTGAAACAAATTGCATTTACACATAAAGCTGGTTATTGTGTATTTACAGCTATCAGTTTATTGTTTCAATTCTGTATGACTAACGAATAAGAATCACATTAAGTTCATTAGTATAAAACTGTCATCCACATGCATGGACATTTTATATGCAATTCAAATGCATAAATCTTAAATTGGGGTCTGGATATTTTGTAGCAATACTTGTCCTTACCATCATAGCAAATAAACGAATATTGACTATAACACGAAACGTCCCAAAACTCCCCACCGCCATCGACGACGCAGCAGTTTTCATTTCCTCCGGCGTTGTCCAGCTGTCCGGCTTTCCAGCGTCTGTATTCGGTTTCTCCTTCCTTGTAGAAAGCGCTGTCGGAAAGAGACCAGAGCCAGTGCGGGTCGGCTCTCTTCAGTCCGATCCACGCGTCCGGATTTGTAATCCCGCTCACCGCGGCCTGCAGACGGCTGAAGTCTGCCGCGTCTTCAACGCTCGCCAGATCAAAGTAAAAGCGTCTGCAGTAGATCTGGGCTTCATCGAATGTTTTCGCCTCATTGACGAAGATAAACTGTTTGGAGGTCGCCGGTGAGACGCATGTTCCTGTGAAAGAGCAGAGAGCTGAATTTGACAGAGGAAGCAAACAGGTCCAAACAAGTCAAAAGGAATGCATTAAGTAGATCAAATTAATGATGAATTCATATTAGACACATTTTTTTTTTCATATGAATCACTCATACATATGTTCTTATACTCACAAAATATAGGCCACTTCCACAGTGTAAAATTGATTTCAACTTCATTTTTTAAGTTATATGAGATTCAATTTCAGTTTTTAAGTCAGTTTAATATACCTTGTACAGCCAATTTAATTATACTTTAAAAGTTAAGGATGCAACTGAACTTGTGTGTGTGTCTTTTTTTTTTTTTTTAATAGGATAGATAGGACAGTGTAGGTAAGACAGGAAGCGACGTGGGAGAGAGTGGGATCGCGAAAGGTCCACAAGCCAGGATTCGAACTCGGGACGCCCGCAGCACAACAGCGCTACATGTCGGCGCGCTTAATCCTATAATTAAGTATTATATACTGAATGATGCACACAGTACTCACCCAAGACAAACAACATGAGATTCATTTCTGGACTCATGACTTCACACACAAAGCCAATGATTTCGACTTTCTTAATAAAAACTGAAAACAACAAAAAAGATTGATTTAGTGAGAGTTTGTCCTTCGTCATAAAATAGCAAGTGTCTTTACTTCTAAAACATCAAATAAATGTTAAATGTCAAATGAAACGCAACAGAAATTCAGGTCAGTATGGATCAGACGCTGTTCTACAATCTAAGCCACAAGAGAAATGTTTCATGTTAGTATAAGAAGTAGAAACATTTTGAATGTGATAAAGATCTATTATACTATACATTTATTAAGTTAATTAATATATTTTTCAGCAAATTAGATTTACCTGTGATTACTGATAAATAATTGAGCTTCTGCTCACTGATGCGTGTCGTGTTCACATAAAGGTGAAATCACAGATGGGAGCACAGACCTCTTTTTAAAGACTATTATGCAAAACATCAACAAATCAGGGAAATAGGCAGCTGACATGAGGTCAGTACCTGGGACCCAGAGACCTTAACTACAGAACTACAGAAAACACCATCCTGCTGAATCAAAGAAGGTCAGACTAGAAAAGAGACAAAAGTGTTAGCTTTTGTATGCTAGTAGCTGTGTTTTACATGTTTCTGGAAGGTGACAGACAACTAGCTGTTCAGGTATTGGGAAGTGTTATTTTGCATCCCTTTGCAAGCACCTCAAAGCACAAGAGTACTCAAGCAAACTCTCACAATGCAGCTTTGCAGTGTTGTTGCCGTATAAATTGTTTGCGATATTCCATGGATAAAAGCATAAATGTAAACAGCTTCAAACATACTATATGTTTTTCTTAATAAATTATGAAATGGTTTGGTTATTCTATAAAGTTTTGTTCAATTTATTTATTTATTTATTTTAAATAAAATGGAGTTATAATGATATGAGGGTGAGTAAATATGACAGTAATTTTTGCAGAAAATATCCCTTTAAACTCTTACAGTAGAAGGTGAACTCTGCTGTATGGAATACATCCTATATCTGTGTAATTAATGCCATTTGTGATGTCATATGTATATATATATATATATATAAATAATATATATATATATATATATATATATTATATATATATATATACAAGAAATAAAAAGTATAGAAATAATAGAAGAAATAACAGAAAATATATAATAAAAAGTAATGTAAAGACGATAATTGAAAGCCTTTTTAAATGGGTTAACAAGAACGACCGTCAGAAAATTGTTAGTAAATATTGAACTTGATCTCTAACAATACAATACTGACCTCTGGTGGTGAACTTATGAAGTTACAGGAAAGTATTTGACAGCTGTTGTTATAGTTGCGTTGTATAGTTATGAATTCTTAAGAATATATTACAAAATCACTGAAATTCACCTGAATAACAGCACAAATGCTCATAATGACATTACACAAAGAAAAAATGTTTTACAGATTTAGAACAGCGCGTAAGTGAATAAAATATGTCAATTTCATTTTCGGGCCAATTATGAGAGGGATAATGTAAGCTACAATTAGCCAGTAATTATCGCCAAATTACCGACAAATATAATATAACGCCGACGCGAAGCGGACTACCCGACTCACCTACTGACATTAACATTACATGAAATTTTGATCTGAGTGTAAATTATTTTACTGGCAGATCAGCATACAGCTTGGGAAAGAACACAAAGTAAAAAAAAAAAAAAAAACGACCCAGCAACGCTGTTGAAAAAAAACCAGCCTATGCTGGTTAGGTAGGTTTTGATGCTGGGATGCTGGTTTTAGCTGGTCCTTAGCTGGTTTATGCTGGCTCTTTGCTGGTCCTTAGCTAGTTTAAGCTGGTCCTGGACCAACACATGACCAGCTAAGGACCAGCATAAACCAGAAAGGACCAGCATAAACCAGCTAAAACCAGAATCAAAAACCTACCTAACCAGCATATGCTGTTTTTTTTTTTTTTTTTCAATGGGGAATGTCACGAAGAAGAATATCTATATATTATACAGCAATTTAATTTTTTGTCACCTTCAGCTTTTCCCTGTCCATTTTCTATTTGTAATAGTGTAGGGATGTAAAAAGGCATTCCCCAAGCAAATTTTGTTGGTAAAAACAGCGAATCCGTGCGACCAACTCGAACCGGTCGCGACAACTGTTCCATCATGGTGAGGTAAATGTTACCCGGATGAGCGACAATTCGAATTTGCTAAACTTGTCATTCCCACTGGCTCTGTAAGAGCGCAGTAGCCAAAAAGAAAATTATGTCAAACTTTGCATCGATTATAAGCAATTTAAACGCGGAAAGTAAAGCAAAGCAATTGATAACAGAATATCTCCTCACAGAACTCGAGAGAAACGCGCGAAAATCTTCTCAGAACAGGATGTAGAGCAGCAGATCAACGGCGGGAACACTCTTAGCTCATTGCATATTTACGATTGAGTCAGTTTTTGACGCTTAGGGTACCTCTTCAGCGTAATTTTTCGACGAGCAGGGTCTTCCATTGTTTTCAGTTGTTTGTCTTAATTTAATGGTTTGCATGCATCTGTAAAAATATAAATTATTATATATTAATGTATACTTTAATTGGAGCACCTAACCCCACCCCTGCCCTAAACCTACCCACTTCTGAACAATATTAAACACGCAACAGGCAAATATAAGTACAGTCATAGGCATTTATTGCAAAACCGAACATAAACAAGCTGTATAAAAGCATTACAAACAAGTCCTGTTGCATTTCGAGTCTTCTGAAGCCATACATCCTTATGCGAATAACAGAATGTTTTGATCGCTGAAAATGATCCCGCTCCGTCAACGCGCTCACATCTCATTCAAAAAGATACTCCCGAATTTAACACAATGCAATCGGTCACGAGACACATAAGAGCCAATGGCATTTCACAACAGCATAACGCAATCGGTCACGAGACACCCAAGAGCCATTAGCATTCCACAACCAAGGCTTGCTTCTTCTGGCGGCATTTTTTGAATTCGCGCACAGACAGACTACAGCAGCACACCGGACAGCGGACGGAGACGGCGATCGCGTCTGTTCTTGTCACAAATCAATCGTTTTGCTTGGGAACCCTTGGAATATTAATACTTTTTAAATAAATTATGAATATAGTTGTATCTGCCTGTTATATCTTGCGTTTTGTTGAGAAATGGTTAGGTTTAGGGGCAGGGGTTGGGTTAAATGTTTAAATATAAATGAAATTGTTTTGTTTGCATTGAAAAAAAATCACACCCAAACATATATGCAATAATAGCAATATTATTACCCAGTATATAATTTAATCATGACGATAAAATCCCCAGTGCCTTTCGCGTCAGCATATTGACGCCAATGTTTCTTACGTAAAGTACTGGAGGACTCTGCATGTCGAAAAATGACGCTAAAGGGGTACCCATGCCCAAGCATCAATATGTGACGAGTTAGGAGTGAGAACGTCTAGGTGGGAACGTGCGTAGCCTACCAGAAAGATGTTGATGATAGAGAAAATAAACAATTAAGTGTAGTTTGTTACAAAACACCATGTTGTGTGTGGTGCAGTTATGTTTTATATGAACAGGGTAGCTATTAGTATTAGTAATGATCAGATTGACACTAATCCGGTCTCCTTTTACCACAGTAAACAATACCAGAATTGTTACTTGACCCACATTAAAAGTATTTGCGCCACAGGTTTTCCCTGTCTAATACAGGGTTTTTTACAGGTCTTAAAATCCTGTATTGGTTTCCCATACAAATTTCTAAACATCCTTAAATCAAGATACATTCACTGGAAATGCAAAATGAAATAGGGATTTTATTTTCTGATAAATTAAACAAAATTAAGTGAGTTTAATTTTTCAGATCCCATTGGCAGATATTTGTCCTCTTAATGATACACTTTGTTTATTTTGATTAATTTCACGGAAAACAAGACTTGCTTCTCAAGATATTCGATGAAACATATCCTGATTTAACACTAGAACCGCCACGGGGTAAATTTTACCCGTTATTTAAATGTACATAACAGATTTTCAATAAAACACTCAAGTCTCCCAGTCACTGACTTTTACTAAAATTGTGTAATTTAAAATCCCTTGTTGTTAAAAAGTATTTAGATAACACCAGATCGAAAAACTGAGCATTTATACCTAAAAGCGCCAGCGCGGGTCAGATTTACTCACTATATAATGCGTGTATTTTCGCACTGTCATAATCTTGCCGGTTATGTTGTACATTGCTAGGCAGCGCCTTTTACTCACTAAATTAGTGGTTATCAATTTCATAAATAAAGTCAATATCAGTAAAAGAAGGCAGTTTACTGATGCCGAAGAGGTATTAGAAGCACTAAATACCATGATTATTCGAGAGTCTGTTATGCGTCCTGGGTCGCCTCAGAACCTGACGGCTCATCTGACAGCGATCTCATATTTAGATGTTTAAAGTGTTTAAAGATGTTAAAAATGCACTGTGCGCGAGTTATTATTACACCTTGTTGTCTATGGGCTATTTTAGTAATTCAAATAACATGAATTCTCTTAATTTATTGAATAATGACAATGAATTCTAATATTACACCACACAATTATGCAGTTACTTCCTTTTAATTCCCTTTGTTAGGGCAGTCTTGTTTATGTTAAATTGACTGTTATGAAAACGGACTGTAGCCTGCATAAAAATCTATAAACATAAAACAGTAGGGCAAAAATATAAGTTGATGACACTTCTTTATCAAGACAGTGGCATAATACAGTGAAATAAAATCTTCTTTAGCCATATCAAAACACTTGTTTGCGCCGGAGTAAAATTTACCCGCAACGCGGTTTTAGGTATACAGCGACCTCTGGCGGTTCTAGTGTTAAGAATCATTAGACATCTACGCTGGAAAACAAGGCAAATATACTGAGGAATAAATGCAAAAGAGATCTGTTGAAAGTAGTATTTTCATGAAGTGCTGAAGTGTTGCAAATGCAACTCATTGTGTTCCCAAAGCAAACTGGTTATGGATTTGATTTGTTCTATTGGAGAACTCCTGTAGCAAATACACATCTAGCACAGGCTAAACATAATGCAGATGATTAGTCATGTGTTTGATTCTCTTTGATGTCATTGTTCAAACACTAGAGAGAGTGATGCCTCTCTGACGCAAAGTGAACAACTACAAGACATTAATGCTTCAATACCCTATTGATGCTTCCTTGTTTTTCTGCTCTTTCACCATTCAGCCATTCATTCGGACACCGATTAAACTCAACCACGATGAAAAGGACATATCAGTTTCCGGACGGCACCACTAAAACACGTCTCGTGGGAATTACGGGCGGAAGTATCAGATTTGTTAAAGCAAAAAAATGAACCAAAGGTCACAGCAATGCATCTAGGATTATTCATATTTATTCAGAAATTCAGATTTACCCAAACTTCAACAAACAACTTGCACTTTGGTTTCTCCAACTTCAGTTCCTTTCCTTGCATCCTGAATGTGACTGTGTCTTAAGAACTACAGTAGTCAACATCTGAAGTGGATCAAAAAAGTTCATCAGAGTTCATTGAAGTCAACAACTGGCATTGTTTTGGTTTTAGGACAACTTTCAAGAAAGGTTTTGATCCACTTCAAATGTTTACTACTATAGTTTGACAATCTAGCAGTTAAGTAGCAATCAGTCTTAGTTTTCAGATAAAATAGATCACAAGTTACAACTAGTCTTAAAGGGAAAAAAATAGATGACTGAGTTTACAGACTAGTCTAAGCAGTTTATGCAAGCGTTCTCAGGAAACATGATTCATTCAAGTGGAAACCTCATTATTAATTTACATAAATGATGTAATAATTTACATGAAGATATTTTGAGAAATGTCTCTTTCTGTCATTCTGTTTTTGTCCATGAAATGAAAAACAATGGGATTCATTGTTGTTTGATTCCCAACATTCGTCAGCATATCTTCTTTTATCTTCATAAAAAGTCATACAGTTTTGGAATGACTTGGGAATGACTTGGGAATTTAATAATTGATTGATTGGCTGGTTGATGGAATATCCCTTTAATGAATATTATTATTGTAATTATTACTCAGTCAGTAATCAGTAATTCCCATGACTTTCCCTTTGTTCTGTCACATATGTGTACGTATATAATTGACCGTGTGATTTTAACTGGTGTTACTGTAATGACAGCAGCAGCAGTCACTGATGAAGGCGGCGGTGCTCAGTGTTATGATGAATGTGACGGGGTTTCTCTGGGTTCGGCTCTGAACGTCAGTCATGCCGTCCAACCGGTTTGTCAGGGGAACAAAAAATGGAACCGCCAACTATTTTGAGAGCTCGTGTGACGGAGAGAACGACCGGGGGAAAGCTGACAGAATGGAGGTATGTTGACTTACATCTGTTTTTACATGCAGAAGAGAGCGTTTTACACTTGTTTTTAAGAAACAAAAGCTTTCTTTAATGTGTGTTAAGAGGGACTGTGTCATGTTTTCATCACATGGAGATTACTTCATTAAAACTGTGATGAAATTGTGACATAACCCTGTTACAATGAGAATGAACAGGTGAGTAATGTATCTGACTTAGTAGCTTTACTGTATATTCAGCTCTGTCACATGAAAACACTGTGAGCAGAGTAAAGATGCTGTGTTTTGCTCTGTCATCTTCTCCTGTTACACTCTCAACATCTGAACTGTTAGCAAGTGACACAAACCAGCGTCTGTAATGCCACTTTTGGAGATTTTTCTTTCTAGAAAGACTGCCAGTAGTATGTTTTCATGTTTAATCAAACATTTGAAGGATTAAACACACATTGTACTTTATTTCTCTTCTTATTACATAAGCTGGACCGAGTCCAGCTACAATTGCATTATTAGTTTGATTTTGTAGAAAACGGACTGGTGTAATTACAGTCAGATTAATTAGCTGTTAAAGCACAGCGCTTACAACGGTGAGTTTGATTCTTAGGGAACACAGTGTTACACCAGCCTCAGTCAGACACAACATAAACAGAGGAGGACAATGTAATGATCTCAATAGGGGTGTTAAATAATTTGTTCCTGGGTCAGTTTAACCTGCAACACATTTTTGAGTCGGTTAACCTAGGATGTTTTTCATGAAATTGTGTGGCTGTTTCTCATTTAGCCTTATGAACATGTCTGCAAGCTTTCCAGGCTCTAGAAGATACTTGTCAATTAGTATTATATATATATATATATATATATATATATATATATATATATATATATATATATATATATATATATATATATATATATAGCGAGTGTCATGCTCTACTGATTTTATATATATATATATATATATAAAGTTTATTTGGAAAAACAGATAACTCAGTTTTTTTTACATTTTCAAAAATCATATTTTTTTATTAGTTTAGTTTAGTTTATTTGTTTACAGGGGCAATGCACATTAGCCAAAAATGCAAATTTTCATCTGTATTTATTATAATTATGTTATCATGTTTTTATTGTGTTTTATTGTGTTAGTTAGCTGTATTTATTTTTAGTTATTTTTACTTTATATCAAAATAACCCAACTGCAGTTTGATTGAGATTAATTGGAATGCACAATGAAAAAAAACATGATTTTTGAAAATTGTTGAAAACAGTTATCTGAGTTATCTGCTTTTATATATATATATATATATATATATATATATATATATATACATTTGTATTGTATATTTTATTATATATATATATATATATATATATATAATTTTTTTTACCATGTATTTTTGTATTATTTATTTATTTATTTATTGGTAATTTTTTTTTTGTATTACCTTGTTTTTCATAGTGGGATTTTTGAATCCATTTAAGTTCAGTTTAACCCAAACACAGAATTTTGCTGAAAACCGAACCCATGATTTTAGTGTTGCCAGCGCCATGCTCTACTGTACTGTACTGTGGCTTCAGGAAAGCAAACAAAAATTAAAAATAATAATAATTAAAAAAAAAAAAAATTAAAATAAAATATTTTTTGTTTTTTAATAACATGTCTTTGTATTATTATTTTATTTTATTTTTTTATTTTTTATTTTTTTTTGGCAATTTGTGAGAAGTATTAAAGGGTTTACTGTTTTAACTCTTTTTTGTATTTTTTTTGTTTTTCATAGTGTGATTTGTGAATCCAGTTAGGTTCAGTTTGACCCAGAACATAACGATCGTACCAAGACTTTTAACATAATCATAATGTGAAACACGATGGAAGCGACAAATCTTTTCTTTTAATGAATATTGTTTAAGGCTCATGCTAAATTTAATGCTGACGTATGTCATTGTGATGACTTTCGGTGTGAGTTACAGGGAAAATAAGGGATGGGTTTATGGAAAACAGTCTCATATGAAAAGGCCAGATATGCAAATAAATGCAACTGGACAAAGATTTTATGACAGCGAAACAGACAGACAGACAGAGACGACAACAATGAAGGTTTCCACAAAGAAACATTCATAGGTAATGCATTTTCTGACATATTCCTCTTTTCTCATGTTCTCGTGTTTGTGTTGTGAATGTGTGCTGTGTCATATGGTTCAGGGTTTTATTTCACTACATTCTGGAGTTGCATCAGAGCGCGACTGCCAGACAATTCTAGACGTGTAATGAATAGACACACCAGGATGAAACCAACCCGCCGTTGAGTGTTTTCAGGGTGGCCTGGACAAGCCCCACAGCTTTTCTTTGATATGATGTGAGCGCGTAAGATCAGCTCTAACAATGATAAACGTAAATACAGCCCTTTGCTCGCCACTGACTCATGCGCTATTGTAAAAGTCTTTGTGAACGTCTGTGACTCACTGATTCAAAAGAGAGTGAGAAAGACAAGCGCGCTGATTCCAGATCAGTGTTAGACAGAAGTACTAAAGACCAGCTAGATGACGCATCTGATCTGAGGTCAGCGTTAGTCAATATCATTGAAGGCCTGAGGGGCGATTTTATATCAAATATCATTTTAATAATCAGCATTTTTGTGGTTCAGTAAAAAAACAAAAACAAAAAAAAACAAGTTAAAATTCAAGTAATGGCTTCAAGTATTGGCAATTTTTTTCCAGTGTAAATCTTAGCAAATGTGTTGAGATTTACTGTTTAAACGTTCGCGATTTTAGGGTTTTTAAAAATCCTTCTGCTCACCAATTTATTTGATCAAAAGTACAGTAAAAATTGTGAAATATTATTGCAATTTAAAACAGCTGTTTCCTATGTGAATGTCTGTTAAAGTGTAATTTATTTCTGTGGTCAAAGCTGACTTTTCAGCATCATTACTCCAGTCTTCAGTGTTACATGATCCTTCAGAAATCATTCTAATATGCTGATTTGCTGCTCAACAAACATTTCTGATTATTAGCAATGTTGAAAACAACATTTTTGTGGAAACCGTCATACATTTTAATTTCACAGATAAATAGAAAGTTTAAAAGAACAGCATTTATTTGAAATATATATATATTGTATTTACTGGCACTTTTGAGCAATTTAATGCATCCTTGATAAATAAAAGCATTAATTTCTTTAAAAAGTCTTTTGAATGGTACTTAATTGCAGAAAATTATTTGAAAATCAGGTACGAGCTAGAAGAGTATTTTTTGAAGTACAATTCGAAGGATCAGAATGGGATTGGAATCAAAATATTGCTCTGCTTCAAAGATGCAGGTGTGTGTGTGTAATTGGGTGTTTCTGCTTGGACAACAGACATTTGGTTACACAGGTGTGTGTGTGTGTGTGTTTGTGTGAGAAATATTCGCTGTATCCAGTCCATCCAGTTTACCTGAATTCACTTTGAACATAACATAAGTAGTTTTGTGTACGGTTGTTTTGCCTGTACACTCTTAAAAATAAAGGTGCTTAAAAAGGTTCTTCACTGCGATGCCATAGAAGAACCATTTTTGGTTCCACAAAGAACCATTCAGTCAAAGGTTCTTTAAAGATCCATCTCTTACTTACCAATTTATAATCTGAAGAACCTTCTTTCACCACAAAGAACCTTTTGTGAAACAGAAAGGTTCTTCAGATGTTAAAGGTTCTTTATGGAACCATTTAGACAAAAAAAGTTCTTCTATGGCATCGTGAAGCACCTTTATTTTTAAGAGTGTAGACTCTTCATAAATATACCTGCTGTCTCTGTTTTTGTCGTATGTTCTTATTTGATGTGTTTGTGTTTGTTTGTTGGTGTTTAAATCTCAAAATATTTGAAAGAATAAGATACATTTGTTAACGGTTGAACATTGAGCTTTGCCTCCCGGTACTTTAGGGAAATGAGTGCATTTGCATGTTTTGTTTGTGTGTGTTTGACCGTTTGGAGTTCATGTTCCTATTGTCATATTGTTTATGTTTTTACATATTCTACTGTTTACATTTGCTATTTACCAGACACATTTTTACTCTTAAAAACAAAGGTTCTAAAAGAGTGTTTTCCCAGTGATGCAGTAGAGAACCTTTTTTTTTTTTAATTATTTAAAGAAACTTTTGTGGAATGGAAAAAATCGAATGGATGTTAAAGTTTCTTCATTGAAACATCAATGCCAACTAAAACCTTCATTTTAAGAGTGTAAAATAACATACAGTGTATAAATATACAAAGTATAGATGGTAAGAAAAACAAAGGTGTTCAAGTTTATTTTAGGCTCCAGTCCTGCAGCTTCTAGTTTGGCTCTGAAATTACATGTTTCTCACTGTATTTCTTGTGCGTAAGGCATCCAAACCTGTCCTGGCGTCACTTACAGCTGTTATTTTTAGTGACGTAAAAGTATGTTTCAGTCTTAAAAATAAAGGTTCCAAAAAGGGCTTTTTGTAGCGACATCACAGAAAAATCTTTCAGTGAACATGTCTTAAAGAAATTGTTTGCCCAAAAATGAACATTTGTTGCAATTTTACTTGCCCTCAGGCCATCCAAGTGTTTGTTTTTTCATCTAAACAGATTTGGGGAAATGTTGCATTGCATCATCGTCTCACCAACGGATCCTCTGCAGTGAATGGGTGCCGTCAGAATGAGAGTCCAAACAGCTGATAAAAACATCACAGTAATCCACAAGTAATCCACACCACTCCAGTCCATCAGTTAACATCTTGAGAAGACGAAAGCTGAAACAAATCCATCATTAAGATGTTTTTCACTAAAACACGAGTTCATAATCCATAATAACGCTTCCTCCAGTGAAAAAGTGGTCTGGTCTGAATCAGGAGCGAAATCTGCACAGATCAAGCACTAAACAACAGTTCTAAACAAATATGTGACTGGATTTTGATGTGAGAGACAACAGCAGATGGAGGAAGTGTTATGAATTATGGACTCATATTTTAGACATTAAAAGTGTCTTAATGGATTAGTTTTAGCTTTTGTCTTCTCAAGATGTTAACTGATGGACTGGAGTGGTGTGGATTACTGTGATGTTTTTATCAGCTGTTTGGACTCTCATTCTGATGGCACCCATTCACATCCATTGGTGAGCAAGTGTTGGAATGACACATTTCTCCAAATCTGATGAAGAAACAAACTCATCCCAATCTTGAACCAAATTTTCAGCAAATTATTATCTTTGGGTGAACTATTTCTTTAAAATTACAATTTTTCTTAGACTTTCTTAGATTTTTTTCTCATATTTTTCCACTATAAAAACCTTTTATGAAAAATGGAAAGGTTCAATGGATGTTAAAGCTTCTTCATGGGAACCGTCAATGCCAAAAAGAGCCTTAATTTTTAAAAGTGTTGCACAAAAGCCTCCTCAGATTAACAAAATATCTTTCACACTGGTAAAACATGGTTCTTTTAAGAGCTGATTGATGAAAAGGTCTTTGTGGAACCAAAAAAATGGTTCCTTTATTGCGCTGATGAAAACCCATGATACTGTTTAGTGAAGTTTTAGATGTATTTTAGATGTTTCTCTTGACTTAATGATCTTTTTACCGCTGTTTACCAGTGTCCTTCAAGTAACGGCTAAAGCATCGGACACTCTTCGAGAGCTTCCCTACATGGATTTACTTCAAGAGACTTGAAGAGCTTGAGGAGCTCTGAAAACATTTGTTTTGGAAACAACCGGTTATCTGATCTGATTTGGAGAATGCTTTAACCCAGACATTAATTATTGGCATATATTGAGTTTGCACAGTGGCGTCTTGCTGAAACTCTGCAGGAGCAGAAAACGGTAAAAGAAGCACAAATAAAAATCCAAGGTGGTCAAAAGTCGGGCATGTTGGACGACTCAAAGGTTTACATCGAGCTGGGTGTCGCCAGGCTCGGGAATGTCCCCGAACCCCTGAAACCACGTACGTCATTGAGGGACGAGAACCACCTTAGCAACTCTCCTGCGTCCTTCAGCGGCAGCATCTCCAATCCTAATGAGGAACACAATAATCACACCAATGATGCATTTACCAATAGCACTTCTTCTCAGAACATCCCAGGCACTTCCACAGATTGGACTGAAGCTGACGCCATTGACAGGAGACGCAGTTTGGCGACGCTCTCTGAGACCTCAAGGACTTCCAATGCTGCCACTGAGTTCTCTCAAAACTCTCGCAGCAGGTTCATAGTGGATGACGAACCGCGCGAATCGGGTAGGAGATCCGGCCGAGGCGCGTGTTCCTGTTTCCGCTTGGCGAACATGGCATTTCTGCGCTGTCTGGAGGAAACGCCGCTGCTGGTGTCTGGAGTAGTGCTGGCGATCCTCTTCTGCGTGACCATCATTATCATCATCCCCTCCACCGGCAGGGTAAGAGCTGAATGATTGGTGACAGACACGCTTATTAGTTACTCACCTTGTTGTTTGCAAAAAATGCATCATTTTGTGTACATCCCTGCTGGAAAAACCTGCTTCTAACTGATTAAGGCGGTCATTATATACACTGCCGCTCAAAAGTTTGGGATCAGTAAGACTTGTAATGTTTTTTAAAGAAGTCTCTTATGCTCAACAAGGCTGCATTTATTTGATCAAAAATACAGAAAAAAACAGTAATATTGCAAAATGTTATTACAATTTAAAATAATGGTTTTTATTTTAATAAACTTTAAAATATAATTAATTCCTGTGATGCAACGCTGAATTTTCATCAGCTGTTACTCCAGTCTTAAGTGTCCTTCAGAAATCATTCTAATATGCTGATTTATTATTAGAATTATCAATGTTGGAAACAGTTGTGCTGCTTACTATTTTTTTGGAACCTGTGATACTTTTTTCAGGATTCTTTGATGAATAACAAGTCAAAATGTAGATCTTTTCTAACAATGTAAATCTATGCAATCACTTTTGTTAATTTAACACATCCTTGGTGAATAAATGCATTTATTTCTTTCAAAAAAGAAAGAATAAAATTGTACTGACCCCAAACTTTTGAACAGTAGTGTATATTGTTAGAAAACCTTTCTGTTTTAAATAAATAAATCCTGCTCTTTTTAACCTTTTATTAATCAAAGAAACCTGAAAAAAAGATCACAGGTTCTAATGATTTCTGAAGGATCATGTGACACTTAAGACTAGAGGAACAGCTGATGAAAATTCAGCTTTTCATCACAGGAAAAATTATATTTTAAAGTATATTAATATAAAAAAAAACATAATTTTATATTGTAATAACATTTTGCAATATTACCGTTTTTTTCTGTATTTTTGATTAAAAAAATGCAGTCTTGATGAGGATAAGAGACTTCTTTAAAAAAACATTATAAGTCTTACTGATCCCAAACTTTTGAGTGGTAGTGTAAATATTAAAGAAATAGTTCAAGCAAATTCAATGTAAATTTGATGTAGATGAGTTTGTTTCTTCATCAGATTCAGAGAAATGTGTCACTGTCTCACCAATGGATCCTCTGCAGCGAATGGGTGCCGTCACAATGATGAAATAATCCACACCACTCCAGTCCATCAGTTAACATCTTGAGAAGACAAAAGCTGAAACAAATCCACCATTAACTGAAACACAAGTCCATAATCTATAATAACACTTCCTCCAGTGAAAAAGTGTTCTGGTCTGAATCAGGAGAGAAATCTGCACAGATCAAGCACCGTTTACAAGCTAAAACAGCTTTAAACAAATATGTGGCTGGAGTTTGGAGATTGATTTTTTCACTGGAAGAAGTGTTATAATGGATTATTGTGATGTTTTTATCAGCTGTTTGGACTCTCATTCTGACGCCACCCATTCACTCCAGAGGATCCATTGGTGAGACAGTGATGTAATGTCACACGTCTACAAATCTGATGAAGAACCAAACTCATCCTAATTTTGGATGGCCTGAGAGTGAACACATTTTCACTTTGGCAGAACAATTTTCCAGCAGGTGTGTGTGTAACATTTGGAAATCATTGTCTAAATGTAGTTTTGGTAAAATATTTGTTTCCTCCAGAGCCTGAGCGTTCACGTCGCGGCGTTTGCAGTGGTGTGTGTGGTGGTGTTTGTTTGCGTGTCTCTTCTGGTGTGTTTGCCGTGTTTGCCGGTGGTTCGGCGAGGAGAAACGCCTCTCGCGCTTTTCATCTGGTCCATGCTCTTCATCGTCGCCTTCGTCTTCATTTTCACCGGAGGCGTAGTCACGGCCTGGGAGCAGGTCAGAAGATCACGACCATTTGAGATATAGTGTATACAAATGCTGATTTTTGGCTGTAACGTGGTTGTTTTTCTTCATTAGGTCGCGTTCTTCCTCTTCCTGTCGTTGTCTGTTTATACAGTTCTTCCTCTCCCGCTCTCATGGGCTCTGAGCTTCGGCATCGGAACCAGCGTTTGTCACATTGTCGTCATCAGTGTGTATGTGTCCGTCACCAGCCCTCAGACACACGACCTGGCCGTGCAGGTAACACACACACACACACACACACACAGACGTCTGATTTATTATACTTGTGGGGACTTTCCATATGCGCAATGGTTTTTATACTGTCCACACTGTATTTTCTATCCCCTTACCCTAACCCTACCCCTAAACCTGACCCTTACAGGAAACTTTCTGCATTTTTACTTCAAAAAAAACTCATTCTGTGTGAATTATAAGCTTGTTTCCCCATGGGGACACGAGTCCCTATGAGTCTGTGTGTATTCAGGTTTAGGTCCCCATCAGGATATAAAAACAAGACCACACATCACACACTCATACATACACACTGAGCTCTTAATGGCTGGTCAGAGGAAATGTTATATGCAAACGGTGAGCGGCGGAGGCCGTCTGCTGACGCCAGATGATTTTCCTGCAACCACATATATTCAAAACCTCTTTCTGTGTGCCAGCTGGTGGCGAACGCAGTGCTGTTCATGTGTGTTAATGCCGTGGGTGTGTTTCACCTGTGGCACACTGAACACGCGCACAGGAATTCCAGCAAGAAACGGGAAGATTTCAGCAGAAACCGCGCCACACAAGCCAAACAGAAACGTGACCAGGTACAGAGATTTTGAACATGTTTCTGTTGCTTTCCATTGCTTAGGCTTTGGAACAAAGCTGGAATGTTAAATAAATGTTGTTATTATTATTATTTTTAACTTTTTTTTTATTAAGTTGGTTTGAAAAAGCCAGTTTACTATTATCCTATTTAAACTAATTTTTCTTCATCTTCTTCTGAGACCAAATTTTAAAGTGAATCTCCTCCTAGACTTTTTAAGCTACATTCACCAAACTTGGCCCAGACCTTCAGACTGCTCTGCCTCGAAATGCCATATCTTTTCTAACTGATCCGGCTCACGGTTTTCATAAACCAGACTATCAAATCCACCAAAAATCCCATAGACTTTCATTGAGGGGGTGAAAACTTTTATACAAGAGACCTAGTAACTTGCTAATCATGCTAGCAACATGCTAATAACATGTGAATCATGTTAGAAACATGTTAGCAACATGCAAGTAACTTGCTAATCAGGCTAGAAACAGGCTAGTAACATGCCGATCATGCTAACAACATGTTAGTAACTTTCTAATCAGGCTAGCAACATGCTAATAACTTGCTAATCATGCTAGAAACATGTTAGCAACATGCTAGTAACTTACTAATCAGGTTAGAAACAGGCTAATAACATGCTGCTCATGCTAACAACTTTAACTTTCTGCTATTAACTTGTTAATCATGCTAGAATCATGCTAGTATATTGCTAATCATACTAACAACATGCTAATAACTTACTAATCATGCTAGCAACATGTTAGTAACTTGCTAATCATGTTAGCAACATGCTAGTAACTTGCTAATCCTGGGTACCCTAACAGCCGCATGGCAACACCTTAGCAACCACCCTGGGTACCCTAGCAACTGGTTTAGCAACACCCTAGCAACTGCCCCGGGTACTATAGCAACTGCGTAGAAACACCCTAGCAACCACCCTGGGTACCCTAGCAACCACATAGCAACACCCTAGCAACTGCCCTGGGTACCCTAGCAACCGCATGGCAACACCTTAGCAACCTCACCAGGTACCCTAGCATCCATGTAGAAACACCCTAGCAACCGCCCCGGGTACCCTAGCAACCGCATGGCAACACCTTAGCAACCACCCTGGTACCCTAGCAACCGCATAGCAACACCCTAGCAACCAGCCCGGGTACCATAGCAACCACATAGCTATGGTAATGGACTCTATTGCCTTCACCACATTCAGACTTTAATCTTTCAAACTATTTTAAATTGAAAACTGTCAAACTTTTAAAACTTTTTAAAACTTTCTGGCTAGGCTTTTTCAAGCCAACTTAAAGTTTGTCTACAAACTTTACTATCTAGTTTTTAACTGGATTTTTTTTTTAGTTAATTTTATTTAAATGTAATGAATTTTGACTAAAACAAACACAGCTGACTATAAAACAGAAATATCTGATAAAATATGTATGGTATGTGCAAGTCACGGCTGGACTAGCAAACTATACCAGTTTATGAAATGATACATAGGAGACTCCCGTGGCTGTTTTCTTAAATGCAACGGTCTTTAACCACCAGTGTGACGTTTAACTGGTTAACCTTCCAGGAGCACCTCCTGCTGTCGGTGCTGCCGCGGTACATCGCCATGGAGCTGAAGACGGAAATCGTCAAGCGTCTGTCGGCGAAATGCAGCGCCGAAGAGAACCGACCGAACTTCCACAGTCTCTACGTACGACAGCACAAAGACGTCAGGTGAGACAAGACACACAAACACAAATCCAAAGCTCAACCCCTCACAAACAGCGATTATAGTTTAATAATGTTATCGTTTCGGCCGGCAGCATCCTGTACGCTGATATCGTGGGCTTCACGCACCTGTCCAGCACCTGCACGCCCGAGGAGCTCGTCGCCGTCCTCAACAAACTCTTCGGCCGCTTCGATGACATCGCGAAGGTGAGCGAGGATCTGCGTATCACTGTTCTCTGTGTTTCTCTCATCTACTCAACTCTTTCTCTTTTGATTTCTCTCTCGCTCTCTGCAGAAGAACGGCTGTTTGCGGATTAAAATCCTGGGCGACTGTTATTACTGCGTGTCGGGTCTTCCTGATCCCATCTCTCTTCACGCTCGCAACTGCGTTCAGATGGGTCTGGACATGTGCACGGCCATAAAGTGAGTCCGACCATCCAAAGAATCATTACATTAATATCAGTGTTTTATTAATATCATTGATACACCATTGACTGTTTTTGTTGATGTTTTAAATTATTATTATTGTTATATCGTTAATAATAATTATTACTTTTTTCAAATTATTATTATTAAACATTTTTATTAACACTCATATTTTCACTTTAAGTCATTTGGTTGCTTTTTCATTTATTAATATTATTATTGTTAATAATATTTCGTTTTATAGTTTTCATTATTGTTTTCAATGTACTTTTTTATTTCAAATATTTTTTAATGAACTTTTTTGTTTGTTTATTTTTAATTTTAAACAGCCTACCTTTACAAAGTACAATCCAAAAATGATCTCTGCATCAGTGTTAGTTTAGTATCATTTTTATAGATATTTTGAGTTTATTTTTCTGTTCTATTCTATTCAGTTCTATTCTGCCATTGTTTGTTTCAGCTTTAAAAATGTAGTAATTTTGATAACTATTATTAGTTTTATTCTGTTCAGCTCTATTCTGTTTGTTAGTTTATTTTTGGTAAATGTCACAAAACCAATTAGCTAAAATAAAATAAGTGTAATAGCTTTTAATATCTTATTTGATTTTAGTTCATTTTATTTTTTGAACAAATATGTTTCCGGTCTTAAAGTGAGGTTGTTGCACAGCCATGAAGTAAGTCCGACAATCAACAATCATCATATTGGCATCAGTGTTTTATCAGTATCATTGACACAGTTTGGTAGTTTTTGTTAATATTTTAAATTAAATTGTTATTATTGTTAATAATAATTTTCAATTATTATTTTTAAATTATTATAATATATAAAAAGTTTTTGTAATTTTAAGATTTTAATTTTAATTATTTTTATTAACTCTTTATTTTAATTACCGCTTGAAGTTTTTAAGTACTTCTTTTGTAATTTTTTAATTATTATTCTTATTGTTACTATTTCATTTTTATTGTTATTTTCAATTATTTTTATTTTATAACTATTTTTGAATTAAAGTTCGTCATTCTGTTCTATTTTATTCAGTTCTATTCTATCATTTTTGTTTTAACTTTAAAAATGTTGTAATTTTGTTGTGTATTTTTGTCATTTTTATTTGTTTTTTAACATCTATATAGGTTTTTTCATTTATTTTTATATATTAGTTTTAGTTTATTTTTATTTTTATTTTTTTCGATTTTTTTACAAAAATGTTTTAAAGTAAGGTTGTTTTTGACCTTTGACCCCTGCAGTAAGCTGAGGGAGGCGACGGACGTGAACATCAACATGCGCGTCGGCGTTCACACGGGTAACGTGCTGTGCGGTGTGATCGGCCTTCAGAAGTGGCAGTACGACGTCTGGTCAGATGACGCGACTCTAGCCAATCACATGGAGTCTGGAGGAGTGCCTGGGTACCACACATTTACACCTCTCACGTCTAATTACCATACTATCATTAGTGATGTTTCTGATGATGACGACGGCTCCTCACAGGAGGGTCCACATCACAGAGGAGACGCTCGCTCACCTGGATGGGAAATATCAGGTCGAGGAAGGAAACGGCGGGAGTCGCAATTCCACTTTGAAGGGGAAGAGAACATTCCTGGTCATCGATCCTAACACAGACAACTCCAATACAACACCTACGGTGATTATCAATAATCATTATTGACTGCATAGATCAGTTATCTGTTGTAGGAACCTATGAAACACATTTATTACTTTGCATTTTTTGTGTGTATTAGTCTTTTGAAGTTTGTGAAACAAGTCTCTTCTGCTGATCAAGGCTGCATTTATTTATTCAAAAGTACAGTAAAAATTGTGAAATATTTTTAAAATGTAAAGCAGCGGTTTTCTATGTGAATATCTGTTCAAATGAAATTTATTCCTGTGATGCGCAGCTGAATTTTCGGCATCATTACTGCAGTCTTCGGCATCACATGATCCTTCAGAAATCATTCTAACATGCTGATTTGCTGCTCACGAAACATTTCTGATTATTATCAGTGTTAAAAACAATTGTGCTGCACAATGATTTTGTGGAAATCATCATACATTTTATTTTTCAGGATTCACAGATAAATAGGAAGTTCAGAAGAACAGCATTTATTTGAAAAGCATATTTTGTAACATTATAAATGTCCTTACTGTCACTTTTGATCAATTTAATGTGTCCTTGATGAATGAAGTGTGATTTTCTCTGGTTGATTTCATGTGTTTCAGACTAATGAGCTAAAGGTGGACAACAAACTCGTGAACCGTCAGAAGCTTCGTGCGTCGGTTCGGATGTCGCAGTACATGAAGTCCTGGAAATCCGTCATACCGTTTTCTGGACTCAACAAACCAGAGGATTCGCTCGCAGCCCCGTCCACTGACATCAGCCAACCACAGCCGGCCACAGTCAGTGTCAATCATGATCACCGTCCAATCATACAGAATCACTTTGAATATGTTCAAAAATGGCACATATTAATGGCACCTGTCATTTGTTTATTTTCTCATCAACAGGAGCTCCCGGAGACCTGCACTCCAAGGTGAAAATGAAAGGTTTACTTATTTTAGCAATATGAAAGTACTTTGAACTTAAAATGGATCAGAGCTGATTTTCATGGCCACCCTGTGGTGGACTCGGTTTGCTTTGCGGTTCACGTAAATGTGATCTGAATTTGGTTCTCAAGTGTGAAAACGCTGTAATTCCCGTTTGTTTCTTTTCTTAGATCTTCACAAGTTCTGGAAAACGGAATGATGGACTCATTAGACTCTCTAGAAAACGTAGGGTGAGTGAACGATTCACGAATCTACAATTTTCACAGTGAATGAGTCATAAAATAATATTTCACTCAGTGTCGTCTTTTTTCATCGTTTAGGAGACGAGCGAAGCTGAACAGTGTGACGTTGTTTTTTAATAATTTTCAGCTGGAGAAGCAGGTGTGAATTGTTGATTCATTTAAAAGCTTGTGTTCTTTCCATTTGTTTTTGATTTGGACTTTTATTTTCTCACGCTATGCATGTGTGTTTGTGTCAGTATTCGTTAAGTGAAGTCCAGGGCCTTCATCATTCTGTCATATGTTTGGCCTTCATCTTCATCTCTGTGTTTGCGGTTCAGATGCTGACCTCGCAAAAGTGAGTAAATGTTAAAATGAATACTTTTATAATAAAAACAATCCAAATGAAACATGTACTAAAATGGATTAAATATTTTTGTTTAGCTGCATGTTGTGATCATTGAAATCACTGAAATAATAGCATTTTATTAATTATTATGTTATTTTTATTATAATAAATATTAAACTTAAAATCTCTGGGGACTCAAAAAGGGTTCAGCTGACAAAAAAGATTGGGAATCCCTGATCTAATCCCTGATCCCTGATCCTTTTCATCTGATTTTACAAATCAGTTGTAATTTTCAGCTGCTCCAGCCACCTGTTGTACAGAGACACTTTTTTACTAAACAATCATGATTAAAATGTTACTTCTTGTTAAATATCCTCAAATTAAAATGTTTTACATGTTTTCTTAGATTACAGTAGTAAAACTGGCTTTAAGTTGGTTTTAACACAATACACATTGCCTGTTATTTGTTTCGTCACACACTTTAAGACATTAGGGAGCAGTTTGAAAGCATTTTTCTAAATTTTCACATTTTTTTTCTAAATGATTTTTCTGAAATCTCTCTCATTCTCTTTGTGCAAATACAGAAACTTTGCGCTGGCGGTGTCGTACGGTGCCACTTTCCCTGTCCAAATACTGATTGTGCTTGTAGTCTTCACTAAATTCCTGAAGGTATGACCACATATCTTATATATGTGACCCTGGACCTCAAAACCAAATGAAGTTCTTAGCAATGCATATTACTAATCAAAAATTAAGTTTTGATATATTTACAGTAGTAAATTTACAAAATATCTTAATGGAACATGATCTTTACTTTATATCCTAATGATTTTTGGGATAAAAGAAAAATCAATAATTTTGACCCATACAGTGTATTGTTGGCTATTGCTACAAATATACCCATGCTATATAAGACTGGTTTTGTGCTCCAGGGTCACATATGTGTGTTTGTGAGTGTATTTTAAGAAAAACCATATTAGTGGTTGACCATTGTGGCTTTTTAAATTGTTAACACTTACTATTATGAAGAATGTGTTAATAGAAAGAACAAAAAGATAATATGCAGTTATTCTAAAGTAAATACACTAATGTTGTAATATGTGTTTATGTGTTTGCCTGTCAGCGCTGGCGCTCTAAGATTCCCGAAAGCATCCGCTGGGTCTCGACGCTGTTTGACGCCGGGGCCGCCAGGGCGGCGCTGCGGCTGCTGCTGGTGTTGCTCTGTCTGCTCATCACGCTGCTCATGGCAGTGCTCAACATAGTGAGTCAACACAGCAACATACTGAGAAACATCAGCTCATAACCGTCAGGACTGTTTATCGAGACATAGCAGCCAAAACTGTCGTTACACTGCAAAAGCAGATTATATGCCACAGAAAGATGTTTGTAGTGCTGCGTGTTTTATCAAACCAGTGGAAGGAAAACATCCAAAATACGATATTGTGATACATATTTCTATGCATATAAGGAGGTTTTCTCAAAATGAGTTTGTATCTCCACTTCAGCAGTACTTGTATACACCAAACTTAACAGTTTTATTCTCATCTATATTCTGAAGATTTTTACTGTGGGGTTTGTTCATATATCATTCGGCTGGTTTTATTACTGTGCTTCAGTTGTTTGCGTCTGTACATTTCGTACACAGTATCTTTAAAGGCCGTTTCCTGAGTTTGTTTCTCTATTTCAACAGCACTTACACACACCAAACTTAGCAGTTTTATCCCTCTCTATATTCTCAAAGTTTTTACTGAAGGGTTTGCTGATATATTATTTGCCTTATTTTTTTTATTGCGCTTAATCATTTTTTGCGTCTATAGATTTCAATTACAATACATATCTCTAAAGGTCATTTAGATTGTATCTCCACTTCAGCAGCACTTACAAAGACCAAACTTAGCATTTTATTTCCTCTCTATATTCTCAAAGTTTTTACAGAAGGGTTTGTTGATATATCATTTGTCTTGTTTTTTATTGCACTTTATCTATTTGCGTCTGTAGATTTCAATTACAGTACATATCCCTAAAGGCCATTTTAGTTTGTATCTCTACTTCAGCTACACTTACAAACACCAAACTTAAAAGTTTTATTCCTTTCTATATCTTGAAGGTTTTTACTGAGGGGTTTGTTGATATGTCTTTTGCCTGACCTTACATAACATTTTATTGCTAAGAACATGGCAAAAATGTATGCTTTTTGGCTATTGACCGTATTTTGTGATTAATCCAGTAATAAAAAGAGAAATCCAGAATCCTCTCTGTAAAAACCTTTAACTCTAATATGTCAACAAAATCAAACATGAATTTAAAACCTGGCTTTATCCAGTTCATTTGTACATTTAAACATATTGTTTACAAAAACCTGTAATTACATAAAATGTAATCAATAAGTAAAGTATGGTCATTATTCACCTGGGGTGAATCGATGTTTGTTTAGTTTTAAGTGAGGAAGTCTGGTGAAATAGTTAATGTTTCACAAACTAACTTTGTGATTTTAATCCTGTTTAAATCAAATATCTGGTTTCTCATATAACCTTGGTAAAAAATTATAGCACAAAATAGTTATGCTTGCTTAGGTTTTTTGATTAGCTTCACCTTCACTGAAGAACTTAATAAATTTGAGCAATAATAATAATAATAGAAGTTTATTTGCAAAAACAGATTTTCAAAAATCAGTTTTTTTTATTATGTTGTCAAGTTTTTATTGTTTTATTGAGTTAGTTGTATTTTTAAATTTTTTACCTAATCAAAATAACCCGTTTGATTGAGATTAATTAGAATCCACAATGAAAAAACGTGATTTTCGAAAATTGTTAAAAAGAATTTTGCAAATTAACTCTTTAATTGTTGTTATTTTATATTATTATTACAATAATAATTATAATGCCACATGCACACACATGATTTACCCTCTCTTTATATCTGTCTGTACAAAGTCTTGAATTTGATCTCTTTATTTTTAGGTTTTTATTCCAGGTGATAACTGTTTAAATGTCTCCCACAATGCAACAGTACTGAACACTCTGAATCTCTACACTGTCCCGGTAAGCTTTTAGCTAACATATATTATAAATGATCACCAGAAATGATCATTTACATTAGTAGTGACCATATGTTAATATGATGTTATGTTGTGTTTGTGTGCAGTATTATCTGTACTGCTGTCTGTTGGCGATGCTCGGCGTGATTGTGTTTGTGCGTGTGAGCGTGTCTGTTAAAGTCTTCCTCCTGACTCTCGCCGTGGTGGTTTATCTCGCACTCTTCCTGCATGTTTACGCGCCGCGCTCTGACTGCTACATGAAACAGCTCTACAGCGACAACAGCACGTAAGATGCTGTAAAGTTTCTTTTTATTACAGGCGGTAAATAGAGTCAGTATTGATTCTGTGACTTTAACGTGTTTGACGGTCCAGATTGAAGGTTCAAATGCTGTTTCTGCGTTTCGTGTTATAACTCTAACACGTGTCTAAAAACACTGTGATTGTTGTATAATTTCAATAAATTGAGCAGAAATGTATATTTATCATTATATTTTACTCTGTGTGTGTGTGTGTGTGTGTGTGTGTGTGTGTGTGTGTGTGTGTGTGTGTGTGTGTTTTAGGCCGGGAGTTCTTAAAGAGCCCAAAATCATGTCTGGCATTTGGCTGGTCATTTTCTACCTGATTTCCCTTATTCTTGTGCGACAGGTAAGAGTGTGTGTGGTTATTAGTCTGTATTAGTTTGATATTATGTTTTCAGTAATGAGGAAGTTTAAAAAATCTAATCTGCTCCAGATGACTAACTACAGTACTTCTCTAAACATTGTAGTTTTTCTCTTGAATTGGCACTGCTTCCTTTAGCTGTCGGGAATTATGAGTGTTACAGCAACTGATTAATACATTATAAATATTTGACATGAGTTACATCCTATTTACTGAGATATACTGATCAGCTGATGACAGGACAATCTTCAACTAGTTTATAGTTAACTAAAGTTAAAATTAAAACCATAGAAATTTCATTACTTGAAATAAAATAAATGTTTTCTTTCAGCTAGTTGCAACATTTCTCATTTTCAGTTGGTTTAACTTGAAGTAAAACTAAATAATAAACATATTAAATATACATATTTTAAGAGACACACAACAAAATAATGTTAAGGCTTTAACCAAAATTAAAATGAAAACAGAAAATCCAAAAATAAAATCTAATAATAGTACATAAATTATACAAAATTAACACTAGATAGCAGAGCCAAATTATATAGGGTTATTATTATACTAAAAAAATTGAAACTAAAACAAAAACTTTTTTTAATTAAAATAAACATTAACTGAAATAAAATATATAAAAACAAACTTATTTTACTTGCCAAGGCAACATCTCTAATTTTCATATAGTTTAACTTGATGTATTAAAGTTAAAACTGAAATAAACTAAACTAAAACTGAAAATTAATAAAAAAAAAATGTAAAATATATAATAATAAAAAAAATCCATAATTTCTTTAAAATACATTTATTTCATACTAAGTATACCTTAAATCCATTAACATATTTATTGTCATATCACTTAAGACTTACTGATATACAATTATAATTAAACTTTATTTGGAGTATTTCTTTACTCCACAATGCACATTTTTTAGTATTATGCCTAAAATGTGTTTTAATATCACTATTAATAAGGACTGTATCTTTAATTGGACCTCAGCACTACTTCCACATAATTAAAGTGCATTAAGTACTAAATTAGTAATTGGAGGGTATTTTTATTATACACATAAATATGTACATGTATTTGTAGTGTTTTGAATATACTTTAGTATTTTTTACTAGGGATATATTGTACATATTTAAAAAATAAATAAATAAAAACCTAATAAAATTGATGAAAACAACAAGTTACTTGAACTTTAAAGTTACAATAAAAATACAAAATAAAATCTAATTAAAATATATATTAAAAAATATATAGAAGTATGATGATGACAATAATAAGAGAACACTTTAGTTAGATGTTTTCAGTGAAGTGTTTCTCAATTACACGTCTTTTTCTCGTCTTCCCAAAAATAACATGTAGAAGATGCGTCTCCCACTTTAACAGAATTCACCTGGTGTCATCTGAGTAATCTGTGTGTATATTTTATATAATTCAGGACGAGTTGGGCTCTCGGACGGAGTTCCTGCTGGAGAAGTGTTTTAAAAAAGAGACGGAGGAAATGGAGACGACCAAGAACGTCAACAGACTCCTGCTGCAGAACTTACTGCCAGAACACGTCACAGACTTCTTCATCGGCAAAGACATACAAAACCAGGTCAAACACTTACAGATGAGACACTTTGACTCAGCTGCGCCACCTAGAGGCGTATTATAAACATCTATGAATGGGCTGATGTAACCCTGTTTGATCAACATGATAAAAATGTTGCTGTTAAACCTGTTTCACACACAGTCTGATTGATAATTTAGTGTTTTTTATCCAGTAAAACTGTACAAATGTCCACCTTCAGCTGGTGCTTCACGTGTCTATTTGCTGTCAAATCTTTACCGATTTCTATTAAGTGAACGTCAGAAAAACTAGTAATATTTCCAGATGAACACTCACTGGACTGAAGCAGCTTAGCTTTACTTGATTCTCTATGAATGATTTCAGACTATTTGAGCCATAAAAGCCTGATAGATGAAATATGATGTGAATGTGTTTTCTGTGATAGTACTGACTATGTGTGTGTGTGTGTGTGTGTGTGTGTGTGTGTGTTTCAGGACTTGTACAGCAAGTCGTGCGAGTGTGTTTGCGTGATGTTCGCGTCTGTGCCACATTTCTTCAAGGAGTTTTACAACGAGAGCAGCGTCAACAACGACGGACTGGAGTGCCTTCGCTTCCTGAACGAGATCATTTCAGACTTTGATGAGGTAGATGTGCATCCGATGTCTGTTCATCTGTCTGTGGTTGTTTTTAACCCACCTGCCTCATAATCTTCTCTTACAGCTCCTTAACAAGCCAAAATTCAGCGCTGTTGAGAAGATCAAGACCATCGGCAGCACCTACATGGCGGCGGCCGGACTGATCAAACCTGTCAAAGCAGAGGAGAGACAAGTAAGTCACTAGTGTATGTGTGCGTGCATGTTTTGCATATGTAAATCCACATGCGAGGGTTTTCATCTGTTGTTACCGTCCACAGACGTGCGACATGTCCTACGGTCACGTCCGTAGCATGCTGGACTTTGCCATCGCTCTGATGGGGAGACTGGAAAACATCAACATGCACTCGTTCAACAACTTCAAACTGAGGATCGGTACAACACAGACATTATTTATCATTTAAGATTCTGCAGTGTTTTAGAAAGAAGTCCTCTGCTCAACAAGGCTGCATTCATTTGATCAAAAATACAGTAAAAATTGTGAAATAACATTACAGTTTCAAACAGCTGTTTTCTATGTGAATATCAGGTAAACTGTAATTGATTGCTGTGATGCGCAGCTGAATTTTCAGCATCATTACTCCAGTCTTCAGTGTCACATGATCCTTCACAAATCATTCTAATATGCTGATTTGCTGCTCAACAAACATTTCTGATTATTAGCAATGTTGAAAACAGTTGTGCTGCACAATATTTTTGTGGAAACTGTGATACATTTTATTTTTCAGGATTCACAGATGAATAGAAAGTTCTAAAAACAGGATTTATTTCATCTAGAAATCTTTTGCAACATTATAAACATCTTTAGTGCTACTTTTGATCAATTTAATGCATCCTTGATGAATAAAAGTTTTTTTTTTTTTTTCTTACTTACCCCAAAGTTTTGAATGGTAATCTATCAACATTGATAATAATCAGAAATGTTTCTAGAGCAGCAAATCAGCATATTAGAATGATTTCTGAAGATTCATGTGACACTGAAAACTGGAGTGATGATGCTGAAAATTCACAGAAATAAATTACAATTTAAAAGATATTCACATATAAAACAGTTTTTTTTTTTTAATTGTAATAATATTTCATAATTTTTACAGTAGTTTTGATTAAATAAATGCAGCCTTGGTGAGCAGAAGAGACTTCTTTCACAAACATGAATAAAAAAAATCTAACAAATTTGCATTGTGTTGGGTGTTGTGTTCAGGTATAAATCACGGTCCTGTGATCGCAGGCGTCATCGGCGCTCATAAACCTCAGTATGACATCTGGGGAAACACGGTTAATGTGGCCAGCAGGATGGACAGCACTGGAGTGCTGGATAAAATACAGGTGAGCTCCTTCACAATGTTAAAATATCAATCTGTCTGTGTCGGAACTTAAGGAAGCATTTCTGTGTAAAACCTCAGAAATCTGTGCTGCTCAAATTCAGACAACTTTATTATTTACACAAGAAAATGAACAAAATGAAGAGCTGAAGGTAGTTATTGACGAGAGTATGCCAGCCTGAACATCATTTTCTTATAAAAACTGAGTTGTGTAATTTGGTTAAATGGAATTTAATATTTTAGATTAGAATGTGAACCTTTAGATCAGAGGTTCTCAAGCTTTCTGACTTCATATGGTCCATGCAAAATATTCACAGGTCTCATGAAATTCCCAGCATTATTAATCGCACAAAGATTATGGATAAGGATTTCTAACAATATGTTTTACTCAGTGTTTTTACCTTTTTAGAGCTTGGCATAGAAATGATAAGGTTTACTATTTAGAATTTACTATTTGGAAATCACACTTTTATAATTAGGCTTCATCAAAATATTTTTTTGCAAATATTTTAAATAAATGTCCCAAATGACTTTGGTTTTATATTGAATTTCTTTTATTTACCTTAACTTGTGCACTTATTTATTATGTGTTGTTAACATGTATTTAATATTTTGTATGTTTAATGTGAAAAGTAAGTGTATAATATTGTTTGAAACTTATACAAATGTTTTATTAAAAAGTTGTTTAAAATGTAACCATTTTTGTGACTAAGAAAGTAGAATAGAAAATAAAATGGCTAACTTAAAAGTGAATCTTACAATGTTAGATTCATTGATTAATATTGTATAAATATTATATTTGCACTTGCTCATAAAACCTTTGCGCTCCCCAAGAAATTTTAAAACTTTTTGCAAGAGAACACAAATGTTCCCCTGAGAAACTGTGGTTATTGAAATATGAGTTGGGAGTTATTATATATTATGTACTATTCCAGTGTTATTATATATATCAATGTTTTTGAAAATATTTTGCATTCCCTGAGAAATGTAGATTTGTTCACAAATTGCATTCTATAACAAATGCGCACTTGTGCACAGATATGTGCGTTCTCTGAGAAATTTACATCTGTTCACAAATTTTAGTTGTTTGCAAACTTTGGTTCCCTGAGAAACTTGAGTGAAATAAAATGAGTTTGGATAAATACATGTTTCAGTGTTTTTGTGACAGAACTCAAAGTTTCCCAGGGAAGCGCAAAAGATTTGCAAGTGAATGCAAATTCTAAGTCATCTCAATGCTCCATTAAAGGTGTGCTGAGGCCCTCTAATGGGCCCAAGGCCCCTGGTTGAAAAACAATGACTTAGAGTGATCCATGTCAAGTCTTCTAAATTCATATTATCAAAATAGCATGTTTGAGGTTGAAGTAAAAATCTAAGTGAGAGCCCCAGCATCAGAAGGGAAACTCATTTGAGACGCATGTTAATACAGCACTAGGTGTAAATCTCAATCTGTAGGGTCCGATGAGACAAATACAGTTCTGACATCAGATGCATGTTGTTTGTTGTTGTTTCAGGTGACAGAGGAGACGGCACAGGTGGCTCAAATGCTGGGCCACAGTGTGACTCTGAGAGGAGTGGTCAACGTGAAGGGCAAAGGACAGCTGACCACGTACTTCATCGACACCGAACATTCAATGCAGTGACCACATCAACACAGACGAGTGGAACAGAACGCTTTTAACATCCATCTGACTGATTTTCTGATTTTCTTACACAGCGCAGCGCGTTGTCTGCTGTGAATGCTGACACTACCAAGAACTGAACTAGTTAGCACTTAGATTTAACCAATTCAAGTACTTTTAAGAAAGAAGGAAGATTAGCGTTTATTGTTCTATTTCAGTAGGTTTTGTCTTTGTGAAGTTAATCTCCTTTAAACAACGCAAATTGCCAGCTTTTCTAGATTTCCAAACTCTCACATGACTTTAGTTTTATATTGAATTTATTGTATTTTTCTTCACTTGTGTATTTATTAATTGCTGTTAATATGTATTTAATATTTTGCATGTTTAATGTAAAAAGAAAAAATGTATAACGTTATGTATAAAATTTATTAAAAATCTTTTATAAAAAGCAGTTGTTTTTTTGTGTTTACAGTGCAACCATTTTTGTGAATAAGAAAGTAGAATAGAAAAAAAATAAATAAATTGCTGACTTTAAAGGTGACTCTTGCAACATTAGATTACTTTTTAATTCCTAATTCATATGGTGATGGTAAAAACGTGAGAAATTATACTTCATTATGACTTGCATCGTTTTTAAGCCATCTTGATTAAAATGGCACAGATTTACGCAGGACGGTTTCCTGAATTTAGGATTGTACAGTAGGCTGTTCACAAAGGCCGTTTCGGGCCAATCCCAGCTTTGCTAGGACAGTCTGGTGCTTGTGTGTCAGCCCGAAGGTATGTTTTATTATTTGCTAGTGACTCTTTGTAAGTGGAGTTTGGTGACGTCTAGAGTAACGCATAGGTCTACTGCACGCGCCCTTTGTGCTTTAACACTGGCAGCTTCACGTGTTGCTTATCCGCGGCTTGTGCACTGCACGAACATAGAAGAATCACCCAGTGTGTCACCATTTTCAGGCTCAAACTGATACGGTAAAACTTTTTAACTATCCTTATCCAATTGCATTGTAAGCTGAAGTTTGCGATTATGGTAATTACATTTTCGACACATTCTAACATACTCTGTTACACCAAATTCACAAAATAATGATCTTTGAAAATATCATCATATGACCCGTTTAATTTCGCATCTGCTGGAAAAAGTTGCACTGTTATGCTGCCTTCACGCCACTTTGTAATTACCGTAATTCCGAGATGACAACACGTGATATTTTACTCGTATAGTCGGACTCAGAGGTAGCAGAAGTAGCCCCAAAATGAACCTGGCGGTGGTCCAATGCTGCCTTCACGCCATGTCGTAATTACCGTGATTCCGAGATGACAACACGTGGCATTTTACTCATAGCTTTCCATGCTGTCGGACTCAGAGGTAGCGCCAAAATGAGGCGGGCGGCGGTCACGTGGTACATCTGTCACTGGTCCAAGTCGTACCTCTCAGAACATTCCGAGTTTACAAGTTGTAATTAGGAGTTCAGGAGCACGTGAGGGCTTTGGCGTTGATAGTGTTGCCATAGAAACTCATTATTCAAATAGAGTAGAATGTCACGTGTTTTCATCTCGGAATTACGTCATGGCGTGAATGCAACATGTTTCCACTGTTAGGCCACATGAGAAAGCCAACCTCCTAAAATGCTATGTAAACTTACTTGGTTGGGTTGAGAAAGCCGACCTGCCATGTAAAATGATATTTATAAAAGAAATAAACTACATTACTAAGTCCCGAAAAGGATGGGAAATTTGTGTTTTTGCATTTGCTTGAGAAACCAGTGTTGGCTAGCAAAAACATTAAAATATATAATGGTAGAAATTAAAATACCATATTGCAAGGAAAAATGCTATTAAAATGCCAAAGTCCTGCAGAGTGCAGCTCCAGTGCTCTTGACCAACCACTAGATGATGCTCTTGGATTAGACATAAGGTAAGTCTTGTTTTCTGGGAGACTTGACAGAGTGCTGCATCTATTTTCGAGCATTTTATTCTGGTATCCTCATAAAAGCAATACTTTTCAGAAAGAGTTGAAATGTCATTAGTACCTAGTAATTAATTACGCTTCCTGCTTGCCTCACTACAGAGCGGTTTACACTTGTAGCTACATATAGTTTTGAATCTTCATTCCTTGTTGTTTATATTTTGTTGTTTATACAATAGCTGTAAGTACATGTGGCACAAGCTGTGTTTTATTTTATTTATTGATTTATTTTTTATTCTGGTGGTCTGTCCTCCAGAGGGTGCTCACTACCATCTCTAATTGTCATTGTCACACCTGGAAAACAGATGATAAATGGCAGAGAGGTGCTTGTTGTGGACACTCCTGGTCTATACGACACAAACATCTCTAATGAAGAAGTGATACAAGAGATCATTAAATGCATCACTATTGCAGCTCCAGGTCCTCATGTCTTTCTTCTCGTACTTTCCATCGGGCGCTTTACTGAAGAGGAGAGATCCATTATTAGTGTGATCCAAGAACATTTTAGCAATGATGTGCTCAGATACATGATGGTTTGTTCACCAGGGCATACGATCTTGAAGACAAGATGATTGAAAAATACATTGCTGAGGCTCCAGAGCTAACTGAAGTGATTAAAGCATGTGACGGCAGATACCATGCATTTAACAACAGAGAAAAGTCAGACCGTACACAAGTTGATGAGCTCATGAGGAAGATTAAAGACATGATGGGACGACAACTATGACTACTACAACTATGAGCTCAACCATACAAGGAGAATCGTGAAGGAAAAAGATTAAATAATTGCTGACCTGAAAGATAAAATAAATTCTTTGGAAAAAGTGAAACATGAGTCATATTGTAGCATGGCATAAACTTCAGTATGTAAATTATGACCAATGTTTATTTTTCTGTAATTTACAGTTCTGATGTAATTGCATTAAATAGATCAATTCTAAAACAATCGAGGATTTAACACCTAATCTTAAAATGTATGTTTTTAAATGTAATCTTCTCCCTTTAAATACTTTGGTCAGTTCAAGAATAATTTATGCAATTATTATGTTGTATATTATATTACATTATTATATTGTATATTGTTTATTCGAAAAAAATAAAAGTGCAGTTTTGTGCCTATTCTTGTATTTTTCCACTGGTTGAGGCTGATATGGGTTTTAGAATGTAAAAAGGTAATTAATACTTTTAGAGTAAAGTCAAGTCACCTTTATTTATATATTGTTTTATACAGTACAGATTGTGTCAAAGCAGCTTTACAGTGTTACACAGAGAAAATAGTGTCAATAATGTATGTGGACAATAGAAAACAATCATTTTTCAGTTAAGCTCAGTTCATCATTGATTCAGTGATGTCATCATCCTGTACAATGCATTGCTGTGGAAACAAACTATTGTGGGAACTAATGGTTAGAGTGTCGGACTTGTGGCCCAAAGGTCACTGGTTCGAGTCTCAGGTCTGGCAGCGTTTGTAGGTGGGAGGAGTGAATATCCACCACTCTCTCCACCCTTAATGCCAGGTGAGACCCTTGAGGAAGGCACTGAACCCTCAACTGCCATTGGCTGCTCACTGCTCCAGGTGTGTGTGTGTGTGGACTTAGTTGGGTGAAATGCAGAGCACAAACTCTGAGTATGGGTCACCATACTTGGCCACAAGTCACTACCTTTCCTTTCCTTTTTAAAGGGGTCCTGTTATGTTCTTTTACAAAGTGTTGATTTTGTTTTGGGGGTGTACTAGAACATGCTTTCATGCTTGGTGGTTTGAAAAATGCATTATTTTAACATAAATTACATTATTACAATACATTTGTAAGCCTGTCACAAATGGCTCGATTAGTTCCGGGTTTAATGAAGGCCTGACTTCCGAAAAACTAAATGTGTTGTGATTGGTTAGTTTTCCCACTTAGACAGTGTTTCAGTACTGCCACGCCCCTTGTCAAAAAAGCAAGTTCCACGTACAAATGTTAGCGCAAGCTAGATTAAATTGATTCTTACATTTTAAATATGGATATTTTTCTTACAAAAACGCTCCTGACCCCCAGGAGCCGTGTGAGGCACTTTTTATTATGGATGGATGCACTTTATTGGACTTGTTTTGGACTGATGAAGAGAAACACCCGTCTATGCCGTTCTAAAGCTTTGGAGTGGCAGGATAAATTTTAATAATATAACTCCGATCGCATTCGTCTGAAAGAAGGAAGTCATATACGCCTAGGATGCATGGAGTGTGAGTAAATAATACGCTACAGTAGTGTTGGGTCCTATCGTCAGCCTTCGAGATTGCCACTACACGAAATTATCGTGCTAATTTATTTAACATTAACTATTTACATACTAACTATTTAATTGCCCGAAACCAGCTCCAGCATAAGGCTAAAAGCAGCCTAATGTTATCAAAGAACATCATCACTGACTAGCCTAGCCTATTCTAGTGCAAGTTTATGCATTCTAAAAAACACTCGCGTTATAAGTGAAGCTATCTACACTGTATGATGAATAAATTTCTTACCACACACTGCGCACATCTGCGGCGCGTTACGGCTCTGACCTGGCAACTGGAGTAGATCGTGGCTTCGGCATGTGTTTCGAGCGCCTGTACTGCACACGTCTGCGGCGCGTTACTGCTCTGAAGCGGCCACTCTTGTCAATGCTTGTGTTTATACCCGCCGCACTGCGGCTCATTGAAGAGGTTCTCCGTAGTGATAGGTCGTTCTTGAACGATTCGTTAATTTTGAACGAACCTTTAATGTGACTCGGGACGAACGAGTCGTCTCGGGGAGTGATTCGTTCAGTCGCGCATGCGCAACATCCTACTAGGTTCTGTACTGGAACTAGTTCACCTGTTTCGAATCTTCGGGTTTTTGGAGTTGTCCGTTCATCTTATGGGGCTGTCACGTGATGAACGAATGACTCAAACCCAAAAACTTGTCAGATAAGAGACGAGGTGAGCTAATCATAGACTAAAGACCCAGGTAAACAATGAATTAATCTTTTCTGTTTCTTATAGCATTATAGTTTTGTCTTGTTTGTAGTGTGATCAACGTTTGTGTAACCAGTAGATGTGTTAGGGAGGAAACATGTAACATTTTAATTATATTTTGCTAAAATGAACTAAATGAACGAAATGACTCGAAAAAAGATTTGTTCATTTTGCTGAACGAGACTCAAAGGTCCCAGTATGATCCGAACTTCCCATCACTAGTTCTCCGCGCTGCATCGCTTAAGTTATGCTGCCTTTACGCCATGTCGTAATTACCGTAATTCCGAGATTACAACACGTGACATTTTACTCATAGCTTTCCATGTTGTCGGACTCTGAGGTAGCGCCTAAGTAGCGCCAAAACGAACCTGACGGCGGTCACATGGTACATCTGTAACTGGTTTAAGTCGTAATTCTAAAAACATTCCGAGTTTACAAGTTGTAATTAGAGTTCAGGAGGACGTGAGGGCTTTGGCGTTGATAGTGTTGCCATAGAGACACATTATTCAAATAGAATAGATTGTCACGTGTTTTCATCTCGGAATTACGAGATGGCTTGAATGCAGCTTTAGGGTAATCCCCTACCTCGTCCCTACCCACAACAATGTGAATTTCCGTAGGAGGGATTTAATTTACTGATATTCTAATGAACCAAGTTGTGACATCATTGCATGCGGAAAACAAACTCCAAAGGAGCCATTCGTTGTAGTTCTTGAAAAGAGATTTTTTAAAAACGAAATATCTCCCTTTGAGATTTGTAACTTTGTAGATCTTTACGCCCAAAGATACACAGCACACACTGACTAAAGTTAAAAAAGTGAAAAAGCATAATAGCACCCCTTTAACTAGCTAGTCATGACTGTTTCTCAGACACAGTTCTCTCTCCAAAATGGCGCTTATTGAGCACAAAACACACACAAAAATATATAAAATGCATTTATATTTAGATAGAATGGAAGATATAGATTGCACTGCTTGTTAGCTTTAGTTCCAACTACATGTGAATGTATGTTTGAAATATGAAACACAGAATCATTGAACTATGTTGGTAACAACAGAACTTGCGACCATATTTGGCTAACGATGCATTTGGGAAACACACCCAACACAGATTTAGCTGTTGTTACAAAGAAGCTTCACAAAACAAAAATTTAAATATTTTATTCATCATTCATCCTACCTGGTCTCATGCATTCATCAGCACTGGAAAGATAAGCTATTTACTTTTATAAGTGACATACTTTTTCAGTTTCATTTGCGGCAGTCAGTGCGTCAGCTTGCTGAAGAGATACTCAGCTACTCATCATGGCGATGCGTGTTTAGCGCTGTCATATCTGGCTAAAGCGTTACCTGTGTTTCTTAATTTGACTATGAAAAGTATAAGATTCTGTTTGCACTAAAAAGATCTTAATGGCTTTGTACTATATTTGCTCGTGTCATTAAGATAGATCAGTAAATTAGTGTCTCTATCTTTGTGTCTTGTATCCCTTCTAGCCACATCATGGGTCGAACCGGGGTGAGTCGGGAGAGCAATAAAATAGTTAAAATAGCAATAAATTAGGGCCTGGGAACATTTCAGTTGTGTTGCTGTCTATGCAGGGTCAGAGCGCTCTCGGATCGGATTTCATCAAAATATCGTAATCTTAAAAGAATGTCTTTAAAAATCTTATCTTTTGTGTTCCAAAGATGAACGAAAGTCTAACAGGTTTGGAACGACATGGGGTTTCTGTATCTGAGATGTTTCTTGACATCTACCACTTTTGCGTCTTTTTTCTTTTAATTGTGTTCTGAAACATTAGTTGGGACCCCTGTAATGACTCCCTTCTTCCATTTCTTTTCTTCCAACAGTATGCACAATTGTTTTGCCCTATACCGATGATTTTAATGCCTGTTTTTGTTGTCTACTATCCTTAGAGAAAAATAGCAAATTTCCATTCCTTAACACTTTCCATTTTCCCAATTGCTTCTTTAACAGGTTCAGTGCAGTCATCTGTTGTTCTGTTTGTTCCTTCCTTTTTTTCTTGCTGATTTTTCACTGTCTGATCCAGAAAACTGATTTCAAAGTTTTTCAACCATCCTCAACCGATGTTTCTTTACTGCATGAATCTTATTGAGCAATTGGTTAAACGGGTGACTCACAGAAACTCATGCAGTGACATGCTGCCACCTACTGGTGATTTTAAATATTGTATGTTATATTTTCCTTTTTTATTTTTTTTCCAAAGTCTTTTAAACAACATTTTGTTTTTAAAACTTTTTCTATATTTGTAACTGCAAGTTAAATGCATTCACGCCCTGCTTTAAACAGTCTGTGTGAATGCATCTAAATGCCACTTCAGATGCAGATTCTGTATAAGTCTGCACTGCACACACAGAATTTGATGTTGATTTTTATTGGATTGGTAACAGCCCTATAGTGTCTTAATATTTGAATTGAATTTAATGATTAAATGTAAGAATTCAACACAAAAGATGATGCATATATTTTTTTAAAAAAGTGGAAACTAAGTGGAAAAGTTCATTTCTGTTTCTTCTGCAAACTGCAACTATGGTCACAAGTTCTGTCATTACCAGTGGAGTGCTATTTTCTTTATTTTTGTTCTGAATACTGTTAAATTGAAAGGATTTGTTGTGGAATGAGTAGAACTAAAATAACATTCAAAATTGGTTATAAAAACATTCTGTTTTATTTACCAGTATACTTATAAAATACAACTTATACATGACTATTTTTAACCATGCATCAAATGTTATCTAAAAAAAATATCTTTAAAAAATAATATTAATAATTAAAAAAATTACTTAACTAAGGTCTACTTTTAAACTGGCAGCAGCCTATTAATTGCTCAAAATTCTTACTGTCTGTTAAAGATTAAACAGTTAATTATAAGCATGCCTAGTCTGATGTAGGCTTACAAAGTCAGACCTTTAGACTGAAGGCAGAAGGTCTGGGAACCTTGGCCACTTTGAATGTCCAAGGCCCGCCCAAGAGGCCATTTGATTGACAGGTAAAAAAACCAATCATGTTTCATTTTGTGCTGCACCATGTTTAGGGGTGTGGAAATGTCCCCACAATAACAGACCAGATATTTTAAAGATTCTATGCAGTGAACTTTACATATTTCACATACTTTTGAAAAACTAGTGTTTAGTTGATTCTGATGAGCGCTCATCGTCACAGCTGTAAACACGACGGCTTCCTTCTTCCGTGGGGGCTTTGGCATCACAGCATCTTAGTTTCCAGGCGGAGTGTTAAAGAACGCATCACACGTGTATCCTGAAGATCCTGTGTATTTCAACCAATCCGATGAAACTCCTTTGTCCTTAACTCCTAACTCCTTTGTTAATCTCCTTTTTTAAACAATGCAAAGTTGCCAACTTTAGTCCTTTGGTTTTATATTGAATTTCTTGTATTTTCCTTAAGTTGTGCACTTATTTATTAAGGGTATGTATTTAATATTTTGTAAGTTTAATGTGAAAGGTAAGTATATATGTATAAAACTTATAAAAATGTTTTGTAAAAAAAACAGTTGTTTGTTGTGTTTAAAATGTAACCATTTTGTGGCTAAGAAAGTAGAACAGGAAATAATTGGCAGAGTTAAATGTGACTTGTACAAAGTCAGATTCATTGGTTAATATTGTACGGATATTTATATTTTGGTGTTTTTGCGTTCGCTCATAAAACTTTTTGCTACAGAACGCAAACGTTCCCCTGAGAAAATGTGGTTATTGAAATATGAGTTGGGAGTAATTCTATAATTATATCCAGAGCTGGGTAGGTTACTTACAAATTGTAATCCGTTACTGATTCCAAATTACATGACAAAAATTGTCATCAGTGTTACTGATTGTCATCAGTAACATAATCCATTACATTATGCATTTTAGGTAATATAATCAAATTATTTTTAGATTACTTTTGACCTAACTCATTTATCACATTGATTTAAACAGGATAATCTTGTACCATAATAATGTAATATGCAAAGGAAGAGAAAATTCCCAAACTGGGGTTCGTAAGGAACTGCAGGGGGTTTGTGAGTTTAATAAAAGGCAATCAACATAATACATTTACTAAAAAAGATTATATATTTTAAGTTCACCTGCATGCCATATGTCCATTAACCAATGTCAGAGAACCGTGAACGTGCAAATGTGATACTTAATAATTAAAATATTTATTTTAAAATCTCAGGGGTACTATCATTGATTATGATTTCACTTTTTTTAACTTTAGTTAGTGTGTAATGTTGCTGTTTGAGCATAAACAACATCTGCAAATTTACAATGCTCAAAGTACAATGCAATTTTGTCTTTTACAGAATTGTGACTGACCACCTCTTTAAAGTAAATATATTAAGTAAAAGATGTTCAGATGACAAAAAGTTTAATAATGTCTGCAAATAAGTAATAACAAGAATTTGTGCATTTTTATGAGTTTTAAAGACAAAAACATTTCAATAATACGTGATAATATGTGGTTAAATAACCTACTGAGTGATCATTTGAATAAAAATGTTGAAACACTTCTTAAACCTGAAATGATTTTTGTAAATCCATTGATCAAATGCTGTGTTGCCACCTGACTAAGGACTATAGTCTATATGTGTGATTGTGCACAAAACTGGACTTTCGGAGTGTATATAGCCTAAGCGTATTTTAGGAAGGAAATTTTAAAAAAAGATTACAAAAAAAAAAAAAAAAAATCATTAGAGAGAGATCAACAAATAATGAATACTTTATTGCTATTGTGTGGATAATCATGTAATCAATAAAAAAGTAACGGTAGTCTGATTACAAGTATTTTAAAATGTAACTTACTCAAATTGCTTAGTTTTTGGAATCTAATTACGTAATCCAGATTACATGTAATCAGTTACTACCCAGCTCTGTTTATATTTATTCAGTGTTTTTATTTAATTCAATATTTTTGCTAGCCAGTCTCAAACTTTCTGCGAGCAAACGCAAAAACATTTATGAAATATAATTTTTTTTTTCCTCATCGCATCATTTCCCATCACTATAGCCGGGTTTCCATCCAAAGTTGCGAATTTACCTTGCGCAAAATTGGTATATCGCATAAAACATCAGCAAATATATGACATGTCCCTTTGAAGGCTTCGCAATATGGTCAATTTCCTTATATATTTAAAATGCTGTTATGTTGGAAGACTATTAACATAGTTTAAGAAAAGTGTATTTACCATTGAATTCTCGGAAGATGAGCAAAATCAGAAGAAAAAAAAAAACTCATTTCTAAAGACCAAAATAAAAACCGCAACAGTGGAATTTCCCTCAGAACGAAGCCCCGCCCATCTGCTGTTCAGCGCGATCGCTGGCCAACCATTTCTTAACTCTGATTGGTCGGCGCAGCCGTCCGTCATCTCGCTTCCTGCTTTGGTGACAGTGAGGCATTTTTGTGTTTTCGGAGCGATAAAGTGTCGCACTTCAAACCGAGGTGATGACTTTGTCGGTAAGTGAATGTTTGTTGTCTGTTTCGGCGTGTTTGAAATCAAAACGATGTTAAAACCGAGAACAGATGCGGTTTGACAGGTTTGATGAAGCAGGAAATGTTTTTAGTTCACTTTGTGCGTAGTTTTTCTGTTTGAAACAAAGCGAATTCGATTTAAACTTTGTTTTCGTTAATAACTAGTAGCATTTTATTGACTTTATCAAATGAAACGTGTTATCTCCTGTTTAAATGAAAGACATTTAAGTGTCGTTACTATTTCGTGGGTGCGCAGGGCCGGGGGTGTTCACATCAGAATGTCCGGTGACTCGCATCACAGTAGAAGACGACGCTACCCCAAAATGTACATGGTCGCGTCCGACCATAAAGTGCAGGACTACCTGGAAGGAACCATTCGCCTGCAGCGGGGGCAGCTGTGTCATCAGCAGGAGGGAGGGGGACACAGGAGCTCGAGAGGAGACCACTTGTGGGTGAAGGTGAGAGACTCGACCGCGAGCACGCTGTTTATCTGTCATTATCAGCTGAAAATCGATTTGTGGTGTTCCTTGGTGTCAGTGTCACGTGTTTATGTTTTCATAGTTCGGAACAAGTTTTTTTTTCCCTCGGGAGGAAGTTCTTAAAGTGACATTACACTTTATTCCTCACAGGTGATTGATAATGGCTGCGTGGTGAAGGTGGAAAGGCAGGTTCTCAATGAAGTCCCGGCTGATCTCGCCGGTCTGCTCGAACCTGTCCCTGACCTCGAAGCCCGTGTCAAACTGCTGTCCAGGACGCAGTTCCTGCAGCGAATGGCCGCTTTACAGCTGGGATCAGAGGTGCGGGTCATTTGGAATCGCAGCCAATCAGAGCTCGCTGAGGCGGAGCTTCGTTACCGGGGGCCATTGACGAGAGGAAGCTCCGCTGTTTATTTTGGGATTCAGCTAAAAGTGAGTTTCGAGTCACAATACACTGGGGAAAAAATTAAAAAATTAAAATCTAGTTTTCCAGTTATAATACTTTCCAAGTGAAAAAAGTGAAAAAAAATTAAGATATTGTGAATAGAGTATACATACATATATATATATATATATATATACACACACATATGTGTTAACAATTTGCAAAAATCATGTTCTTTCGTGCATTTTCATGCATTTTTGCATTCCAGTTAAGCTCAATCAAACTGCAGTTGGGTTATTTTGATTAGGTAAAAAAAAAAAAAAACAATAACAAAAAACAGCTAACTAACACAATAAAACAAATCTTTTTTTAGTCATTATCTTTTTCATTTATAAGGGATCTATATATAATATAAATCTATATATAATGAATTATAATTAAATAGTTATCATTTATAAATTAATTATTTGTTATTAAATCTAAATAATTAATATATAGATATATATAAATATTAATTAATATATAGATAATATATAGATATTAATATTAATATAAATTATAACTTAATTAAATGTAATTGCGTGTATATATATATATATATATATATATAAGGAATAATATGTTATAAAAACATTGTTAATTATATTATACATATCTCTTCCTCTAATAATTTTTAATTACATGGTTTTTCATTATTAAATTACTTATTATTTTTATTATTAATAAATTATTTAAAGAATAAATATTATGCTAGATTTTATGTAAAATTATAATAAAGTGTGTTATAAAAATATTCTGTCTGTCGTTGTTTTATCTCTGTCAGGGATGGGCGGCAGGTCGCGGTAAAGGCAACGGCAGCTATAAAGGGCATCAGTTGTTCACGTGTCCGGACGGCTGCGCCCTGTTCCTCCCGGTCAGTGACCTCACGCTCCCTCGATCGTCCCGTGGCGGCAGCTCCGGCGACCACGACCGCCATCCGCACCAGTCGAACCACACGGCGTCCGCAAACGGCCAGAATCCCGTCAGCATCCTGTCACGTGCTGCGGAGTCCAGTCCCGGCGTTCCGCAGCCGCTCGCCGTGGGACAGAGAGTCTGTCTCATCCAGGACGAGTGCGTCCAGCGCGGGAGCGTCCAGTTCTGCGGGCCCCTGTCTAACCGGGCCCCGTCTGCAATTTATGTGGGAGTTTTACTGGTGAGCTTTGACGTTTGAGTTGAATGTAAAGTTTTAGTTGTCAGGACGGTAACTTTGAGTTTAATGTGTGTTTGTGTGCGTTTAGGATCAGCCAGGAGGATCATGGGATGGATATTATAAAAACACCAAACTGTGCTCCATCCCATCACCTGAGTTTGGAGCTTTGCTTCCCCTCTCTAAAATAACTCCAGGTAACATTTATGCATCAGTTATCAACAATCAAGACCTTTAAACGAGGAATGCACCTAATTAGATAAAATAATGTCAACAAATGCTGTCAAGCTTAAACACCATAAAACTATCAAATAAGTGCATGTCATTTAAAAAAAATTGTTTCTGAAAGAAACCGCATCAAGGCTGCTTTTATTTGATTAAATATACAGTAAAAATAGTGAAATATTATTACAATTTAAAACAGCTGTTTTCTATGTAAATTTATGTTAAAATGTAAAATTCCTGTGATCAAAGATGAATTTTCAGCATCATTACTCCAGTCTTCAGTGTCACACGATTCGTCAGAAATCATTCTATTATGATGTTTTGCTGCCATAATACAGTACAATATCTATATAAAATTATTATTAATGTACAATTAGGGTATGTTAGTTTAAATAAAAAATAGCATATAAATATGTGCTGTAATAAAGCTGGTACACAAACAGCTTTCACTTATAAAGTATACGTTTTCATTTAATGAAAAATAAATACTACAATATTACAATAAATAATAATGATTGCATTAAATAGTATTTAAATGTATTACATATAGTACAATAAAATATTAAGTGTTATTAAAAGTGAATGTTATAATAAATTCAATGTCAAGACATTGTTATAAAATAATAATAAAATATAAATTCATTTTTAAAAAGTGTACTAATATATCATTTATATTTTTAAATATGTCATATGATAACTACTTTTAAAGTTTTAAGTTTTTACTAAGTATTTAAGAGAATAATGAGCATCAGCATCTGACAAAAGAAGGGTTTGGAATGACATCAGTTTTATTTTGGCTGAATTATTCTTTGTAACCAGTGTCTAAAATAACTAATAATCTCTATCTGTCTTTCTGTATGTGTATGTATCATGTGTTTTTTTTGTGCAGAATCTCGATCTGAACGGTCTCCTCTGGCTGTAACGAGTCCCAAACCGCTTCCTCAACTGCCGCCGCTGCCCGTCTCCAGTAAAGCCGCCCTTCAGCCTCCGTCGCCCAGCAAAGACCCGCCACAGCCCACGACGACGCCTGCGAACCGGCCGCTCATCCAGCCGGCCATGCTGGTGACGGCTAAAAAAGCCCTCCAGCCTCCGTCCTCCTCTGTCCCTAAAGCCGCTCTGAAACCTCCTCCGCTCAATATGGCCAAACCTGCTCTGCTGCCTCCCGCGGTCCCGCCCAACAAACCACAGGCCCCGCCCATGTCCCCGCCCACCGACCAATCCCGCTCCTCCAACGGATTCCACAACCTCCCGTCTCCAACGGTCGCTGAGCAGAAGGCGGAGTTTGGCACGTGGTTGGAGGTGGGGTCCATGGTGGAGGTGAACGACCCGCCCCTTTTCGGAGTCATTCGCTGGATTGGACAAATCAACAACGTCTCGGAACCGGTCGCTGGAATCGAGCTGGTACACAAACCACTCTCAAATACGTCAATAAAAATAATAATATTTAATTTTATACGATGACAATTTTGTATATACATCCCCAGGATCAGGAGTTGTCCGCCGCCACGGATGGCAGTTATCTCGGTGAGCGTCACTTCCGCTGTCCCGCTAACAAAGGCCTGTTCGTCAAACTGAGGAACTGCAGACGCGACTCCAGGTTTCCTGAACCTGAACTGCCCATCAATCAGGTCGATCGATGCAACTCAATTGGTGAGCAGAGCATCTTCAGTGCTTGTATTAGTGCAGCTGTACATGCAAGTTCAGTCAGTTTCATTTATATAGTGCTTGTAACAATAGATGTTGTTTCAACAGCTGTAAAATATATATTGTGTATATATTCAATTCAATTCAATTCAAATTTATTTGTATAGCGCTTTTCACGATACATATCGTTGCAAAGCAGCTTTACACCAAATTGACATTTTTACAATATATGTAGTAGTAGCTTGATGTACATATGGTAGAGATGTGTGGTAAAGATCAATTAATGACGTAATCAAACAGACAAAGAACACTATAAATTAGTAGCAGAATTCGGTAGTGCTGTATGTTTTCAGGGTTGGCATCATCTGAAGTCCTCTGAGGGGTTGGCATCATCTCTTCTTAAGTGTTCTGGATCCACACTGGAGCTTGTGAATTCCTAGTTACCACGGGATGTCAATCCCATGGCAAAAACAGAGAACAAATAGGAACATAATTAGCGTAGCTGCTGTTCAAACTAAGAAAAGGAAGGTTTGTTAAACCAGAGCTAAAAGATTAAAATGAACATTTGATCAGATATAGCTGCAGAAAAAGTTTATGAGATGCATTATTTGAATGCTTGGCTAAAAAGATGAGTCTTTAATCTAGATTTAAACAGAGAGAGTGTGTCTGAACCCCGAACGTTATCAGGAAGGCTGTTCCAGAGTTTGGGTGCCAAATGTGAAAAAGCTCTACCTCCTTTAGTGGACTTTGCTATCCTAGGTACTACCAACAGTCCAGAGTTTTGTGACCTTAGGGAGCGTGATGGATTGTAGCGTGGTAGAAGACTAGTTAGGTACGCAGGAGCTAAACTGTTAAGTGCCTTATAGGTAAGAAGTGCTATTTTGTAGCTGATGCGGAATCTAATAGGCAGCCAGTGCAGAGACTTTAAAATTGGGGTAATATGATCATATTTTCTTGACCTGGTAAGGACTCTAGCAGCTGCATTTTGGACTATCTGTAGCTTGTTTATTGAAGATGCAGGACAACCACCTAATAGTGCATTACAATAGTCCAGTCTAGAGGTCATGAATGCGTGAACTAGCTTTTCTGCATCAGAAACAGGTAACATGTTTCGCAGCTTGGCAATGTTTCTAAGATGGAAGAATGCTGTTTTTGTAACATGAGAAATATGATTTTCAAAAGACAAGTTGCTGTCTAATATAACACCCAGGCTTTTGACTGTAGTGGAAGTAACTGTACATCCGTCTAGTTGTAAATTGTAAGTCAAAAGATTCTGTGTATTGTTTTTTGGTCCAATAAGTAATATCTCTGTCTTATCTGAATTTAATAGCAGAAAATTGTTGATCATCCAATCTTTTACATTTTTAACGCACTCTGTTAACTTTGATAATTCAGAAGTTTCATCTGGTCTTGTTGAGATATACAGTTGAGTATCATCAGCATAACAATGGAAATTAATCCCGTGTTTTCTAATAATATTACCAAGGGGCAGCATGTATATTGAAAATAGTAGAGGACCTAGAACAGATCCTTGTGGCACTCCATACTTCACTGGTGATAACTGAGATGACTCCCCATTTAAATAAACAAAGTGGTAGCGATCAGACAGGTAGGATCTAAACCATTTTAAAGCCTGCCCTTGGATACCTGCATAATTTTGTAGTCGATCTATTAGTATGTCATGATCTATAGTGTCAAACGCAGCACTAAGATCAAGTAAAACTAGCAGTGAGATGCAGCCTTGGTCTGACGCAAGAAGCAAGTCATTAGTGATTTTAACAAGTGCAGTTTCTGTGCTGTGATGGGGCCTGAAGCCTGACTGAAATTCTTCATAGATATCATTTTTTTGCAAGAATGAGCACAGTTGAGCACATATAACTTTCTCTAAAATTTTAGACATAAATGGAAGATTAGAAATGGGTCTATAATTTGCCAGTTCACTAGGGTCTAGCTGTGGTTTCTTAATAAGAGGCTTAATAACCGCCAGCTTGAATGGTTTAGGGACGTGACCTAAAGATAACGATGAGTTGATAATATTGAGAAGCGGTTCTTCTGCCACAGGTAACAATTCTTTTAGTAATTTAGTGGGTACGGGATCTAATAGGCATGTTGTTGGTTTAGACACAGTGATGAGTTTATTTAACTCTTCCTGTCCTATAGCGGTAAAGTACTGCAGTTTTTCTTTGGGTGCGACGAAAGAAGTTGACATATTAGATGCAGTATAATCTACATTGGTTATTGTATTTCTGATGTTATCTATTTTATCAGTGAAGAAATTCATAAAGTCATTGCTATTAAACTGTAAAGGAATATTTAGCTCAGGTGGTGTCTGGTTATTTGTTAATCTAGCCACTGTGCTAAATAAAAACCTTGGATTGTTTTGGTTATTTTCTATGAGTTCGCGGAAATGCTCAGCCCTAGCAGCTTTTAAAGCCTGTCTGTATCTGGACATACAGTTTTTCCATGCAATTCTAAAAACTTCCAAGTTAGTTTTTCTCCATTTGCGCTCAAGATTGCGAGTTTCATATATATATACAGAAACATGATATATATATGTACAATGCATATATATTGTAATATAATGCATAAAATTAAAATATGTAATATTGCATGCTATTGCTACAAAAATGTCTTAAATTCTGCAAGGTCCTTATTTAGCAATTCAATTAAAAGAAAGTATGCATTAATATATTTATGCATCATACATAATAATTCATAAAATGTATTATTTATAATTAATTCTAAATTCTAAATAACACATACATTATATATATATATATATATATATATATATATATATATATATATATATATATATATATATATATATATATATATATATATTAGTAGTCAACATTTGAAGTTTATCAAAAAAGTTAATCAAAGTTGTCCTAAGACAAGAACGGGTATTGTTTTGGTTTTGGTTTTAGTGCAAACATATTGCAGCGGTAATGTCTTAAATTCTGTAGGGACCTCATTTAGCAGTTAAATTAAAAGAAACGTATGCAATAATATATTTATGCATAATACATAATAATGCATAAAATTGATTATTTATAATTAATTATAATATAAACAGTATGTATGTGTATAAATAGATAAATAGATAGTTAATTATTAAAATATTAATTTATAATTTTAGTTTAATCCATTAAAATAAATATTGCAAAATATATAATAATGCATATTGTTACTGCAAACATATTGCAGCAATTAAATTCTAATTAAATTCTTAAATTCTGTATGGTCCTCATTTAGCAGTTTAATTAAATTACAATTAAGCTTGTAAATGCTTATGCATTATGCATAAATATATGAAGTTGCAAAATATGTAATATTGTATGTTATGACTGCCAAAAAATGCTGGAATAATGCCTAATGATGCATAAAAATGCAAAATATATAGTAATGCGCATTATTACAGCAAAAATGGTAATTGCAGCAGTAATGTCTTAATTAACGGTCTCGTTGATGTCAGTGCAGTATTTGCTGTCAGTAGTGTGTGTGCTGAGTGTGTTGGTGTGTTTCAGCGTTTGCTAACTGGAGCAGTAAGCGCGTGGAGGAGCACACGCCTCCGCTGTCGGGTCCGGACGCCCGTCTGACGTACGAGGGCTTCAAGAAAGGCATTCAGGGACACCTGAACTCCTGCTACCTGGATGCGTCTCTCTTCAGGTACATAAAGCTCCGTCAACCTGCCCGAACGCAACCAACAACAACAAATGAATGACAGAAACACAATGAAAGTCAAAGCAGAAAATATAAAACTATTAACAAAAACTAAGGGTATATCAGTGATACTGAAATAACACTGTCATAAATATTTGAAAATGTAACGTTCAGCGTTAGGTCAGTGTAAATGAATGAAGTGATACATTTAATCTGAATATGTTACTTGTTCGCTGCTCTTCATCGCTGGTCTGTGTGATGATCTTAATCGAGGGTTTTTATCACTCTCTGTCTGTTATTAGTTCTGTCTTCACCAATGCGTTCATGTTTCTCTGTGTGTGTCAGTATATTCTCGTGCTGCAGCTCGTTCGATTGGCTGTTGTTTTGGCCGTCTGGTCCTCAGAACAATCCCATCAGTCACAGCGCTCAGGATCTGCTGCGCTGCGAGATCGTCAATCCTCTGCGCCGGTAACACAAAAACACACACATCTGAACATCTCCTGACATTGTGACAAACGGATAAAATACAATGATTTCCCATCCTGACCGTGTGTGTTTGTCCTGCAGGTACGGATACGTGTGTGCCAGTAAAACCATGGCTTTACGCAAACTACTGAAAGAAGAGACCGCCGATTCAGGATTTACCAATGAAGAGAAAGGTGTGTGTGTGTGTGTGTGTGTGTGTGAGAATATAACATCACGTTGCTCATGAGACACAAAACTTTGAAATACACTACCAGTCAAACGTTTTTGGATTTTTAATGTTTTTTTTTTTTTTTTAAGAAGTCTCTTCTGCTCACCAAGCCTGCATTTATTTGACCCAAAATACAGCAAAAGCATTAATATTGTGAAATAGTTTTACTATTTAAAATAACTGATTTCTATTTGAATATGTTTTAAAATGTAATTTATTTCTGTGATGCGCAGCTGAATTTTCAGCATCATTACTCCAGTCTTCAGTGTCACATGATCCTTCAGAAATCATTCTATTATGCTGATTTGCTGCTCCAGAAACATTTATTATTATTATTATTATTATTATTATTATTATTATTATTATTATTATCAATATTTAACAGTTGAGTATATTTTGATGAAGAGAAAGTTCCAAAGATTAGCATTTATCTGAAATAAAAAGCTTTTGTAGCATTATACACTATTATAAACTATACCAAATGATAGAAATGAATACTTTTATTTAGCAGGGATGCTTTCAATTGATCAAAAGTGATTTATAATGTTACAAAAGATTTCTATTTCCGATAAATATTAATATTATACGTTTATAATGTTCTATTTCTGCTGTTCTTCTGAACTTTCTATTCATCAAAGAAACCTGAAAAAATTCTACTCAACGTTTTCAACATAATAATAATAATAATAATAATAAATGTTTTTGAGCAGCAAATCAGCATATTAGAATGATTTCTGAAGGATCATGTGACACTGAAGACTGGAGTAATGATGCTGAAAATTCAGCTTTGAAATCACAGGAATAAATGACATTTTAAAAAATGTGTTCAAATAGAAAACAGTAAAAATATTTATAGAAAACAGTTTCTGTAGAGGCAGTAGAGGCTTCTTAAAAAAAACCCCATAAAAAATCTTGCTGTTTCGATTCTGTTCAAAAACTTTTGACTGGTAGTGTAAATCAGAGCTGATCATAAATTATCTGTTTAATCCTTATCCTCTAGTATCGCTGATTTAGTTTGTGTTTGTATTTTGAATTACAGTTTATATTTTCTGTTTTACCTTTTATTTTTATTTATTTATTTTTTATCATTTTTATTATTATTGTTTTTTTTTAAATATGTCTGAATAGTATATACACTACCGTCAAAAGTTTGGGGTCAGTACATTTTTATTGTTTCTTTTTTTTTTCTTTTTTTTTTAATACTTATATTAATACTTTTTTTCACCAAGGATGTATTAAGTTAATAATTAAAAGTTTATTAAAAGTTAATAATAAGTAATTTACATTGTTATAAAATATTTATATTTTGAATAAACACTGTACTTTTTTAAATTTGTTATTCATGAAAGAATCCTGAAAAAAAAAATTACAGGTTCCAAAAAATATTTGGCAGCACAACTGTTGATATTATCCAACACTGATCATTCTAATAATAAATCAGCATATTAGAATGATTTCTGAAGGATCATGTGACACTTAAGACTGGAGTAAAAGCTGATAAAAATTCAGCTTTTCATCACAAGAATAAATTCTATTTTAAAGTATGTTAAAATAAAAAACATTATTTTATATTGTAAAAACATTTTGCAATATTACGTTTTTTTTTTTCTATATTTTTAATCAAATAAATGCAGCCTTGATGAGCATAAGAGACTTCTTTAAAGACTATTACAAGTCTTACTGACCCCAAACTTTTGAAAGGTAGTGTACACATATATATATATATAAATATATATATATATATATATATATATATATATATATATACATTTTTTTTTTTTTTATTAATGAATAAGAAATGTTGTGACTAGCTGAAATAAAATAAGTGTTTTATATTTTGTTTTACTTCGGTTAATGCTTATTTTCATCATTCCTTTATTTCAGACTCTAAGGTCCATATCCACAAAAGTAACAAAATGCAATACAATACAAACGTAAATATACAATTTATTGTATATTTACATAATTTATTTTAAATAATGAAATCTAAGGAAAAGGTGAATTTCTTAATAAAAAAAACATTTTAGATTTGTGTCTCCTCGTAAGGTCTGATATTTCTAACAACGTGAAGGAAATTCAGTTCTTGCTTTATGATTGTAAATAATTCTGCTGTTCTGTCACAAATCATAAAGACGTTTTTTATTACTGACTTTTGCACTGAATGGCGCTGGAGGTGTTGATTATTGTTGACGAGCTGAAAACACTCTCTGAAATCATTCTGTAGTTTAAATGCTTTTATTTTATGAAGTGAACAGATTAATGACTCTTCCTTTAGAATTAATAATTCATTGATACTTCTACTGTTTTCAGTTCTGTAGTCTGTTTTATTCCAGCCTTTAAGAATCTGTGACCTTTAACCATTTAAGAGACTAACGCCGGTGTGTGTGTGTGTGTGTCTGTGTGTCTGTGTGTGTGTGTGTTCAGATCCAGAGGAATTCCTCAACCAGCTTTTCCAGCTTCTCCGGGTTGAACCGCTTCTGAAGATCAGGTGTGTGTTTGTCTGTGTGTCCTGAATCATTAGTGAGCATCAAACGTACAACAGTATATACTAAACTATACGATGTGCTAAGCACGTTTTCCTCAGTGATGCATGTGTAGTTCATCTCTTTATGGTGTACAGCAGGATCTCCTGACTCATGTGTGTGTTTTCAGGTCTGTGAGTCAGAAGGCGCAGGAGTGTTTCATCTATCAGCTCTTTCCTCCGTCTGTTTCTCCGTCGTCTCCTCTGGTTTCTCCTGCTTCTCCTGGTCTGTCTCCGGTCTTGTCTCCGTCTGCGGGGCTCCTGCGTGTGTCCAGTGTTCAGGCGTTACTCGAATCCTCTTTCATGCACTCAGGACTCAAACTCACAGAGGTGACAGCGCGCACACACATATATATGAGATATGATCATCACTGTGTCAAACACACAGATACTCAACTGTTGTTGTTTTCTTCAGGCTCCATCGTGTTTGCCGCTCCTCATGCCCAGATTCGGCAAAGAGTTCAAGATGTTTGACGCGATCCTGCCCTCGCTCAGCCTCGACATCACCGACCTGCTGGACGAGAGTCAGTGCTGCACTCACACACTCATTACTTATCACATTTGCATCATTTCTATTTTTATTTTTATTATTTTTATATGTTAGTATTATATATTTTAAGTTGGTGAAATATTTTTAGATTATTTTTATTTATTTCTATTCATTAGTATATTCATAATGTATATTGAAATATTTAATTTTATTCTTTATTTCCAAATATTTTTTAGTATGTTTATTTAATTATCATTCATACTGTTTCTTCATTATTCATTGAATCATTGAAAATATGTTTATTTTTTTATTAGTTTATTTATTCCTTATATTCTTTTTTTCCTTTTAATTTCTTTTACATTTTTCTTAGATTGTTTCCATTATTCATTTTTATTTATTTGTTTTCAGTATCATTTTATTATAATTATTTATAGTTATAGTTATTATAGTTATTTTATTATAATTTAGTTCTTCAGTATTTTAAGTATTTTGTATTTCTCAGTATTTTGTGTTTGTTTTATAGTATAGGTGTAACATAAAATGTTTATAATATTTTAAAATTGTATATCTTTATTTTATAGTACATTAGATTTATTTAATTAATTATACAACTGTATAAAAATTATGTTTTCTTATTTTTTATTTTATTGTTAATTATGGTTTATTTTTATTTGTTTGTTATTTATTCAGTATTTATTATTCATTTTCATTCATTGATTTATTTTTCATTTTTATTTGATCCTCCCCCCCCATTATTTATTTTTATTTATTTGTTTTCATTATTATCAGTTATTTTATTATAGTTTAGTTCTTTAGTATTTTAAGTATTTTGTATTTCTTAGTATTTTGTGTTTATTTTATAGTATAGGTATAACATAAAATGTTTATAATATTTTAAAATTATATATTTTTATTTTATAGTACATTAGATTTATTTCATTAATTATAAAATGTACTTACATTTTTTTTTTCATATTTTTAATTTTATTGTTAATTATGGTTTATTTTTATTTGTTTATTTATTTAGTATTTATTATTTATTTTCATTCATGGATTTTTTTTTTTTTTTTCATTTTTATTAGATTTTTGTCCCTATTGTTTATTTTTATTGATTTGTTTTCATTATTATGAGTTATTTTATTATAATCTTCAGTATTTTAAGTATTTTCTATACCTTAGTATTTTGTGTTTATTATATATTATAAATATAACATAAAAGTTTATAGTATTTTAAAATTATATATATTTTTTTATTTTATAGTACATTAGATTTATTTCATTATACGAATGTATAAAAAATTAATTTCTTATTTTTTATTTTATTGTTAATTATGGTTTAATTTTATTTGTTTGTTGTTATTTATTCAATATTAATTATTAATTTTTATTAATGTGTTTTTTTTCCTCCCCCATTATTTATTTGTTAATGAATCATTTTCACTATTTATTATAATTTATTATATTTATTTTATAATAATTGTATATATGTTTAATAAGCAAAGGTATAAATCTACATGTAAAAATATTTATCGTGTATCATTCATATGTTATTATTTTTTTTTTTTAAATGTTTATTGCGTGTGTGCAGCTCTGCGTCAGTGCAGTATCTGTCAGTCGGTGGCGCAGTGGGAGTGTCTGCAGTGTTACGAGGATGTTGACATCACACCTGGACAGTTAAAACAGTACTGCAACACCTGTAACACACAGGTAACACACAATCTCACACTCACTAACTCACTAACACACTTACACACTCACACACTCTCCTGACGCATCTGTGGTCTCTGTCAGGTTCACACGCATAAGAAGCGTCAGACGCACAGGCCGGTGGAGGTGCGGGTGCCGCGGGGTTGCTGGGAAGGGCCGGTTCACGGGGCCCGTCAGCTGATGGATCTGTTCGCCGTCACCTGCATCGAGACGAGCCACTACGTGAGCTTCGTCAAACACGGACCCCAACCCACCGACTGGCTCTTCTTCGACAGCATGGCTGACAGAGAGGGTATTATATTTAAATTTCCTTTTTAAGCATATTAAATAAAATAATTAACATTTATACATTTTTTACAAAATTTTTTTGTTTAATAATTTAATTTTATTATTTCAATTTATTTGAGTTATAATATTAATGTTAATTAATTAATATAATTTAAAGTAATATTTATGTTTGTAAATACATTTGTATTGTTTTAATGCTTAGTTTTAATTAGCTCCAGTTTTAATGATATTAATTATATTTGTTTTTTTAAATAATTAACATTAATATATATGTGTATATATATTTTTTTAATGCATTTCTCCACAGGAGGAGAGAACGGCTTTAACGTGCCGCAGGTTCGAGCGTGTCCGGAGGTCGGCCGTTATCTGAGTCTGTCCGTGGATGAAATCGCTCGTCTGGACGTGGCGTCGCTCAGAGATCCCGTCCGCCGCTTACTGTGTGACGCCTACATGTGTCTCTACCACTGTCCACAGCTCTCTCTCTACAAATAACACAGCATCTGTGTGTGTGTGTGTGTGTGTGTGTGTGTGTGTGTGTGTGTGTGTGTGTCACAGTGCAGTACAGGAGCAAAGTGTGTGATTTGTAAATAGTTTTTTTTTTAACAGAATGCATTGTATGTTTATGTATGTTTACAAATGCACATTTTAATTTTATAAAAAGAAACATGACATGTATGCTAATGTGTGTTTTGTTGCATTTTATTCCTTCTGATGGGCATCAAAATAACCTTAAAATCAAAGACAGTATTTATGGGCAATTACAGTCAAACAAACATTAGAATATTTTGCTGTTTGAAATAAATATTTAGATTTAGAGAGAAATTAGTTATGGACAAACATCATAATGTAATCAGACATTACAAATAATCAGAAATACTCATATAAAGTGTTGTTATTTTCATTTTTTATTAATAACATAATTTTTGTTTTTAAATTATGTATTTTATAATGCAGTATATTTCATTACTTATAAAAAATGTATAAAACAAATTAAAAAAATATTTGTAATAATAATAATAAAATTAGTTTTATTAGTTTGTTATTTAATCATTATTTATTATTCATTTTCTCATTATTCATTCATTTTTTTCCCCATTTTTTATTTTATATTTAGTCCTTTTCTATAATTATTATTTATTACAATTTATTATATTTATTTGGTACTTTTATTACCATGTATTTTTTTATTTTTCTTATTTCAAGTACCTTTATTTCTTCATTATTTTATATATATATAATATATATATATATCTTCGATCACGTAGACGGCCTTGTCTCTGACGTCATGAGTTGGGGACGGAAGTGCGGTTTGCGTGACGTCATCTGCAGGTTCCTGTGTGGAGAGCAGCAGCGCTTCTGATATTGCGTTGTTATTTTGTTTAATCGTTAAGTCCGATTCAATCTGATCATTTACTGCATCAGACAAACATTTGATAGTTCTTCTCGTTTGATTAACGGCTGATCGAAGAAGGTCGAACGGTGAGATGATCATCGACATCAACATGAACATCGAACACATACAAAAACTCCGACATTATTGGAATATAAAACACTAAAATGCAGTAATTCATTCAGTATTTTATGAGCAGACACAGTATATATGTTCATGCCTGTGAAGTCGTATGCAAATATTACGTTTTCATGAATCAATCATTACTGTTTTATATACGCCAAAATGCTGTATGAATGACGAAATGTCTGTTACCTGTTTCATTAGTAATAAATAAAAATGTAATTATAATATAATTAAAAATATTTTGAGAGAATTAAAGAAGCCGCTGTTTATTTCAGGATTTAGACACTTTCTGTGACAATACATCAGTATCTAAACATTATAATATTTCAAAATTCTGTATATTACTCTTAAAGTAAATCTTAAGACAGCATCAGATCAGACTATATCAGTACTGTTGTGAAGGTCTTGAATTCTCTGAATATAAGTGTAATGACTGATGCATTTGTGTTCAGCTGGACTGACGTGATGACGTCACCGGGCGCTCAGGGGGGCGGGGCTCTGGCCACTAGGGGCGGAGCCACTGGAAAGAGGATGAAGTGGGCGCTGGAGCTGAGCCTCGGCAACAGCAGGTGCTGCGTCACATCATCGCTAACGAGAACGTCCACAAACCTCCAGCCAGTTCTGCTCCTCACGTGGTTTTCTGCGCTTCTCTCAGCAGGAATCGCGGCGACAGGCAGAGTAAGGATGGAGACGTCATGTATCCGGTGGGATACTCGGATAAACCCGTCCCGGACACCAGCGTACAGGAGGCCGACCGCAACCTGGTGGAGAAGGTGAGGATCTGAACCCAACATGATGGAAAATAAATGATGAGCATTATGATTGTTGGGTGAACTGTTTCTGGAAACAGTGGCACAAAAATATAGATGTAATTAGAAAATATTAAATGATAGTAATAATAAATAAAGATACACTACTTACGTTAAATAGTTACACTTGTAGTCAAAAGTGAAGTCAAATGACCTTGGGCCACAAAACAAGTCATAAGGGTCAATTTGAGATTTCACATGAGATTACGTCATCTAAAACTTACATAAAGAAGCTTTCCACTGATGTATGGTTTGTTAGGATAGGACAATATTTGGCTGAGATACAACTATGTGAAAATCTGGCATCTAAGGGTGTAAAAAAATTTAAAATAATGAGAAAATCGCATTTAAAGTTGTCCAAATGAAGTTCTTAGCAATGCATATTACTAATCAGAAACTAAGTTTTAATAAATTTGTGGTAGAAAATTTTCAAAATATGTTCATGGAACATGATCTTTACTTAATACCCTAATGAGTTTTGGCATATATATATATATATGCACACATGAATAAACAATTGTATAGTTCTTTTTTTTTTTTTTTTGATATTTAGATATGTTTACATAACATTATAATGTAAATTTTAAATTATTCAAACAGGCATTTTTCAAACCATTTACATTTAAATACAGAAACAAACAAATGTAATAATTACATCAAAAGAGATTTTTAGTACTAACACTTTGATATCAGACCAGCTTTTACCAAATAAACAAGAAAAATAGAGAGCAGTTTCTGGGCACAATCTGCAAATCAGCCACCTTGAAGAATTTTTTTTGATCAAATATTTTGTCTAAATATAAATCCAACAGCAAAACCTAATGAAAGTAAATAATTGTGTAAAAAATATTCATTTATGTATGTATGTATTTATTTATTTACAGTGGCTATGCTAGATATTTTCTTTATTTCTCCGATCAGATGGCATTCATTTGCTTTCCATGCATTGGGTTTTAAATAATATTTAAAAATTGCTATTTTTAACTTAATTACTGTATTAATTAAAAAAAGTATAAAATATTTGTATTATTAAATAGACTGAATGAATATGGTGAATATTGTCTAGTACAGAAAAAATCCTCTCAAAGTATAAAATATTAAAAATAGCACGCTGATTTCATTACAACTGTTCCTCTGATGGTTTGGTGTGTGTAGAGATGCTGGGACGTGGCGTTGGGCCCGCTGAAGCAGATTCCCATGAACCTCTTCATCATGTACATGTCTGGAAACACCATCTCCATCTTTCCCATCATGATGGTGTGTATGATGGCCTGGAGACCTATCCAGGCGCTCATGTCCATGTCAGCCAGTGAGTAACTCATATTTACAAACACAAACACACGTTCTCATCATAAACGACACACTCTCATCAACTGAATGCTGTGTGTGTGAAGCCTTTAAGCTGTTGGAGAGCTCCAGTCAGCAGTGGCTCCAGGGTCTGGTGTATCTCATCGGGAATCTGCTCGGATCCGCACTGGCCGTCTACAAGTGTCAATCAATGGGGCTCCTCCCGACGCACTCGTCTGATTGGCTGGCATTCATAGAGCCGCCTCAGGTGCGTGAATAATTCATGAGCTTGTGTTTGTGTGTGTTTTCACATCCTTTTCACACCTGTTTGTGTTTGTTTTCTACACAGAGACTGGAGATCATGGGCGGAGGGATGGTCATGTGACCCACACACACACACGCTGTGTATTTAACCTAAACATTTTAACCTGATTAATTAAGTTATACCGATGTTTGTGTTAATGCTGATCTCTTGTGTTTTTGATCTGTTTTGTGATTTGCTTCAAATTAATAAAGTTTGTTTAACGTTTGCTGGAAATATAGATTTTTTTTAATTCACTTCACTCAGTTTTTTTTCACGCATAAAGCATGAAATATTCATCTTTGATTTTTAGGTGAAATTATATTTACATAAACAACAGGTCTGGCTCATTTTTCACCTACAATGCAATAGGACAATTATAAGAAATTGTGTTTATTTCACTTTATTTTATCTAAAACTGGATATTTTAAAAATGTATTATAGGTGTATATTAATGTTTATGACATATACTAAAGACATTTCCACATGAAAAGTAAATTATCCTCAAGGATTAGGTGGAAAAAGTAATTGGAGTTTTATTTTACACTATTTTTAATAAAAAAAATTCAGTGAAAATAAAAATAAAAGAAGGATAAAGATATTTAGAAGACCAGCTATCTATTTATACAATTTAAGAGACTAAATAAGAAGTTAAAAATAAGGCATTTCTGTATAAATAGTGAATTATTCATCACTGATGTTTAGGTGAAATTAAAATATGAGTCATAAATGCAAAAGGGAGAACAGTAAGACCTTTTCTTTTTCATATTTAAACTGATTTTGATACACAATTTTAGATTAAAGTTATGACTTAATCTCTGATGAATGTTTAGGATAGTTTAAGGAGATTTACTGATGGATCTTCACACATGATTTCACAACAATGGAGCCTAAAATAGAGCTGTAGCCTTACATAACCACCTGAACTCAACTGACTGAGAGCTGAGCTTGATTTACTAGCTCAGCGTCATATCACACGTTCCTCCGATGTTTATGACGTCTCACACCATCTGACAAATGTGTATGTAAAGGCTGATGGAGTGTGTGATGTATTTGTGAACTATGAGTTTCTGTCTGTCATCATGATGAATGCTAAAAACGAGGGTCTCCACCCAGAGAACAAGAAGATCAGCACAACCTGACCGACGGGTTTTTCTCCTAAACATACAGAATGTTCAGAAGAGAGTCTTGTGAAAGAATAGAACAACTCAGCTCTCAAACATCTTCTGGAGTCAATGAACCTTCAGATAAACACACTCTTTCACAACATCATTCATAAGTGGCTTTAATGATGTTTCCTTAAACAAACCCACTCATCTACATAAAACATAAACCTCTTCAAGTTCAGCTTTTCTCTCCCAGGAAAATGAACCAAAAATATCAATGACTTTTACAGACTCATACAGCTTCTTAAAAATATTGTGTTTCTAGAAATTCTAGAAATATGCTGTCATTCAGACAAATATTATATATATATATATAGATATATATATATATATAAACAAAAGCCAAAGAAAATAACTATTTATACACTAGGATTACTGTATGACTTTTAAAAGATTTGTTTTTATTCTCAACTAAAAATGTACATTTATGTATTAAAAAAAAAAAAAAGAATTATAAACTAGTAACAATGTTACTAATTTAAACATGTAAATTTAAGTTATGATAAAGTAAAATATTAAAAGGACTCACTGAGTTGAACGAGTGTTTCTATGGTCTGATATCAGGGCGTTTAAGTGGGCGTGGTCAAATTGAGTGATGGTTTAGTTTTCAGAAGGGCGGGGTCAGGGTGAGTGATGTTGTATGCTTAAGTGGGCGGGGCCCTGCTGAAGGTTGTGTGTTTAGTGGGCGGGTTCGGCGTGTAAATCTTCAGTTTCTGAAACTTAGGTTTGTGTGGGCTGATAGTTCCCGGAGGTCAAACGCCTTTAAGTTTTGTTTTACATCAGTATTTTTTTTTTTTTTTTTTTTTTTTTTATATAAACCAGATGGGATTAAGTTCGTTTCACACATACACTCTTTAAGTTTTCTTTTAGTATCACCGGCGTCTTAACTTTTTATTCACTCATTTATGTGGGATATTTGACACTTTTTTTGCGCACTATCCTTAGGCGTTCTCCGGGGACGCAGTATCGCGTTCATCAGCCTGTGATTTATCGGTTTATTGAAGTTCTTTTAGCGGTTAGTGATGATGTTGAAGAGGAAAACGCACACTCCGCATCCGTTCGTTCATGAAGTGAATCTATCAGCAGCTCGGCGGATTCGGGTAAGATCATCTTATTCATCTTAAAGCGTTCCTTCAGCGCCATGTGTTCGTTCGGCTGCTTGCGTGACGCGCTCTGACTGACGGACGTGAGAAAGTTAAAGGAGTACGTCAGCCAACAAATGTTCCGCATGTACCGGTACAAAAATCACCATGGTAACAAAAGTTTCCCCTTAAAACTTACTGCTGTTACTAAGGCGGTTGTTAATAATTTGGTACTATTAATACTGTCATTCGCTGTAAAAAGGTCGGCGATTTGTCAAAACAATAAGCGATTTTGTTTGGAAAAGTATGCATAAAATAAACCCTACTACCTGACAGACAACAGTGAACGAAATTAAGGGAACTAAATGTAACGCTTAAATGTAACGCTGTAGTGGAGCGGCGGTATTTTACCTTAGAGGTTTTTAGACTTTTTGATACAAAATACCCCTAAATATATTCTCCTTTGAAGGCAACCTTTACTAGATATATAAGCAGCTAAGTAGAGCTGTCAAGTATTTCCGTTCTTTTCCCTTTTTGATTGTATTCAGTTAAGACCTGTTTGTGTTTTAAATGTTTTGCACAGCAAAAGTATGCATACTACGTTTTGTTTTAGGTGAAATGTTGTATTGTAACTTAACTGCATCCAAAATGTAGTATTGTAAAATCATATATATTTGTGTTGACTGTGATCTTGCCCGGTTTGAAAGTCCCACATTAATTTAGTATAGTTTTAGAGCTTCTAGGCTAACTGTATCTATTGTATTTTGGCTGAAACTATGGTTATTGTTTTAAATTTTATTTGCATGTTCCTTTTTCAGTGTTCCCTTTATAATTATGACTTGGTAGCTTATTTCAGCTTACATTTTAAGTCAAGTTTAAACATATGACAGCTATATTTTATGGTTTACCCAACTAATAATTTCGGTTCCCAGAACGTTATGGATTTCCAGACTGTTTAGAGACCAGTTTTTGGTTCCCAAAAAGTTACCCTGATAGCACATGTACATCTCGGAGACGTCTGTTTGACGTCTGCATTTACATCTGCAAGACATATTTTTTTACGTAGTTTGCTCATCTGGAATACATCTATTGGAGGTTTCCTATCAGATGTCAAATAGATGTCTATTAGATGTCTTTAAGATGTTTATGATTTAGAATGTATGTAAGACTGACATCTTACAGACGTCTGCCAGACGTTTGTACATGGCAGATGCTTTCCAGATCAAGAGATCTTTAACAGACATCTTGCAGATGTACGTGTGCTATCTGGGTAGTTTTTAGAAGGTTATTCTAATGTTCCCCGAACGTTAGTTTTTGTTCATTTTGTTATGGTTTGTTTTTGGTTAGCCAGGAAAGTTTTCTTAATGGAAACAGAACATTAGTTTTTGGTTTGATGTTATTTTAACAATCCCTTAATGTTATTATAATCCCTGATTGACATCTGTTTTTACATCTGCAGGACGTATTTTTTGGAGTGTTTGCTCATCTGCAATACGTCTATAGGACGTCTCCATCAGATGTCAAAAAGATGGTTATTAGATGTCTTTAAGATGTATGTGATTTAGAATGTAAGTAAAACTGACATCTGAAAGACATCTGTCAGACGTTTGTACATGGCAGATGCTTTCCAGGTCAAGATATCTTTAACAGACATCTTGCAGATGTACGTGTGCTGTCTAGAATGTTTCCCTAACCTCTTTACTGCACTCTAACCTCTTTCTCTGCTGTACGTCAGCGACCAACAAATTTATGATCTCTGTTATCACTCTATGCTTAACCCTGGCTTAATATTACAATTTGAAACTTGTTTTGATTGATCTAAGTTCTGTATTTTAATAAATGCTGCATTAAATGAATTTCAGGGTTCCGTAAGGGTCATTACCCAAAAACATCTGCAACGTTTTCATTGGAAAGATTGTTTTACAGGGTTCTAAAAATAACCTGAGAATAAACCATTAGGGAATGTTCCGTCTAAGTTGTTTTTAGGTTATTTTAAAAATAACCATTCCCAGATAGCACATGTACATCTGCAAGATGTCTGTTAAAGATTGCTTGATCTGGAAAGCATCTGCTGTGTACAAACATCTGACAGACATCTGCAAGATGTCAGTTTTACATACATTCTTAATCACAAACTTCTTAAAGACATCTAATAGACATCTATTTGACATCTGATAGGAAATGTCCTATAGACATATTGCAGATGAGCAAACACTCTAAAAAGAGTGTCTTCCAGATGTAAATGCAGACATCAAATAGACGTCTTCCAGATGTGTGTGCTATCAGGGTTAGGGAATGTTCTCTTTAAGTTATTTTTAGGTTATTTTAAACACAACCACCAGGCAGCGTTCTGGGAACGTTATTTTATGGTTGCCTAAAAATAACCATCAAGGAATGTTCTCTCTAGGTTATTTTTAGGTTTTTTAATAACCACCATGCAACATTCTGGGAAATGTTATTTTATGGTTACAAAAAATATAACCTAAACAGAACGTTACCCTAAGTATTTGGTTCCCAAAAAAATAACCAAACGGGAACTAAAATCTAATTTTAGGGGAACGTTCTGTGTTTGCTGGGTCACCTGAACGCCCAGTAAAGTCCTGATTTGTGGTTCATTTTGCTTTGGAAAACTGGCTGTACATTATCCCTCCATAAGTATTTTAACAAATAAATAAATATTTGAGTTTAGATATTCTATAATTTGAGAAGAAACCTCAAAGGCCAGTCTAAACATGTTAGGATGCTTTTAGGCACTTTCAGAAACCAGCTAAACCAGTCTGTATATTGGTTTGTTACCAGTCTAATTTGGTTTGGTAGCTCTATTCAGGTTGAAATCAAGTCTTCCAGCTCTGTTAACCAGCTAATGACCAATGTGCACTAGATAGAAATGGTCTAGTTAGAATCACATTCTGTCCATTGACTGTATTGGTTGAAGTCTGACCAATAAAACCCTTTCTCTCTCTCTCTCTCTCTCTCAGGGAATCATTCTGGGCATCATTCTGTTTCCTGTCCGCATCACCCTCGCCACCCTCTTCTTCCTGCTCATGTGGCCCATCGCTCGGCTGCGAGTGGCCGGTCTGTCGGAGGCGGAGCGGGCAGAGCCTCTGCGGGGCTGGCGTTGGTGGCTCTTCCATCACATCATGGTCTTCCTCAGCCGGGCCGTCTTCGTCTCTGTGGGCTTCCTGTGGATTAAGGTCAAAGGGCGTCAGGCGGGATTGAAGGAAGCCCCGGTTTTAGTCGTAGCGCCTCACAGCAGTTTTCTGGACATGCTGGTGCTTTGCACGACGGGTCTGCCGGTCGTCGTGTCACGGTCGGAGAACTGCAAACTACCCGTCATAGGAGGTGAGGTCAAGACGGTGACTGGTTTGATCCTTTGTTTTCTAAACAAAAACCCATTTACTTTTGGATTATGTGAGCAGCAAATACTTACGATTCTTACATGTTTTGGTCGTCGTGATGATCTTATAAATGAACTACACCACCAGTGAGCTTCCCAAAACTCTTTATTTAGCCTTAGTTAAGAACATATTTTCAAAATATTTAACCACCTTCAAAACACAGATATAAAAAAGGTCCTAAAAGTCTTAATTCCTGCTTTCACAGGCCTTAAAAGGTCTTAACTCTGAGCTAAAAATTGTACATTTGTTAAGTCATAGCATTAAATGTATGCTGCACTGCAAAAAAAAAGAACAATTGTTTTGTTTTACAAGTCAGATATAATATAAACATCCTTAAATCAAGATACATTTACTAGAGATGCAAACTGAGCATGTGAAGTTTTGTTCTCTGAGAAACTGAACAAATTTGAATATTTTTCTGTCAGTGTGGAATAAAAACATTGTTTCTCTTTAAATTAAGTTTAAATTGAACATATTTGCAGATATTTGTTCTTAATTTAATTATAAACGCACATAATTTGACAAATTTCTCATAAAACAAGACTTCTTATTAAAATGAGATAACTGAGATCTTTTGGAAGTTGTATTTACATCAGTGACCATATTTTGTTTAATTCAGGTGGCTTGAGAAAGCCTAATATTTGCAACATGCTAGTAACTTGCTAATCATGTAAGAATCCTGCTAGTCGTTTGCTAATCATGCTGACCAAATACTAGTAACTTGCTAATCATGCTAGACACAGACTAACAACAGGCTAGTAACATGTTAATCATGCTAACAACATGCTAGTAACATGCTAATCATGCTAATCATCCTAACAACATGCTAGTAACATGCTAATTATGTTAGAATTATGCCAGTAATTTGTCAATCATGTTAACAAAATGCGAGTAACTTGTTAATCATGCTAGAAACAGGTTAGCAACATGCTAATCATGCTAATCATCCTAACAACATGCTAGTAACATGCTAATTATGTTAGAATTATGCCAGTAATTTGTCAATCATGCTAACAAAATGCGAGTAACTTGTTAATCATGCTAGAAACAGGTTAGCAACATGCTAATCATGTTACCAACAGGTTAATATCATGCTAATCATGTTAGTAATTTGCTAGTCATCCTAACAAAATGCTAGTAACTTGCTAATCATGCTCGAAACGGGCTAGCAACCTGTTAATCATGCTAACAACATGTTAGTAACATGTTAGAAACAGGCCAGCAACATGCTAATCATGCTTTATTTATGCTAACAACTTGCTAATAATGTTAACAGCATGCTAGTAACATGCTAATCATGTTAAAAATGTTAGTATCATGCTAACAAAATGCTAGTAACGTTATCATGTTAAAATCATGCTAGTAACTTGTTAATCATGCTAACAACATGCTAGTAGCTTGCTAATCATGCTAACAACATGTTCGTAACATACTAATCACGTTAAGAACATTCTAGCAACATGCTAACTTCATGCTAATCATGCTAGAAACTTGTTAATGGCATGCTAATCATGTTAAAAAAATCTTAGTAATATGTTAACAACATGTTAATCATGCTAGCAACATGCTAATTATATTAGCAACATGTTAACTGCATGCTAAGCATGCTAACAAAATACTAGCAACATCATGTTAGAAACATCCTAGCAGCATGCTAGCAACAGGCTAGTCGTTGTAAAAACATGCATATCATGCTAGAAACAGGTTATCAACATCTATCTTGTCTATGTAAATTTTCAAATGTTAAGGTTTTACAACTACTTTAAACTTTCAGGCTAGGCTTTCTCCAGCCAACGTAAAGTTTGTCTTGACAAACTTTTTTATCTAGTTCAGTTTATTCCTTAAGTTTTCCTTACTTCATAAAAAGTGTTACGTTTATCTTCATCAAACCTGCTGAAGTCTTGAAGAAAAGTAAAAGTTATCAGTAATCAGGCAGGGGTTTTACTGATGTATTTAATGTTGCAGAATAAAATATGAAAATATCTTAATCTTGTTCATTTCAAGCGTTTCAAAAACCCATTCAATAAATCCACTGACTTCAGAACGACGGAATTTTAGATTTTGGCCTACAAAAATACATCATCTCTGCAGTGATGTGTTGCATAAGTGTTGTGGACACATTGTTTTGCTAAAGATTTAAAAACTACCAAAAATCATTGAGCAAAAATCATTCAAATCAAACAACAAAAATCCTTATTTCTTAAATAAATTTGGATAAAAGCATCTGTGTTTGTGTTCCAGCGCTGTTGGAGTTCAATCAGTCGGTGTTAGTGAGTCGAAAAGATCCTGAATCCAGGAAGAAATGTGTGTCTCAGATCAGTGAGAGAGTCACATCTGACGGCTACTGGCCTCAGGTATCAGCACACACACACACACACACACGTCAGCTGGTGTGTCACATCCTTTTGGGTTTGATCTCATTTTGTGCTCCATTTCTCTCGGCAGATGCTCATGTTTCCAGAAGGAACGACGACTAACGGCCGGGCTCTGATCAAATTCAAACCTGGTATGACAAACACACAGGCTCCGTTCTAAAACTTAGTGAACTCCATTTATAATTTTCTAAGAAATGAATCCTTTTACTCATCAAAGACACATTAAATAGATCATAAGTGGCAGTAAAGACATTTGTAATGTTGCAAAATGTTTCTATTTCAAATAAATCCTGTTCTTTTGAACTTTATATTCATCTGTGAATCCTGAAACATAAAATGTATGATGGTTTCCACAAAAATATTGTGCAGCACAACTGTTTTCAACATTTGAGCAGCAAATCAGCATATTAGAATGATTTCTGAAGGATCATGTGACACTGAAGACTGGAGTAATGATGCTGAAAATTCAGCTGCGCATCACAGAAATAAATTATGTTTTAAAAGAGATTCACATAGAAAACAGCTCTTTTACGTTTGAATAATATTTCACAATTTTTACTGTATGTTTAGTCAAATAAATGCAGTCTTGGTGAACAGAAGAACTTCTTTCAGTTTTTTTGATTATGTTTTTGGGAATGCACATCTTAGCTGTATGCTCACATCAGTAATCTCTCGACAGGTGCGTTTCTGGCTGGCGTTCCCGTTCAGCCTGTCTTGCTTCACTATCCCGGTGAACCGGTGAGTCTGGGAACAGCAAATGCCTGTGGCTAAAATTAGCCGCGTTTATGTAACAGAAACCTCTGGATGACTATATATGAACACGACAGTGAGCTGAAATAGACGCGCAGAGCTGCTAAACTAGATAAAAGAGCAGCAGACTCAAAGAAAAACATTAAAATGTCACTGAAATGCTTCTGTATGTCATATAATATGAAACGTATCTTTGCAGGACACGGTTCGCTGGACATGGAAAGGATTGACGTGGTAAGGAGTAGTTTTTAATGCTGTTAACAATTGACAATAATGAAATCATTCTTCTAAATCTAGCTTTGTACGTTTTTATCTGTAGGCTTGGCGCTCTGTGGCACACCACCTCTCAGATCTACACCAGCGTTACTGTGGAGGTCAGTAGCGGGGTTTCATTTGATTGACATGAGCCACAGCCAATCACGTCCAGCATTGCTACAGCAGTGACCAGTAGAATCTCTCTCGGTAATCCCTCTTTGCTCTGATTGGTTGCAGTTCCTGCCCGTCTACACGCCGTCACAAGAGGAGAAACAGAACCCAGACTTGTACGCAGAAAATGTACAGAAACTCATGGCCAAGTAAGTCATGTGACTGACGGTCACATCCCTACATAGGCAGCGCCAGAACTGGAAGTGAAACAGAACCATAAAAGTGGTGATTTACAATGTTTTACATAAACAGTGAGTCATCATGACATGCTAGTTCAGTGGAGTTTAACATTATCATCTTACTAACAAAATCATTCTCCATTAAACACACTGAACACACACATTAGGTGCAATGGTGCATTTATAAGATTATTTACCAATATTTGATCAGTTATTTTCTGTACTGATTGAAATATGTGTATAATCAACATTTATCTTGATGCGTTTGGCTTCTTTATCTTTAAATGCAGTTTAAAACAGAGTTTAATGTTAACTAAAACTAATACCATAAAAACATTTTTGTCAGTTTTTATTTCAGTAACTAAAATAAAATGTATATAGACATTTCAAACAATTGAAAAATACCTAAATAAAATAATAAAAAAAAATAAATAAAAACAACAACAACAACAGAAAATTCAAAAATAAAAACTAACAAAAAATTATAATATAATCGTAATAATACTGAAACAGCGCTGGTGTTCACCAGGTTTGAATTTGAATTACATTTTAATTTTTCTCTCTGTTTATATGAATAAAGCAGTGTTTTTGTATACTATTATATTATTTATTAATGTTTTGAATGAGCTTTTATTTTTTCCAGTTTTGATTTTAGTTTAGTAATTGTATGTGCTTTTGTCATTTTATTTAAAAAAAAAATGGCTTTAAATTTTAGTTTTAGTAATTTTAGTTTTAATGTGTATAATCAACATTTGTCTTGATTTGTTTATCCTCTTTAAATGCAGTCTAAAACAGAGCCTGATGTTATCTAAACATAATAAAAACATAATGACATATAAAATCATAATAAAAATGTATAACATAAAACAGAGAACAAAAACATAATAGCATATAAAACATAATAAAAATGTAATAAAAATGTAATAAAAACCCCTGTAAAAAAAAATTGACCTTAAATCAAAATAAAATAAAATATAATAAAAAATATATAATAAAAAAAAGTTTATATATATATATATATATATATATATATATATATATATATATATATATATATATATATATATATATATATATATATATATATATATATACACGAATTTAAAAATATATCATTTTAATGATATTAAAGCAGCACTGGTATTCACCAGGTTTGAATTACATTTTAATGTTTCTGTCTATATGAATGAAACGGTGTTATTTTATACTATTATAATGTTTATTAATGTTTTGAATGAGCTTTTATTTATTTTCTAATTTTGATTTTAGTTTAGTAATTTTATGTGCTTTTGTCATTTTGTGTAAAAAATGTATATATATTTTGACAGTAACAGAACTGGATTCAGCCTGGTTAATTTCAGGTTAAATACATACAAGTTCATCCACCTAGAAAAATAATATAAAAATTAGACAATAAGGCAAATTTACAGCTAAATAGCACACTTTTATTAATGTTATGTTAGTTGTTAGTGGACTATTCTTTTAAGCAATAGTGAACTCTTGTGTGTTGTCTCATAGAGCTCTGCGTGTTCCTGCCACCGATTATGTGATGGAGGGTCGATTTCCTGTTAAAAAGCTTGGAAACCTCTCGCTTCCCCTGGAGTCTCCAGCACAGGAAACGTTCAAACTGCTCCGTGAACACAGGTGTGTGTGTGTGTGTGTGTGTGTGTGTGTTAGTGTGTGTGTTTAGCATCTCTCTACCCGCTCGTCTCACACTCTTTCATCTGCAGTCTCACTAACGCTCACGTGGAGGCCGTGATGAACCACATGATTGACACCTGTCACTCAGGCCAGAGCACCATGGTAACGGCCGATCACCTGACCGCTCTTTTAGGGCTGAAGGACAAAAAGACGGCGGTGAAGATCTGCTCGCTTTACTCGAAGGTAACGCAGTGTGAGATTTAGTTCAAACGTTCGTCTGTCATCATTTATTAACCCTCGTGATTCTTCGCTGTAAACCTGTTTGACCTTCTGTCAGCTGTAGAGCGCAAACATAGATCTGCAGGTGCATATATGAAAAAGCGAGCGCCATAAAATCATAACAGTACCATAAAAGCACCATATTCAAATCCATTACAGTCGTACGATGGCTTTAAGAGGACAGTTCACCTGGTTCACCTCTAAGTTTCTTTCTTCTTTTGAAGATATTTTGAAGAATGTTGGTAACCAAACAGTTGACGGTAGCCATTGACTTCCATAGTACGGAAAAAAAAAACTAAAAAGTCTTCAACATTCTTCAAAATATCTTCTTCAATTTTTTGGTGAGCTATCATTTTCAGTAAGAAACATCTCATTCTGTATACTACAGTTGGTGCATTTAGTTATGAGACACATAAAAGCCAATTAATGGAAGAAATCAGTTGAAAATCAGTCATACGTGATTGAAATGGCATGAGACCAAGCAGTATTATTTTTGCCATTAATATCAGCCATATTTTTCCCTCATGTGTGAGTATACCAGATAAACAAGCAGTTTTGATTGTTTTTTTCAGTGCAAAATCTTCCAGATAATTCATTATAGCAGATGAGATGCTTTTATCCAATGCGACATATTTGTGTATTTGTGTTGAAATGAGTGTGTGTTTGCAGGATGACACGGTGGATCTGAGGCAGATCTGTCTGAGTGTTTCTGCCGTTTCTGGATTCAGGAGTCCGGAGTCTCTCATAAACACTGCGTTCACGGTGAGTGTGAGTGTGTGTCGATAGGTGTGGCGTGTTATAGCTTCATAATATGCAAGTCATTTGTTCTGCCTGAGGTGTTGACATACATGACTTGGTCTGACTGTTTTTACAGTTCATTATAAAAAAAAAAGTACTGGGAAATATTTACAGGCAGGGCCTGAAATGAACACTTTCCAAGCATGAAATGTGAGTACAGTTCTGCGTAAGGGCAATTATCAGTCTGGGATGTAATTCTATACATATGCAGTCAGATGTGCTGCGTGTTTGAGAGTGACGCACAGCACTGTGTTCATTTACACGTGAGCAACTCATGATAACAATATACTAGGAAAATGCTGCTCTGAACTCACTGTGAGTTTAAGTTAAATGGCATAAAGTGGCATTAAAAAGTGACATGCCACAAATATGTTTCCAAAGTTGTAATTAGAATAGTTTTGAAATCCAAACGAGAAGGCCGTTTAAATCAAAAGAAAATCTCTATGGTTTAATGTTTGAAAGTAAAGAAATTACAATAAAATAGTATTAATTCTGAATTTGTTTCTTTTTTGTTTAATAATAAAAATATTGTTATTATTATGATCTTATACTGCACAGGTTCTGTAGTAAGAATAATGTGAAGGACAAAAAGACAAAAAAACAATACATGACCTGTACATGAAAAAAAAACAAAACAAAAAAAACATATAAAAATCGAAATTGTTAAATAAAGTCATTATTTTTGTTTTCTTTGCACACAAAAAGTATTCTTGTAGCTTCATAAAATTAAGTTTTAAAAGAAAAATCGATAATTTTGACCCATACAATGTATTTTTGGCTTTTGTTACAAATATACCCATGCTACTTACGACTAAATTACCTACTTTTAATTAATTAATCCAAACTTTGACAAATTCCCTGAAGTTAATTTTAAGTCATGTTTACAAATGATGCAATAAATCCCTCAAGAGAGTTTATTCATAATTTAGTGTTCGTATGTTCGCAGTGGTACGACGCTGACCAGGACGGACTGCTGAGTGCAGTCGATCTGTCTGGCCTGATGGGGGCGCTGGTGGGCGTCCCTCAGTACGGGATCGCAGAGATGTACACGGCGCTGACCACCAGAGGGCGACCGACCAAAGGTAACAAATCACTGTGTTGTGCTAATAATGCTAATATATGGTTATTGTAAGCTAATCGATTACGTATTCATCTCCCAAAGCTGCTCTGCAAGACTTACTGATGACCCATCCGGTTTATCGGAAGGTGTTTACCGAGTATCTCCACTCCAGTGGGCTCGCGGACGGAAATGACAATGGGATTCCCAATGGGAAAGCCAACGGCAACAACAACGAGATTTATAACGGTTATGAAGCGACCAGTAGAAAGTCAGATTGAGGGTCGTCGTTTGGTCAGTAGCTGCATCGGAAAACCGGGACGAATGTCTGCAAATATGCGACATCTTTTTATCGAGCCAAGTGTCTGACTGAACGTGCGTCAACTAATGTGGACTGTGAGCACGTGTTGAGAATGAAAGGGTTACGTTTACGTGTGCGAGTGAGTTATTCTTAATTTGTCCTGCTTTCATGTGAGTCTCTGTGCTGGGAATGATACTGTGAGAAAATACCACTAATTAATGTGCCTTAGAACAAATAACAATTATATATATATTTTATCATGAAGTCTGAAGGATCTGTATGTGTAATTAAAAACGTATATGTTTGTCATTTTAAGCTTTGTATATTGGAAAAACCAAAGATGTACTGTACCATGAAGGAATGCTGCTGGAGTGTCCTATTTTATACTTTAATATATTAAAATTCTTAAATAAAGACGTGATGTTTTTTTCGTGGTTTATGTAGTTTATTATGCCTCAAGTGCTCATTTCATCCTCCTTTTCAGCTTGTTTTTGAATTTTTGGAACGTTTGTCATTTGTACGTTGAGTTTTGTTTGCATCTTTCTTCGTAATCGTTGACGTTGACGCTTCTCTGCTGCTACGGAAGTCACCACGATCCTTTTCGATGGTCTTCTCCGACACATTTTCCTGCTTTTTTAGACATCCTCCTTCAGCCCGTCGATATGTTTTTCCGCCGTCTCGTTCAGCCTTTGTCAAACGTTGTTCTCTAACCTGTCTTCTGAGTGTTTTTCTCTCGAATCCATCGTCCAAATGTTCTCTAATTTTCCCAATCTGTTTGTCACGTTGGCATAAGCTCCCTCTCCTTCCTTTTATCGCTGAGGACGTCGTCTCGGTTATGTTCGCATGCTGCTGAAATTCTACTTTTTGCACGATTCTTTTGAAATCGGTTTCTTGCACTTCATGTTTCGTTGCAGAATCAGTCTTTCCAGGTTGGTTTTCAGTTGTTTTCAGCCTCCTTTTGTCTTTATTGTCCAATTTAGGTGACATTCTCTCAACGGGCAGCGTGATCTTTTGACGCTTCCGTCTTCTGTGTCGTCTTTTGTGTTTTTTATTTTTGTTCACATTATTTTCTTCACTTTTGTCAATGTTGGGCGACTCCTTCACGTTTGTCTGTTTATTACAAAAGCTTCTCGTTCTCTGGGTATCGTTGGAAATGTTTGAATCTCCTGCACTTTCTACATGCATATATTTCTCAGTTTTTTGACTGACTACCATGTTTTCCTCTCCATCATGCTCCAATCCACCATCTATGGGTGGTTCTGGGTCGTGTTTTATGGTTTGAGGGAATGTTGCTTGATGGGACTTGTAGTTTTGACGATTGAAGCAGCTGGATTGGGCAGCAACAAACAAAGTCTTGTCTTTTTGGTTTCCATCAACTTCTGGACCAAAGTCTTTAAGTTCAGGATGAATAGTTTCTTGGAATAAAGTATTTGGATCTGTTTTATAACTTTGGCTCTTGGGATTCACTAGCAGAGGTTCAGTTAATTTTTGAAACACCTTTTGGCCTTTGACGTTATCTTGCAATGACTCTAATGTGTTTTCCACTATGTGATCTTCAGAAAAGAGATTTGTGCCTTCAGAGGGGCTGAAATCATGTTGGACAGCAGTCTTTGGCAAAATCTGAGTTTCGGAAACCGTGTTGTAAGTCCAATCTGAGCAGCCAGCGACTGGCTCGGGAATCATATTGGAAAACGTGTCCTTAAGGACGTCTGTGGAGAGCAGAGAGCTGATGTAGTCGATGTCGAAACCAGCCTGAGAGAGAAAAAAAAACACACTTTAAAATGATAAACAAGACTCTGGGGCAACACGATTCATTCGTGTCTTCATGCTAGAGCAGCTTTTGCGTTTCATTTGACCTCAGCTGTAGACTCGGTGTCATTGAGCAGTTGGTTGAGGAACAGTGCACATACATCCTCTTCATCAGCCACTGTGACCTCTGACCCGTCGGTGACCTTTGACTCCAGAGAATCCATGACCTGAGAGTATTCGTTCAGTGCGTTCTCGGCGAGATCCTGAACTGACAACTTCTTGGATCTTTTACCTGTTTTCTTCAGTTTATCTGAGCTGTGCGGCAGGCGTCCACCTGAAGACAGACAGATCTCTGGTCATGTGACATAGATGAAGTTTAGGTTAGAATTTATGTTTTATCAATCAACAAATAAATAAAACAATAACTGTGCATGTGTTTATTTGATTGTTGAAGTGTTTTTATATGACACCCAAGAAAGAAGTGAAATAGTTTTTTATTAACCATGACCAATTAACATAATCCTGACCTTCCTCTGTCTGAGGAATTGCTCTGTTGGCGCTCTTATTCTGTCCTTCCATCTCAATGAACCTACATGAGTATAAACAAACTTCCAAATAAACTCACAAAAGACACTATGGTGAGATTTGCTCTTTATCCAGCATTTCTACATTGAAGATATTCAAAATGATAATGTTCTGCTCCAAACGGCATCGGATTTACATAAATGTGAATAAACAGTAATCCTACATCATTTTCGTTTCAGAAATGTGTGTAATTTGTTATTAGCTCACATCCTGGCAGTGTTGTAATATTGCTCGCGTTCAAAGTTTGAGGTATTCCTCCACTCCTGAACGGCCGCGTTCACGGCAGCAGTGAACGGGAGATCCGAACGGTGAGTGGAGAGAGAAGGAATTATGCGCCTGAGAGAGAGGGAAAAAAAAAATCAAGTAATGACAAGCCCTAAAGCCCATTAACAGCAACAACAACAACAAATATAACTGTATTATCTTCCATGCTAACAGACGATAAACTATATATTTACACTGTATATTTCTAATGCGAGCTTCCGTAGCACACAGATATTTGAAGTAAAAAAAAAAAAAGGATTCTGATTGTTTTTTTATTATCATTCATCAGCTAAAAAAAACTTACTGAAAATGATTTAACCGAATTATTGTAGATAAATGTTAACAAGCATGCTAAACACATTAGAAACATGCTAGCAACATGATAATCATGCTAAAATGTTATCAAAATGCTAATCACATTTAAAACATGCTAATGACATGTTAATCATGTTAAAACATGTTAGCAACATATTAATCATGCTAGAAACATGCTAGCAACATGTTAACAACATGTTAATCATATTAGAAACATGTTAGCAATATGATAATCCAGCCAGAAACATGTTAGCAACTTGCCACCATGTTAATCATGCTAAAAATATAGAAACATGCTAACAACATGATAATCATGCAGAAACATGCTATCAACAATGTCAACGACATGCTAATCATGTTATAAACATGATTAGCAACAATATGATAATCATGCTTATCATTCTAGAAACATGTTGACAACATGCTATCAGCATGCTAATCAAGCTAGAAACATGCTAGTCATGTTAAAACATGGTAACATGTTAAGCACGTTGGAAACATGCTAGCAAACATGCTAATCATGCTAACAATATGCTAATTACTCTATAAACATGTTAGCAACATGCTAATCATGTTAGAAACATGTTAACAACATGCTATCAGCATGCTAGAAACATGCTAGTCATGTTAAAACATGGTAACAACATGTTAAGCACATTGGAAACATGCTAGCAAACATGCTAATCATGCTAACAACATGCTAATTACACTATAAACATGTTAGCAACATGCTAATCATGCTAGAAACATGTTAACAACATGCTACCAACACAATGATCATGCTAGCAACGTGCTAATCATGTTTAAACATGCTAGCAACATGCTAATCATGCAAGAAACAGGCTAACAACAGGCTATTCATGTTAGAAACAAGCTATCAACATGCTACATGCTACAAGTTAAAAACATGCTAGCCACATGGCAATAACATGCTAATCATGCTAGTAGCATGCCAATCATGCTAAAACATGTTAGCTACATGATAAAAACATGCTAATCATGTTAGTACCATGCTAATTATGCTAAAAACATGCTAGCAACATCTATCCAATCTAATCCACATTTTCAAGCTTATACAACTACTTTCTCAAGCCAACCTAAAGTTTTTATCTAGTTGTTGTTGTTGTTTTTGGTGTGAACGGGCCTTTATTGTGGACCTAGATATAATACAAAAGGCTATACACAATATGATTTAAAATATCTATGATATGATGTGTTACAGTTTAAATTACATGCTGCTGCTTTACCCAAATGATAAAAAAAAATAATTAAAAAAAAACAAAATGTGATTTGATCTGTGTGAATGTGAACATGTATGTTCGTGTCTCCACTCACATGAAGAAACAGGCCAGAGCCTCGGCGTCTGGACTGCCGGAGCAGAATAGCCTCGCCGTCTCACGGAGTTTCTGCCACAGTCTGAAGGAGTCCTGAACATCTTGAAGAAACCATCCAGAACCATCTCGATCCGTCCGGATCATCTGGACGTTCGGCTGGTAGATGTTCAGTGTGGGGCAAACAGGGTAAACGTTCAGATGTGGTTGAAGGACTAAAGAGGAGTAGGAGTGATTTTCACAAGCCACCGGAGCCTTGAAGTTTGGTTTAAACGGAAGATTAAAGCTTAGTTTAGGTGTGTAAATGGGGCAGAAGGGATTGTGATGAGGCACTGAAGCATTAATAGTAGGGTTTAAATGAGGTACTAAAATGGGCCAGGAAGGGTTAAAATGAGGCATAACATGAGGATTTACAAAAGACTGGTTTATATTTGCGAAACGAGTTGCTGGTTTGATATTTAAAGGAAGAGCCCGAGGCTGAGGGCTTAGTTTCTTCTGATGGACTGATGTAGGGAAATGTAGGGCTGCATGAACATTTGAAGGATGGCAGATGTTATTAATATGAGCTGAAGATGAAGAACGACAAAGGGTGTCCGACAGTTCTTCGTGAAGCTTTGGAAATGAATGAACCAGCTGAGATGAACTAACAGATGTTTGAGAAGTTTCCACAAACTTATTTTGAGAAGCAGCAGATGTTTCCATGTTTTCAGCATCCAAACATAGTGAATCATTCATTCTGATGGGTTGAGTTTGATCATGTTGAAGTGGAGCATCAGTGAACTTCTCGTATCTCGTTTCTGAATGTGCTAGAGATGCGTTTGACTGTTCTGGGTTCATATGCTCTCGTTCATACTGAGGCAGCAATAACACGGCCTCAGTGTCTTCAGTAACTGTATGCCGGCGCTCCATCGAGTGTGTGTCTTGGGACTCCTGATGTATATTGGAGTGTTCTGAAATTTGGTCACCAAATGGTGGTTGAAGTTTCTCCATCTAAAAAGCAAGAGGTTTTACATGCATAAGGAAAAAAATGTGCTCTTGAACTACAATTCAGTGTATAGTTGTAGTTACTGTATAATTTTACAAGAGCTTTAGCTTCGGCTTCAATCGGAACTGGTAGCCAAAACAACAGTAATAAGAAATTATATAAAGATTTTTTACCATTTGACTTATATTTAGTAAAATATGACTTTTTTTAAATGTATGAGAACAGTAATAAACATGTTCTGGTGTCCAAATTAGATTAAAAAAAAAATCAAATGAATCATAGTATTTTAGCTCATTTATAATTTTAGAATAGTTAATAATGTTTAATATGACTATAGTTTTATTTTAATAGCAAGTAATCAGTCATAGGCAGTAATATGTACTAAAAAGGCAATAAATAAAAAGTATTAAGAAATTTTACCATCTGAATTACATAGTTAAATACACCTCACACTGAAATATCAAGCTGATTTGTTGCAAAAAAAAAAAAAAAAAATAAAATAAAAATAAAAATAAAAATAAAATAAATAAATAAATTAAATAAATATATAAATAAATAAATAAATAAATAAATAAATAAATAACAGTAAAAGACCTTGTAGGTAAAATAAAAAGTTCATTTTTACATTTTAAATTTTAAACTAAACTAAATTAAATTAAATTAAATTATGTGTTCTGGAACTATACAATTTAGATTTTATAAATCCAATCAATGAATCTTTGTATTTTAGCTTACAATTTTAAAACAATGTATAATATTACAGTGTTTTTCTATCAATATTGTCAATATAGTCTATCAATATTGCAAGTATTCAGTGATAGTCGGAAAAAAACAACAGTAAATAAAGCAATATACATAAAGAATATCAACCATCTTTTACCATTTGCATTACATTTAGTAGAATATCTGACAATGAAGAATCCAGCTGACTTTAGAGTGTCACATTAGTTCACAGAAAATAGTGAAAGCATTGGTTAATTTCTAAAGAAAAGTGAATGTAAACAGAGTTAAACACACCTGGTTCAGTTGCTCAGGGCTGAAATGCAGAATGCAGATTTAAACTGCACACTTTCAAAAACAAACACGTGTCATCATGCCTTTGTTCCAATATACCACAAAATTATCTTATACAACAATTTAATACTAATATCTATTTACATTAATAACATTTCTTGTTTAGGGTCAATGTTAATCCATTTGCACTTTTGTCGTACAGTAGATGGCAGTCTGTCTGCACACGCTTGACCTTTGTAAAAACTCTATTTCCCATCGTCCTCTGTGCGGTGTTCCTCACATCCGGTTTGTTTTGGATTCACGCGCACACGTGTGGCTTTAGCCGCTCGCTACCTTGCTGATTATAAACCTGGTTTCAGTTCGGATCTCACTGAAATAAACTTATCGACTTGATAATCCGTTGTGCGATTGTCGACAGTTCATCATGTACCTGCAATATTATCTGAACGAGAACGGCGACAGAGTTTACACTCTGAAGGTGAGTCCGCATACAACGGTTTTAAACACGCTGTAAACACGGCATGTTTGGCCTTAAAATCGCATGTGCAACTAATATAGTGTTTTTAACGTAGTTCCATGTAAAAACTCTATTATAATGATAGCATGTGTCTCAAAATATTTTGTTTAGTGTATAAAGCTGATGTAAAAAGGTTAGTTTAAGGTTCTCTGAATGTTCTTATTTGGTTCCGTGTTTGCTGGGCTGGTACTGAATGATTACCATAGTGAGTTACCTTGGTACTTTAAGCAATAATGAATAATATTAGAGCCATAATACATGGGGGTTACACTGCCAGTCAAAAGTTTTTGAACAGTATATATTGTGTATATATACATTTATATAAATACATTTGTATATTGTATATAGTGTGTGTGTGTGTGTGTGTGTGTGTATATATATATATATATAATTTATTTATTTATTTTTAATTTTTTTTAAGAAGTCTCTTCTACTCACCAAACCTGCATTTGTTTAATCCAAACTACAGCAAAAACAGTAATATTGTGAACATTTTTGCTATTTAAAATAACTGTTTTGTATTTGAATATATTTTCAAATGTAATTTATTCCTGAGATCAAAGCTGAATTTTCAGCATCATTAATCCAGTCACATGATCCTTTAGAAATCATTATAATATACTGACTTGATGCTCAAGAATTATAGAAATTAATACTTTTATTTAGCGAGGATGCTTTAAATTGCTCAAAAGTGATAAAGACCTTAATAACGGTAGAAATGATTTCTATTTCAGATAAATGCTGTTCATTTGAACTTTGTATTCATTAAAGAAAGCTGAAAAAGTTATGCTCAGCTGTTTACAAGAATGAAAATGAATAATAAAAATGTTTTTGAGCAGCAAATCAGAATATTAGGTCCCACTTTATATTAAGTGGCCTACTATGTACTTGCATCAAAAAATAAGTACAGTGTACTTAATGTGGTCATATTTTATTGCAAAACACTTCTGCTGCTATTGAGGTAGGATATGGGTAAGGTTAGGGAGAGGTTTTGTGGTATGGGTGGGTTTAAGGGTGGGTTAAGGTGTAAGAGATGGGTCAACAGTGTAATTACAGAAATTAATTACAGATGTAATTACATGCAGGTTTTTTAAAAATCTAAGTACAATGTAAATACATGCATGTACACAATAAGTGCATTGTATCAAATGAATAATTTAAATGTAAGTACTTAGTAGTTAAGGCCACTTAATATAAAGGGGGACCGAATATTAGAATGAATTCTGTGACTGGAGTAATGATGCTAAAAATTCACCTTTGAAATCACAGGAATGAATTACATTTTAAAATATATTCAAATAGAAAACATTTCTTTTAAATAGTAAAAATGTTTTATTACTTCTACATTTTTGCTGTACTTGGTAAGTAGAAGAAACTTCTTTAAAAATCATTAAAAATCTTACTGTTCAAAAACGTTTGACTGGTAGTGTAAAAAACATAATATCATGCAATTTCAAAAATAAATGCCATTTTCTTTCAGTATTTTTTTTTTCCTCAGAAAACATACTGATCCCATGCTAAGTTTTGTACTATGTGTTGTTGTATGCTGTCACATATGTGAAATGAAGATAATATAAATGATTGTTTTTCTGCAGAGAGAGGACCCAAAAGGTCAGCCCACCAGCTCTGCTCATCCGGCCCGCTTTTCACCGGAGGACAAGTTCTCCAGACACCGCATTACCATCAAGAAACGATTTGGCCTGCTGCTGACGCAACAACCACGACCTGTGCTGTAAACGGACCAGAGGACTGACCACCAATGGACTTTTATGCAATACATCTACACTTTTTTTTTTTTTTTTTTTATTGAATAATGTGATGTTTTTTTTTTCTGGTTACTAAAAGTATGGCATATTTTTTTTTTTTTGTCACTGACTCAATGTTTATTCAGTTTAGTTTATTCACATTGTAAACATGTGAATGAAATGTTCATGTGGAGTGAAATAAAAATGAGTTTTTTGTATATTTTGTATATTCCAACTTTATTTGGATTTTTTGTTTTACATTTTAATGTTAAAAATTACATTTAAATAAAATAAACATAATTAAAATAAAACAAGAAAAGCTAGTACTATTCATAATAAAAGTATGGAGAATTACTAAGAACTACATTTCCCTACGACGTATCGTGCGCGCTAACGTCACGGCGCCACAGACCGTGCCTCTCGGGAGCGCGCTTTACGCCCGTAGTCAGTCAAACGTGCTGATTTTGGTCCGAAACTGGAGCGATAAACAGTCCTGATCTCATCCGTCCACCTTAAAGCCAGTCTTCAGCGGACCCGTGACAGCAGTCCTGAGGTAAACGAGCGTCTTCACTCTGAAGCGAATCGGTCATGATCGGGAACGAGTAATTTGACCGTTAATGCGGGTTTGTGTATTTATGCGTTCAAACATCTCGCGCGCTTGTTCTGAGGTAACCGGGTTTATTGATGATACGAAGAGTTTATAATGATACATACTGGGCATCTGGCTCGATCGAGCCGCTGTCAGGTGTGTGTCTGTGATCTGATCATAATTGGCTTAATGGAGGCGCTCAGGTGCCGTTTGTGTCATAGAAAGTGTCGCAGGAACTAACGGCCAGTTTGTGTTGCAAAAGCTAGCGAGCTCCCTACATAGACAGCACTATGAACGACACAGTAGCGAAATCCTGCGAGCCCCTTGGCTGAGCAGGATTTTTGGGCGTCATACTTTAAAAAGCGTACTATGATAGTATGATGGTACCATGGTAAACGGATGGTAAAACCACAACACCCCAAAATGCCGCATGTGTAAACGGCTCACTGCTATGCCCAAAAATGCTGTCTAACAAGGCTGCTTAATCGATTTTGAGGGCTTAACTTAGCTGGTCTTTAGCTATTGTTCTGTGTGTGTGTATACATACACACACACACATATATATCTATCTATATATATATATATATATATAAGCTCTCTGCCTATAAATAAATATATTATTTTATTTATGATATAGGCCATGAGATGCCGTATGTTTCACATATGTAGACCATTTAAACCAGATTGAACCACCCAAAGACCAGCTAAACCAGTCTCCTGTTTTTATTTGTGGTATTTTGCATTGTGTATTTACTCTGTTTTTTTTCTTCTGTTTCTCTTTCTCCTTTCTCACACACACACACATTTTACCCATCAGATCGCTGTGTTTGTCATGACAGCGTTCTGTATCAATCAGCCTTCATTTATTTTGCATTACAGTAGAGGAAGGTTAATTTTTCATACGCTGTCAGACTGAGGTTTTCAGTACGTGTGAAAAAATCGTTCTGCCAAAGTCTCTGCTGACGCGTCAGAAACCAGATTCAAACCACATGAGCTGATCTGAGCACAAATCAGCTCTTTTTGGGAGATATTTGCATTGAATGCATAGCTACTTCCACAGTCTAGTGCATTATTATTAAGTAGATTGCAGAGGTGTTTAATAGTAGATCGTAGGAGCGTCATTCACGCACACAGAGTCTCATGGCGACGCATCGGAGCGTATCGTTCCCGCCGCACACAGTGAGCTGAGTCGCACCACTCATCGCAGCAGCAGCAGGGCCCCGGGGCCATCATCCTGTCGGAGCCACAGCAGCAGTCGGCGGCGGCGCGGGAAGCCATGGCGTCGTCCGTGCGCTTCACCGTCACGCCGACCAAAGCCGAGGACCTGCCGGACACGTCGCCGGATGTCAGCTCGCGCTCCAGCGGCAGGGTCCGCTTCGGCTCCAGGGAGAGCGTGAACCGCAGCGAGCCACACAGCGAGGCGTCCGGAGGGTTCACGACCTCGGCGGGGGCCGACACGCCGGACCGCAGTCACCTCGAGCACGGTGAGAGACGCTCTCTTTCTGCAGTTTTTTCGTCCTTCAGTGAATGTGAGTGTGTGACATGAGATGATGAACGACTGTGAGTTCATCTGTGATAAAGCAGGTCAGTGTTTTACAGAGGTACGGGCGGATGTTTCGCTGCATAAGTTCTGATTAGCACTCGAATACTATTTGTTTTGACTTGAGTCAGGCCCTGTCCCAAATCGCATCCTAAACCTCTGAGTCCACACATTCGTGATGCATCTGTGGGGGCTCAGCAGAAGTGCGTATAATGGCTGCAAAGGGGGCACTTGTGAGCACCCTTCTGAAAGCTAAAATGACACTCTACAGTCTCATGGACTTAACGGACACGAGCACGTGGTGTAAAGTGTGCCATTTGGGACAGAGCCTTAGTGAGAAACACCCACAAGCAAAACAAGCACACATCTGTGATTTTCTTCCAGGATTCGTGCTGGTGCTTAGAAAGTCTTAAATTCAGTTTGATCAAATTTAAGGTCATAAAAAAACTTGAATGGTACAACAAAAGTCTTAATGATCATTTAAGACGTCTTACATTTAGAAATAGATAAAAGCCTAATGCGATTATTAACGCTGTGATGCATGATTTGTAAAATTACATTTTAAATAAATTATATATTTGAAAAAAAAAAAAAGAAAAATACTAAAACAGGCAATTAAATTAACTGGTTTTCGTAAAGTCCAAAATATTATTATATATCACTTGAACCAACTCAAATACATGGGTCAAAGGCGTTAAGATGTCCACGTCAAAAGAAATTTCCAAAATCGATTTTATGTCCATAGAAAGCACATTACATGTAAGTAAAGTGTCTACTTTTAAGGTTTCAAATACATTTTTGGAGAATAAAATGTCAAAATTTTGTTGAAATAATGTTGCGTTGTCATTCAGTGTAACAGTTTTTATGTAAAAATTCCAACAACGTGCTTATTCTGACTAAAACATATAAAAGAATAAGGGAGTATATTAAATTTTCTTGTGTTTTAAATGAGTAAAAAATGGGTGTCTTCTGTAAATTAGGGAAAAATGTAAGATATTTATTTTTTGCTCAGAAAAGAAAAAAACAAAAATGTAATTAAGTTAAACAGAAAACTTTTTGATATTTTTTTGGAAAGACAACAACAATTTAAAGCAGTATTACACTTTTTTCATGCTTAAATCCTTTTTTGTCTTTGACCCACATTTATTTATTTCATACAAAAGCAATTATTATAGGTTTAATCTGGTAGTAATTGATCTTGCAGGTAACAATTGCAGGTTACCAAATTTTACAATGTGATTACAATATTTTAATATTACAGTTATTTTATTATTATTTAAATACTGTTATAGTATTTATTAATATTTTACATTGTTTTGTATTTCTATTTAGCTTCATTTCAGTTTTGAGTAATTTTAGTACTTATTTAATTTCAGTTAATTGCCAAGGTAAAATTTTCAGTTCTTTTATGGTTTAGTTGTTCATCTAATTTTTATTTATTTTTCAGCTTTAAAATAACTATTTTAAAAAGTTTTTATTTTAGTTAACACTGGTCTTAATGTTTGTCCTAATGCTTAGCTTTTATTTAAATGTGAAAACAGTGATTTAATATCTAATAATACATAATTAATATTCAAATTATTCATTCTGATAGAATCTTTTTTTCAACACATCAATATATAGATTTGACTAATATCAGCAAATAATCTTTTTATTGCTTTTCTTTAAACACATCATATCTGCAAAACTCAATATCAATCAATCTCTAATTTGTGTTATTATATTAATACAAAAAACAGTGTCAGTACACTGTGACTCACAATGTGCAACATCATCATCCGAAACAGGAAGTTCCTTTCAGAAAAATTATGTAATTCTGACTGTCTTGTGAGTTTAGCTGCAACACTCCCTAATGCACAGAAAACACACACACACACAGATGAGAAATGTGTGTAAAGGTTTGGCACAATCACACACACACTTACTAGCCATTGTGTTGCTTAAAGAGTTTCACACATGGACGACACACCTCAGTGAATAAAGCAGTGACACAGCAGTAGGTGTCTGTGTTTGTACCTGGTATAAATCACGTTATGGGGACCAAATGTCCCCACAATGATAGTAATACCAGTAAATTTTGACCTTGTGTGGACATTTGTGAGGTTCCCATGAGGAAACAGGCTTATAAATTATGCAGAATGAGTTTTTTTGAGAAAGTAAAAGTGTGCGCAGTCTCCTGTGAGGGCTAGGTTTAGGTGTAGGGCGACAGAAAATACGGTAAGAACCATTACGCCTATGGAATGTCCCCATAAAACACGGAAACGTGTGTGTGTGCGCAAAACCCATGCAAATCTCTGCACGTTTATTGTCTGTGTCTGTTTGTTTATTTGGAGAGATATATATTTATATATATTTAATATTTATGTTGGTCTGTCACTGTGGTCATATTAGAAATATAAACCTGATAAATATAAGATTGCTAAATATGGAAAATGTAAAACTAAATTTGAGAAAAGCTAAAATTCATAGGGCCCTAAAAATTACATTTTTGTTGAGTTTCAAGATTTTTTTTTTTTTTTTACTAAAATTTAATTTAAACAAAAAATCCAGAAAACACAGAACAATTAAAATTGGGGGGGGGGGGGGGGGGGGGGGTTCATAGGGTCCCTAGGGGCTTTCATAGTGTCTTTTGTTTGCACAGGGTGTGTTGTTATGTTTGAGCTTGACAGGAAGCCGCAGACGCTGTATGTGTGTTTGGGAAGTGAGAGTGTGTTTGCTGATGGTGACAAATCATGTGATCCGTCACTGATCTGTCCTGTTCTGCTGCTCTTTACTGAAATGCAGATTTATTTTGCCCAAACATTTGTTGTATGTCAATTCTGTGTTAGTAGCAGCACTGCATGGAGTTGTAAAATTATTGTTTCCAACAGGTTTCCCAAGCACTCATACTAACTCATTCAACTTAGCAAACATCAGTACTAAATCTGTGTGTGTGTGTTTTGTGTCAGGTGACGGTGGTGTGAAGCTGTCCAGCGTTTACATCAATAACTCTCACGCCATTGATGACGATGATTTCTACGACAGGAATCTGGCTCTGTTTGAGGTTTGCTCTGCCAATATTGTTTGTCCTCTCTCATTTTTGTTGGAATCTCACTAAGATGTCAAAAGAAAAAATAAAATAACTTTTTGTTTTCGTACAAGAAAGTAGCTTGCTTTTAGGTCAGTTATGACGTTATGATGATTGGTTTAAATGTTGAATTTATTTTTTTTTGTGAGTTCAGCAAAAACAGCAAGGATGTTTATTTGTAATTTTACTTAATGAATGTAAAAAAAACCTTTTTTATTAAGTTGCAATAATTACATTTCACATAAACAAAAATGAAGCCAATTTATAGGACCATTCAGGGTTTTTTTCATTGTGATGTTATTTTCATGACTATTAAGTATATTTAAAAAATTATGTTTCAAAGTAAACTTCATTTTATTTTACATTTAAGTAAACTACATTCAGTGCAATAAAAATAACTGATATGTATATTTACAGTTTTATTTTCAGGACAATTAATCATGTAGTTAAAAAAAAAGTTACTTTTCCATTTCGGTGATTTTAATTATATTTTAATTTAATTTTACATTTATTTTTCTAATTAAATAAAAACAAGTGAATTAAATTCAGTGGAAAACAAGAACAACAGCCATGTATGTTTACAGTTTTACCCTAATGAATGTACACAATTTAAATAATTTATATTTAAAAAATTTTATTAAATCATTTGAATTTAGAAGGAAAACCTTAATTATAATAGAAATGATTTCACAATTCAAATTTTTTTTCTAAATTGTGTTGATTTTAGAGTGAACCTGAACTTTTCTTGTCAGATTTAGCTTTTGGCTTCTTTTTTCCTACCCATTTTTCCTCTCTTTAATGAATGTTCTTTATACTCCTGTCATCTGATGTGTGTGTGTGTGTGTGTGCGTGCGTTTCTCTCTCTGTAGGAGGAGATGGACACTCGTCCCAAAGTGTCGTCTCTGCTCAATCGTCTGGCGAACTACACAAACCTCACGCAGGGAGCCAAAGAGCACGAGGAGGCTGAGAGCATTGGCGAGAAACGCAAGAGCAGCAAGGTAAAACACACACACATTATAAACAGTATTATAAACAGGCTCCAGATGCAGTAAAACACTGCTTTTCTCAGCTTTAGGTCAGATCATGTTGGTTCAGTGCTGATGAGTGTGTTTCCCATGATTCCCTGTGTTTGGCATCAGTCTCCACAGATGGGCACCTTCATGGGCGTGTATCTGCCGTGCCTGCAGAACATCTTCGGCGTGATTCTGTTCCTCAGATTGACGTGGGTCGTCGGTACAGCCGGAGTCCTGCAGGCGCTGTGTATCGTCTTCATATGCTGCTGCTGCGTGAGTCTCACACACACACAAACACACACTCATATTAAATACATTTATATAATTTCTAATACATTTTGAAGTATCTATATCTATATTTAATCTACATATCTTTATCTATCTATTTATCTTTATATACATGTTTATACACGCACACATACATATTTAGAAACAGCACGAGTGTTATTATATTATTATATTGACTGTCGAGTCTCTGTCCATACAGACGCTGCTGACTGCGATATCTATGAGTGCCATCGCTACTAATGGAGTGGTGCCAGGTGAACTTTCTCTTCCGTTCAACTTGAAAAGAGCATTAATGAGCTCAGAAAGTGTGTCAGGAGTCGATAGTGACGCTTTGATAAACAGCCCAGGCTGATGTGTGTCAACGATCTGATTTACTGAGTGTGTTGTTACAGTGTGAGTGTGAATGTGATCGTTTAGCGCCTAGTTCTCATAATGAGGTGGATTTAAGCCCTTTTTTGTTCAACATCAAGATTTTAGGTGCTAATTTCTCATTTTAATCACTTTTTTGCAGTAGAAAGAAGCATCAATGTGACAAATGAACAGATGCTTATTTTTTTATTTATTTATATACTATTTATATGTTTAAAAAAAGTGTGTGTGTGCGTGTATATACACTACTGCTCAAAAGTTTGGGATCAGTAAGACTTGTAATGTTTTTTTAAAAGAAGTCTCATGCTCATCAAAGCTGCATTTATTTGATCAAAAATACAGAAAGAAACAGTAATATTGTAAAATGTTATTACAATTTAAATTAAAGTTTTTTATTTTAATGTACTTTAAAATATAATTTATTTCTGTGATGCGAAGCTGAATTTTTTTCAGCTGTTATTCCAGTCTTAGGTGTCACATGATCCTTTAGAAATCATTTTAATATGCTGATTTATCATGTTGGAAACAGTTGTGCTGCCAAATATTTTTTTTGGAACCTGTGATTGTTTTTTCAGGATTCTTTGATCAATAAAACGTTAAAAAGAATAGCATTTATTTAAAATAGAAAGGTTTTCTAACAATATACACTTCTGTTCAAAAGTATGTGGTCAGTAAAATTTATTCTTTCTTTTTTTGAAAGAAATTAATACTTTTATTCACCATGGATGTGTTAAAATAATAAAAAGTGATAGCATAGATTTACATAGATGTTTATATTTTGAATAAATGCTCAAAGATTCTAAAAATTCTTTTTAACTTGTTATTCATTAAAAAATCCTGACAAAAAAAATCATAGGTTCCAAAAAAATATTTGGCAGCACAACCAAGATTGATAATTCTGATAATAAATCAGCATATTAGAATGATTTCTGAAGGATCATGTGATGCTTAAAACTGGAGTTACAACTGATGAAAATTCAGTTTTGTATCACAGGAAAAAATTACATTTTAAAGTATATAAAAAAAAAAAAAAACATTATTTCATATTGTAGTAACATTTTGCAGTATTACTATTTTTTTCTGTAATTTTGATTAAATAAATGCATCTTACTGATCCCAAACTTTTGAGCAGCAGTGTATGTATAATGTAATACATTATTAAATAATTTAGACATTTACACATAAATATTTTAATTATATTTTATTTATTTAAGATTTATAGCGTCATATTTGCTGATGTTTAGCTGGTTTGATGAATGTGTCTTTCTCCTGCTGTTGTAGAGTTAACATAGTGACTAACACACCCCGTCTGTCTGTCTGTGTGTTTTCGCTCCTCCAGCGGGCGGCTCATACTTCATGATCTCCCGTTCGCTGGGGCCCGAGTTCGGCGGGGCCGTGGGCTCCTGTTTCTACCTGGGTACTACGTTTGCCGGCTCCATGTACATCCTTGGGGCCATCGAGATCCTGCTGGTGCGACGGTCTTCATATCTAACATTAATATAACGTTTCACTGGTGTATATCTAATGTTGATTTAAATCTAAAGTTTTTTTTTGTTCAATTCTTCTGTTGTTTGCAGATGTATATCGCTCCCAGCGCCGCCATATTCATTTCAGACGGTCCCGACGGCGAGTCGGCAGCCATGCTGAACAACATGCGCATTTACGGCTCCATCTTCTTAGTGCTGATGTCGCTGCTGGTGTTCGTGGGAGTCAAATACGTTAACAAGCTGGCGTCTGTTTTTCTGGCCTGTGTGATTGTGTCCATCCTGTCCATCTACACCGGAGCGCTGGTGTCCGCCTTCAGCCCGCCGTCCTTCCCGTGAGTATCTGTGACGATCGCTGGATTTGCGCGAGTGATTCATAATAACGCATCCATCTGAAATAATCCTATTTTATTTATCGAAACAAGCTTGCGTAAAGATTTACTGTATTAGATATACTGTATATTTAAATAACCTTTAAATCAAAGCCAGATTGTGTTCTGTTCATCAAAGAATCCTAAAAATAATAACTGATGACAAGTGTAATGCATACACTCATATATATACATACAATCATACTGTCAAATTTAATGACAGACAATGTCATATATTTGACTTTTTTTTCTATATCGTCACAGATCATGCACTTAACCTACTGTTATTTTGCACAATTTCTACTCAGTTATTACATTAATTTTTAAATGACAGCATTGTCAGATTTTTAGCTGATTTTATCCAGTGATGTACAAATGAATGAATTAAATAATGTTTTGAAAATAATATATTTGCTTAATTTTATAGTATTATATATTAAGTTATTACATTTTACTTCATTCTAAAATTAATATTATGTATTCACTTTGTACTCAAAATAAAAAATTAGGAATTTATCATAAATTGACAGCGTTGTCAGTACATTTTCAGTTGTTTTTATCCAAAGTGACATACAAATGAATTAAATTATATATTTTGTAAATAATATATTTGTTTAATTATACAATAATATTCATTTATTTATTTAATTTGACTTCATTCTAAAATGAACATTACCTATTTGTACTCGAAATAAAACTCCAAATATATCATAATTTGACAATGTTGTCAGTAGGTTTTCTGCTGTTTTTAGCCAGTGATGTACAAATGACTTACACATTCTTTTGTAAATAATTCATATTAATTCATATTAGATTAGGATTTATTTGTAATATGGTGAAGTAAACTGGACGGTGACAGTTAAAGGGTTAATGTATTAAATATGAATTAATTAAAAATAAATATTACACATTAAATTTATACTCAAAGAAAAAAGAAATTGCAATAAATTGTCACGTTTTCATTTGTTCATATAACATTTTTGTCAAAAAGTGACTTGCAAATAGCGAACATCGCAAGAGTCAGGAATATTTGCAGTTCGCATGCATATAATATTGTTTCTAGTGGTTATTGACCATTACAGTGATTCTTATTGGATGCTGTGAGTGATTGACAGCCTGACTGACCAATGCGCTCGTTGTCCTGCAGTGTTTGTATGCTGGGGAACAGGAGTCTCGCTCAGCATGAGCTGAAGGACGGTTATTGTGCAAAGACGCGTCCTTTGCCGCAGGAATCTGCTAACATTAGCTTCAATGCCACAGACGCTCCTTCCGTTACACTGGAAACCACGGACCTGTGGCGGCACTTCTGCAACAGCTCGGAGCTGAGCGCCGTGTGCGACGAATACTTTATCCACAATGACGTCACGCAGATCCAGGGAATCCCGGGACTCGCTAGCGGCGTGATCGCAGGTAAACACACACGGAATCGGGCACAGATGCGCGGCACTCGCGTTCACACGTAACCACGTATGTGTTTCCTGTGTCTAGACAACATCTGGAGCTCATACTCCTCTAAAGGAGACGTCCTGGAGCGCGGCTCGCATCACTCCGCCCACAGAGCCGCCGTGTCCAATCGCTTTCCTTACGTGTTCGCTGACATCACCACCTCCTTCACGCTGCTGATCGGGATTTTCTTCCCCTCTGTGACCGGTGAGCCTGCAGTCAATTAGTCAATCTAAGGCTGTGTTCATAATAACGCACCATCACTGATGTGTTTTCACTTGTTTGTGTGTCAGGAATCATGGCGGGATCGAATCGCTCCGGAGATCTGAAGGACGCCCAGCGCTCCATTCCCATCGGGACCATTCTGGCCATCCTCACCACCTCACTCGTCTGTATCCTTCAGTTGCACGCACACCGGATGAGACAGAGCTCTCATACGGGTTCTAATAATAACTTTTCTTAATTTTTTTTTATTTTTAATGTTTTTAAAGAAGTCTCTTCTGCTCACCAAGCCTGCGTTTATTTGATCCAAAGTACAGCAAAAACAGTAACATTTTGAAATATTTTTACTATTTAAAATAACTGTTTTCTATCTGAATAGATTTTAAAATGTCATTTATTCCTGCCATTTCAAAGCTGAATTTTTAGCATCATTACTCCAGTCACATGATCCTTCAGAAATCATTATAATATTTCTGATTTGCTGCTCAAAAACATTTATTATTAGTATTCATCTGAAATAGAAATCTTTTGTAACATTATACATATCTGTATCATCACTTTTGATCAACTTAAAGCATCCTTGCTAAATAAAAGTATTAATTTCTGTAACTTTTTTTTCCCCCCAAAAAATAGATATTTTTTTACTGACTCCAAGCTTTTGAATGGTATAGTGTTACAAAAGCTTTTTATTTCAGATAAATGCTGATCTTTGGATCTTTCTATTCATTAAAGAATCCTGAAAAAAAAATACTCCACTGTTTTAAATATTTAAATAGTAAAAATATTTCAGAATCTTACTGTTTTTGTACTTTGGATCAAATAAAAAGGAGGCTTGGTGAAACTGTCAAAAACTGTTGGTTGATAGTGTATTTAAATAGTTATTTTGATTATTTTTAATTCTTTATTTTTAAGATGATTTATTGTTTATTTATATTTTTTATTATTATTCAATGTGTTTGTAATTTTAATTTAAGTATTAAAATAATTTGTAATAGCATGTATTTTTTTATAATTATTTTAATTTTATATGTTACATGGTTGCATGTAGACGCCTTTATACAAAGTGAATTATAGAAGATGCACAAAAGCAAAAAATGTTTTTATGGTTAAATTAAATCAAAACTCACAAACCCCATCATGCAATAAATTATCTTTTCATCAATAATATCATTGATCAGTCTGACTGTAGATTTGGTACATTACTATCCACCTTATTTTTCTTGTAAGAGTGGGCGCAGCCATTTGTAAATGTTACTGTTTATGGCACTTTGTTATTTTGATTATTTCCCTATAGTGGATAATGAACTGGAAGTCTCACACATGCACAGAAAACGGCTTACTTCCGTGTTAAAAAATAAGGTGGATATCTTTGAAATGACGTCTGGTCACATTTGTGATTTGATGAAGACGCTCTGATCGGCTCCATTGTGTTTTCTGAGTCAGATTTCCCTGTTTGATCAATTTTGTTGCTGTTTCCTGAACCTGAGGCTCAGATCTGAGCTGTGTTGTGCTGTTTGGATCCTGTGTGGAGGGTGTTGTTCTTCGAGACAAGTTAGTCTCTTCCTTACATTTGTCTGTCGTTCTCTGTTGGAAATGCATAATGAATGCTGACTATGTTGGTCATATTTCTGATGCTCTCCTCACCTGACTGTGTTTCAGGTTTGGAGACTCGGTGAAGGGGAATCTGGTTGTCGGGACGCTCTCGTGGCCCACCCCCTGGGTGATCGTGATTGGCTCGTTTTTCTCCACGTGCGGCGCCGGCCTCCAATCGCTGACCGGAGCTCCTCGCCTGCTGCAGGCCATCGCTAAAGACAACATCATTCCCTTCCTGAGGGTCAGACGCGTTCACGTTCACATTCATACGGCACAGATCACTGAGCGCACACACCACACACCTGCTGCATTACAAACTGAAAGAATTCAAAACTAAATCTCCAGCTTTTGCTGTTATTTATTTTATATGAATTATATGTACATGTAATTAATTACACTTAAGTTATATGTAAATTAGCTGTTAATTAATACATATTAAATTCATAAAACAATGCATTAATCGTGTGTGTGTGTATCTTTTAGACTAAATTTGAATTGAATTTTATTTAGCTTAAGATTTAATTCGTAATAAATTCTCACATTAAATTGCATTTCATTTTAGATTTTAATTATAATTTATTAATTTATTCTATTCAGTTATAACATTAAATATTTAATACATTTCATAGTCACTCAAGCTTTATTTTATTATTGTTGTTGTCGTTGTTATTATTACTATTATATGTAATTCTATATTATGTATTTAATTATATGTTTAATTATAACGCAGTTATTTTTTAAAATATATTAGATTATTTGTTATTGATTTATTACAGTTCTATTTAATTTTAACATTAAGTATTATGCATTTAATCACCTGCAACATGCCAGTAACTTGTTAATCATGTTAGAAACATGCTAGCAACATGCTAGCAACTTGCTAATCATGCTAGGAACATGCTAACGACATGCTAATCATGCTAACAACATGCTAGTAACTTGCTAATCATGGTAGAAACATGTTAGCAACATGTTAAAATATGTTAGCACCATGTTAGCAACATGTTAATCATGCTAGAAACATGCTAGTAACTTATTAATGATGCTAGGAACATGTTAACAACATGCTAATCATGCTAGGAACATGCTAGAAACTTGCTAGTAACTTGCTAATCATGGTAGAAACATGTTAGCAACATGTTAATCAAGTTAAAACATGCTAACACCATGCTAACAACGTGATTCATGCTAGAAACATGCTAGTAACTTGTTAATCATGCTAGAAAAATGCTAACGACATGCTAGCAACATGCTAATCATGTTTAAACATGTTAACACCATGCAAGCAAGATACTAATCATGTTAGCATCATGCTAACAACTTGTTAATCATGCTAATAACATGCTAATCATGGTAGTAACATGCTAATCATGTTAGAAACATGTTAATCATGCTGGAATCATGCTAACAACTTGCTAATCATGCTAGAAACATACTAACAACTTGCTAATAAAACTTAAAACATGCTAGCAACATGTGAACAACATGCTAATCATGCTCAAAACATGTTAATCATGCTAGAAATGTTAGCGACATGCTAATCATGTTATAAATGTGCTAACATTATAGTAACTTGCTTATCATGCTAGTAACATGCTAATCATGTTACAAACATGGTAGTAACAACATGATAGTAACTTTAATATTTTTTGTAATATTATATATTTAATTGTATTGTTTCTTAATGATATATTTAATTAAATTTTATTTATTAATGTCAACAGAGTTAGTCATAAAGCAGGTATTGTGAGGCCCAGAAACCAGTTATCTGAACGCTGTTGGATTTGTTTGGTTTATGTGACGTGACAGATGATGGTCCAGCATTCATATCATGGTGTTTGGTGTGTTTCTGTAGGTGTTCGGTCACGGTAAGGCCAACGGAGAGCCGACATGGGCTCTTTTACTGACGGCGGTTCTGGCTGAGCTGGGGATCCTCATCGCTTCACTGGACCTCGTCGCTCCCATTCTCTCCATGTAAGACAGTTTGAGCTCAGAATGAATATTAATGAATAAGACTGTCATAAAAACTTCATCACAGCTCACATCAGCTCATGTTCTCTAATGCTGCGGTTGTGTGTGCTGATGTTCTCCATCCACAGGTTCTTTCTCATGTGCTACCTGTTTGTGAATCTGGCCTGCGCTCTGCAGACGCTGCTCAGGACGCCCAACTGGAGACCCCGATTCTCATACTACCACTGGTAACGCACACACTCACGTCACGTCGCACACACAAACTCCTTGGGTGTTCCGCTGTCTGATGATGTCATTTCCTGTGGTCGTCAGGACGCTGTCGTTTCTAGGCATGACGATCTGTCTGGCTCTCATGTTCATTTCCTCATGGTACTACGCCATCGTCGCCATGGTGATCGCTGGCATGATCTACAAGTACATCGAGTATCACGGGTACGTCGCCATGGGAACCAGAGCCCTGTTTGTGTGTGTGTGTGTGTGAGTGAGTGTGTGTGTGTGTGTTGCGTTAACTAAAATAATTTGAGAGTGTGCCAAATTCTAAACGCATAATTCTGAATGCTGTTCGTCATTCTGACAGATATAAAATAAGACGTGGTGTTTCAGAAACATAATGGATGCTGATGTTGCACTGAACAATCACATGCTCACATGGGCAGAAAAATTGCAATTAGGGAAAAAAAATCTTCAGGTTTGCTGTGGCTGTTCGTAGCAGGGTTACTGAAGGTAACAAAAACTAAAACCATTAAAAAAAAAAACTTCAAATAAAAGGCAAAATTAAAATGATTTTATTTCAGCTTGTTGCCAAGTCAGCTATTCTTAATTTTGTTTAGTTTAACTTTAAGTACTAAAAGAACTAAAACTAAGTAAACTAAAACTAATAAACTAATTCTAACTATATTAAAATATGTCATCTTTTATGTCATATAAAATATATAAAATATATTTTAAAAAAATATTATTATTTTTATTATTAGTTATTTCTAATGAAAAAGCAGAATAAGAACAAGTAGAATAAGAATAAGTTACCAATCAAATGAAATCGGTATTAACAAAATTAATTTGTACTACAGAGGTGCACAGAACAACACAAAAGTGGCTTGTAGGTGTATTTTCATGTTTAATGAGGCTCAGAGGTGGCATGAGTGCAATCAAAATCATAAATTTATGTTGAGATTAACGTTTTAAATATAACATTTTGAATACAGAAATGATTACATAACTGAAAAGATACTTTAAAAATTAAACTAAAACTGCCAGTAGGTGGCGGCAAGACGCTGATTTAATTACTGAATCATTCATTCATTTGATTCATTCCAACGGCTGATTCATTCAGGAATAAAGCAAGTGAATTGAATCATTGACTTTAAAAACGCATGTTCATTCATAAACAAAACAGCGCTGTGTTTGAATAGAGATGCACAGCGGCTCAGTTGTGACTTTGTTTCAGACTATTTTTGATGACAAAATAGAGCAAAATCAGACAATAGTGTCATAGTCAGACAGTGTAAGTCACTTAATATTAACTTCTTATTTTTTTAACTGTTGTATTAAATCAGTATCTCATTTACAAACTCCCTTAAAAATCATTAAAAGCTGCCACTCATCTTAGTTCATCGCAATCTCACAAACTTCCATTGTAATCAACTGCACAATCAATCTCTTATTTACACTCTCTCTACACTTCGTTTATGAAGGGATTGGTGAGATATGTCTGTGATACATTACTCAATCTTACAAAAATACGTAGAAACCTTTAAAGCTTTTCTCAGCGCAAACATAAATATGCTGATCGGGTCGGTCGCACTGCTGCTCCTAAATATTTTTTCATAGTCGCATGCAGTAGTTTTCAGTCCCTGACAGATATATAAAATAACTAAAAAACCCCACAAAAGTTACACTTTAAGTTTTTTAAATTTAAAGTGCAAACTGAAATGACAAAAATCTAATTCTAAGTAACAAAATCTATAATAGTAAATCAAACATATTATAATAAGACAAGTTTGTAGTGCTGCACTGGCCTAAGAAATTGTGATTGTAACAACCAACTGTAACAACGTATAAAAATGTTACTCTATAAAATATTAAATAAGAACTACTACTGTTGCAATATTTCACTGTAAATTGAAGTGTTGAGATATAGATAAAATTGTAATAATAAGTACTGTACAACAATGCAGCAGTAAAATTACATTAGTAATATTTATGGCCGTCTAAATGTCTAAAAAATGTGAAATTTTTGTTGATTCAGTATTGAATGAAAATCAAGCACACTGCTCACTAGGTGTTGGAGCACACAGTTATCTAGACTGTCAGAGTGATGGAGGATGGTGTGTGTGTGTGTGTGATTGAGGTAGAGGCATGTTTTCTGCAGCTCCTCTGGTTCAGATTGTGTTTCTCTGTTCACTGATCTTCAATATAGAGATGTGTGTGTGTGTTTGTGTGTGTTCAGGGCGGAGAAGGAGTGGGGTGATGGGATCAGAGGTCTGTCTCTCAGCGCGGCTCGGTTCGCTCTGCTCCGGCTGGAGGAAGGTCCGCCGCACACTAAGAACTGGAGGTACAAACATACACACATCTGTGTGAATCAGGACCAATACAGTCATGTGACCATCACATATACAGCTGCAGTACACACACACACACACTAGGGGTGTGATTCGATACGTTGATAGGAGGAGCCTGATTTGACTATTAATCTCACAGAGGTGTTATGAAATAAGGATCATACCATTTTGGCTATATGGGGGGGGGTGCTCAGTGTCTGATCTGTTCAAACTCACATTAGACACTTCTAACATTTGAATTAAGCACATAATCAGCACCTGAGATTGTCATAGTCATAGTCTGTATATTGTTGTCCCAGCCACGGCGTCACAGAAATAGAAACTATTCCTGGCAGGTTAGAACAAAAACGTGGCACAGCGTTGTTTTTAATGGCGAATAATGAAATCTAAAGTGGAGGACTGATTTTTTTTTTTTTTTAAATGATACAATTTAATGGTTTATTTTAATAGTAATAATAATAATATTTACTAAAAATTATGTTTATTTCAGTACTGAAAAGTGATTGTAAATAACAATTCCACATTTCGAATTATTATTTGTATTTGCTATTTGTGCTTTCCAGTCATTGATTGATATTTTTAATAGTTTTTAGTAGTCAAAGATGAAATATATATTGATGCTATAAATGCAATTTAATGTTTATTTTTACACAATATTTACTAAATTTGACTTTATATGCTTATTTCAGTACTGAATAGTGCTCATAAAGAATAATTCTATATAATTAGACTTCCTTGTGTTAAATAGGTTTTGTGCTTATCAGTGCTTAATTAATAATTTTTAATGGCCAATCCTAAAGTATATAGCATGTTTTGTCTTCATTAAAAAAATAAACAAAAAAAAAATCACAATTTTTAAAAGCTTATTTCAGTACTGAAAAGTGTTATAGTAATTAATTGTGATTATATATATTTGTATATTTGTAGCAATAGCCAAAAAATACTTTGTATGGGTCAAAATTATTGATTTTTCTTTTATGCCAAAAATCATTAGGATATTAAGTAAAGATCATGTTCCAAGAAGATATTTTGTAAATTTCCTACTGTGAACACATCAAAACTTAATTTTTGATTAGTAGTATGCATTGCTAAGAAGTTAATTTGGACAACTTTAAAGGTGATTTTCTTAATGTTTAGTTTTTTTTTTTTTGCACCCCTAGATTCCAGATTTTCAAACAGTTTTACAAACCATACGTCAATGGAAAGCTTATTTATTCATAAATTATGACTGGTTTTGTGGTCCAGGCTCACATTTGTCATGTACTATTTGTGTATTTTTTTTTTTTGGTACTAAAAAGTGTTCATGAACATTAAATCAATGTAAATATAACAAATATTATTCTATTTAGTGTTAATTATTGCTGGACTGACAATATTAATGATTTTCTTAGTGGCTGGTGTTGTAAATATACTTGATTTTAATGCTGAGACGAGTGTGTGTTGATGTTCAGGCCTCAGCTGCTGGTGTTGCTGAAGCTGGACGAAGACGCTCACGTCAAATCTCCGCGTCTGCTGACGTTCGCCTCTCAGCTGAAAGCGGGGAAGGGTTTGACCATCGTGGGAACCGTCATCCCAGGAAACTTCCTGCAGACCTACGGCGAGGCTCTGGCCGCCGAGCAGGTCGCTATCTCTCAATTAATAAAGGTGATGAGGACGCGAGAGCTGCTGTGCATGACCGGATGTCTGTCTCTGTGTGTCTCAGACGCTCAGGCATCTGATGGAGAAGGAGCGCGTGAAGGGCTTCGTCCAGTGCATCGTGGCGCAGAAGCCGCGCGAGGGCATCAGTCACATGATCCAGTCCAGCGGTTTGGGCGGCATGCGGCACAACACTGTGGTCATGGGCTGGCCGCACGCCTGGAGACAGAGCGAAGACCCGCAGAGCTGGAAAACCTTCATCAGTGAGTTTGAACAGCATTTCCCGTCAGTCCCTGCGTTCAGGAAAGCCAGAGATCACACAGAGACAAACCGTTTTCCTTCGTTTGATCATCAAAAGGAAGTAGCTTCTGTTTGTCTTAACAGATAGAAGCTGAATGATATCAATAAGCTGCAAAATCTACATTACCGTAAAGTAATTTAAGTCACATAGAGATAGACACATAATCAGTTGAATTATTACACATAATAAAACTGTAACCATTTAGACTGCAAAACTTAATATGCATGCTTTTATTTAAATATTTATCAAGAAAATTGTGTTTTTATTGTGTGTCGAGCAGATATCCAATAATTGGATACTTAAGTATAAAAATGATAAGTATCATCATGGAAATTTAATATCAATTGATCTCTACAAATGACTTGTTGACTGCAGTCTAAGAATGATTCATATGAATGAATTACTCACAGTGTTATTAATATACTATCATAGTTTTTATTATTATTTGGAAATTTTTAGTTTCCATTTTATTTATTTATTTATTTTTTTTTTAAGTTTTAATAGTTTTTCTTTTTTTATTTATTTTTTTTTTTTCAAATGTCTGTAATTATACTGAATAATAACTGGAACTATTATGTATTGTTTTTGGTAATTGAAGTAAAGATGAGATGAAAATTTAAAATAATATTATGTTTGATTTAAAAAAAATTGTTGTGGAAATTAGAACTGTTTCTTCGGCAACTAACTGAATAACTGCATAAACTGAATGACTAAAAGTTGAAATAAATAAATTAAGCTAAAAATAAAATAAAAAATAATCATTTTGAACAGAAGACTAATAAAATTAACAAAAGTATCTAATAAAATTGCTCATTATAAATTAGAACTACAAATATAAAAATAAAAGTCTCATTTTTTTATATTTATTTTATTTTCTTATTATTTTTGTTATTTTAAACTAAATGATAATTAAAATGTTGCTGTCTAGCTGAAATAAAAAAAGTTACTTTTTTTGTATTTTATTTTAAGTAACAATAGTATTAATATTTTGAGTTTTTATTTTTTATATTTTTTATTTTCATGGTTTAATTGTTTGCAATTTATTATGTCTATATTTCTGTATTAATTTTATTTCAGTTTTAGTTTAAGTTATTTTATTACTTCAAGTTAAAGTAAACAAAAATGAGAAACATTGCCTTGGCAAATAATCAAAATAAGTTTTCATTTTTTATGTTTAATTTGTTGATGTTTTATTTTAAGTAACTAAATTTTAAAAAATGCTTTTGGTTTTAATTGCCAATAATAACCCAGATGTGTTGTAGTTTTTGTTAATATTTTAAAGATGTTATTTTTATGGTTTTGTTTTCACTTTAGTTTTACTTAAAGTTTTAGTAATATTGTTTTTGCTTTTTAAATGCTTTTACTATTATTATTTTAGACAGCGATTTGTTGAGAATCAGACTGAACGCCGGCATTGATTTGTAAACGAGGCTGGTCACGTGTTGATGTTAATATATGTACGTTTATCAGACGGTGGTGTTTTCATAGTTCTGACTCTGCTCTCTGTGTTGTTTCAGACACGGTTCGCGTCACCACCACGGCTCATCTTGCTCTGCTGGTGCCCAAGAACATCTCTCTGTTCCCCAGCAATAGCGAGCCGTGTACGGAGGGCTTCATCGACGTCTGGTGGATCGTTCATGACGGCGGGATGCTGATGCTGCTGCCCTTCCTGCTCCGACAGCACAAGGTGTGTGTGACGTGCGTGTTTCTCTCATATACCACTTTCTGTCATATGTCACTGTGCTAATGCTAACGCCGTGTGCTCGTCTCAGGTGTGGCGTAAGTGCTCCATGAGGATCTTCACCGTGGCTCAGATGGAAGACAACTCCATCCAGATGAAGAAGGACCTGGCCACGTTCCTCTATCACCTGCGCATCGACGCCTACGTGGAGGTCGTGGAGATGGTAAATAGCGTTCTCCTTCACTGCTAAAGTATTCCATATGACAACCTCAAATCCTGTTCTGATCCATCATCTGATCCTGATCATCCACATGACTGCTAATATCATCCTGCTAACACTCACTGATTAGCCTCCTCACGAGTTCATCCTGTCCTCCACCTATAAATACCTGCAGGATCACCACGTACCTTCAGTCTTTAAATATATTCAATTTAAGTACATTTATGGCCATAAAAGGAGGGAAGAAAAATACTTGAAATAATACAAACGTTAACAAAAATATAATACTAAATCAAACAGATTTTCAGACATTGAAAAAAAAGCTAAAATTAAAATTTAAAATTAAATGAAAAACTTTAACCTAAAATTAAACTGAAGTTAAAATTGAAGGACTAAAGTTACTGAAACTAAAATGGAATTAAAATATACATTAAAGCTAAATAGAAATAATAAAAAAGAATCATTAACAATATATATATATATATATATATATATATATACTACTAAATATATATATATATATATATACTACTAAATATGACAGAAACTAAAAATTTTAACAAACATTTAAATTTGTAGAATAGTAATAAAAACTAAAATGAATACTTATCACTAAAGGATAACAGTACTAAAATGTAGATTGTACTAAATGTAGAGTACTAAAAAGCTAATTACAAATATTAAAAATAAATATCATAAAAACTAATAAAAATGACAAAATCACAACAAAATTACTAAAATTAAAATGGAAACTGACATGGATTAACATTACTAAGATTTAAATAAAAAATAAATTAAAGCTAAATTGAAATATTAAAAATAAATATCATAACAAAAAATGACAAAATCACAACAAAATTACTAAAATTTAAATGAAAACTGATATATATATATATATATATATATATATATATATAAAACAAACTACTAAATATGACAAAATTTAAATGCAAAATTACTAAAATGTTAACAAAAATGAAAATGTGTAAAATAGTAAAAACTACTAAAAGATTTCTTATCATCACTAAAGGGTTAACATTACTAAAATTGAAATAAAAAAATAAATTAATGCTAAATAGAAATATAAATAAAACTAATAAAAATGAGAAAAACACATAATAAATGATTAAATAAATTATTCAATTGTTAAAACTAAAATCTCAATAAAATCTCATTATAAAAATTAAAGTTAATTTAAAAAAAAAAAAAAAAAAAAAAAAAAAATATATATATATATATATATATATATAGCTATAATAGTGAAAGATTTGGTTATACCAATTTAGAATCAAAAGTTCCACATTATACACCCAATCTTTATTTTATGGATATTATTGGTGTTTTGATTCTGTAGTAATTTCACGTGTGCATGCGTTATAAGCCGTCCTGAATCTGGAGCTGGAGTCATTAGTGTTGATGGTGGTTTGTGTGTTTCAGCATGACAGTGACATCAGCGCGTACACGTATGAGAGGACGCTGATGATGGAGCAGAGATCACAGATGCTTCGGCAGATGCGCCTCTCGAAGTCCGACCGAGAGAAAGAGGTGAGTGTGGAGAGAAACAGAGCGTTTCTACAGGACAAACACTCTTGCTTCATCAGCTCACGCCTCATTTCATCTCTGTCTCAAGCGAGTGCGCTGGAGTTTCGATGACGTAAGTGATCACTTCCATTCAGCTCCATTCTCACTGCGGCTCCGTCTCAAATCTAGTGCGCTGCAGACGTAGTGCTGGAATGTCCGTCTCTAGCTTTCTGTGAGTTAGAGAGAGAAATTTAGAGAGTTTGTGTTTAGTGAGTATTTTTGTCTGCTTGTAGGCGTTACTGACCCTTACACCCTAAAAACATACTACGACAAAGAGAAGGTAGAGTGAACAGGGTTGTTATAGCTAACTGAAAGTTAAAATTTAAAAAAAAAAAAAAAAAGTGATAATTGAAATGAATGAAACTTTAACTGAAATAAAATATAAAAAACATTTAGTTCCTGCTTGTTACATAAAGCATAATTTCTTATTTTCATTTAATTTTAGTTGAAAAACTAAAAGTTATATAGAAGTTATATAATAAAAAACATAAAAAAATTAAAGTAGACATTAAAAAAACAAATAAAAATGAGTAAACTTTAATTTAAAATGAAAACATAAAATATACAAATAAAAATCAAATGTATTCATAAAACTATAATAGTATAAAAATTTTACCTAATAAAATAAGTTAAAAGCTAAAGCACTGCATATATTAAATCTGAATTAAAAATAAAGCTGAACAAAAATAAATATAAATATTTTAAACAAAGAAAAATGACAAAAGCAAAATGACAAAAATTGAAGTTAAGAAGAATGTATAAATAAAAGTTTGTTTTTATCTTATATATATATAAATACACTTAATTTAAAAAAAAACTATGTATATACACCCTAAAACACCCTAGAAATCCTCAGGAACTACAACTATGACAAAGAGAAGTTAAAGTGAACAGGGTTATTATAGCTAACTGAAAGTAAAAATGTACAAAAAACTGAACTGAAAACAAAAACATTTTATTTCTGCTAGTTGCCAAAGGATAATTTCTTATTTTCAGTAACTTAGTTGATGTATTAAAATAACTAAAACTAACAAGTTATGTAAAAGTTATGTAAAATCAAATTCATAAAAAATAGACATATCAACAAAAAAACTAAAATGACAACAGAAAATATACAATTAAAAATGAATTGAATATATTTATAAAAACTATAAAAGTATACTTAACCAGAAATTAGAAATGTTGCTTTGGCAATTTTAGTTAAAGTTGAAGAAGTTAAAGTTGAAGAACTGAATTATTAAAACTAAAATAAAAATAAGGCTAAATAGAAATGTTGAAAATAAATATTGTAAACAAAGACAAATGACAAAATGGCAAAATTACAAAAATTAAAGTTAAAACTGAAAATATATAAATAAAAGCTATTTTTATTTTATAAAATGTATTTTGTAAATTGTAATGTATTATGTAATGTATTATGTAAAATATATCAATTTCAAAATAAAAATAAAAAATAAGGCTGGAAAATCCAGCTGTGAAATTTGAATTACACATCAAAATATTTTAATAAAAAAAAGTACAAAGATTGACAATTGAAGTGAATGAAACGTTAATAATTATTTTGTTTATTAATGTTTAAAATTTTGCTAGTTGCCAAAGGATTATTTCTTATTTTCATTTAATTTTAGTCAATGTATTAAAATTACTAAAACTAACAATTTATATACAAGTAATATAATAAAATATATTAGACAAATGACAAAAGTACAAAAATATATAAATATATATAAATAAATATATATATATAATTATGTAAAGTTCATAAATTTATAAACCTATAAATTTCAAAATAAAAAAAATGGAAAATCTAGTTGGGGAATTTCAATTAAATATTTTAATTTAAAAAATGGTAATAAGTCTTCGAGCTATAACTGAAATAAAAAATGTAATAAATATATTAATAAAAACTATAATATTATACACACCACTAAAATGAAGTTGAGCCACACAGGTGGATTGTTTGCAACTGTTTCTGTCACATTGTGCTGGAAAGCCCCGCCCTCAGCGAAATCTTATTGGTCCACTCCACATAACTCTGATTTAAGTATCTGTTCCAGTTGGCTGGGCATTTGCATTCTGATAGCACATTAGAGCTCTGAGTGTGTTGTGTTTGTTGGGCACATCTGCAGGCACAGCTGGTCAAAGACAGGAACTCAATGCTGCGTCTGACCAGCATCGGCTCGGACGACGACGACGAAACGGACGGGCCCGGCGGAGGAGACCGTGCCGCGGATCACCGGCGCGTCCACATGACCTGGACCAAAGAAAAGGTCCTTCAGCTGCGGAGCAACACGCAAACCAACACGGCCTCCTGCTGCAGCACGCCGGAGGGATTCAGAGACATGCTCAACATCCGACCGTGGGCCTTTTGCTTTTCGTTTTTTTTTTATTTAACCTTAATTCAACCAGTCAAGCCATTAAGAACAGGTTCTTATTTTCAATAACAGCCTGGCAACACAATCATGCGCTTGTAGCCCCATGAGTCTGGTTGCATTTAAACATGTAAATAAAAAAAGACCTATTTTGGGGTCATAAGGGTCAGTTTTTTGAAATTGAGGGTTATACATTATCTGAAAGCTGAATAAATAAGCTTTCCACTGATGTATGGTTTGTTAGGATAGGACAATATTATGCAACTATTTGAAAATCTGGAATCTGAGGGTGCAAAAAAATCTAAATATTGAGAAAATCACCTTTAAAGTTGTCAAAATGAAGTTTTTATGTATTTACGGTAGGAAATTGGCAGAATCATGGAGCATGATCTTCACTTAATATCCTAATGATTTTTGACATAAAAGAAAAATCAATACTTTTGACCCTTACAATGTATTGTTGGCTAGTGCTACTTGTGACTGGTTTTGTGCTCCAGGGTCACATTTAATTTGTTAATTTATTAAGTTATGTGCCAGTCTTTGAAACTTTTATATTTCACTCCTAAACTGCTAAAAATACTGCAGAATGGAGCTCCTTAAATGACTGTTAAGATGCTCTAGAAAATGTCTCTATTACTTTAAAATACCAAAAGATTAGGATACAGAATGGGAAAATTAGTGTGTAAATAAATATGCTTATAATTTTGTTTAATATTAGTATAATACGTTATTATAATTTAAAAAAAAAAGTAATTAATTTTTTTAATAATTTCATTATATTTTTTTGTTCATGAAACATTCTACAATAATGTAAAAATATTTATAATTACAGAAATTAAAGTTTTATAATAATATAACAGTAAATAAGTATATAATAAAATATATTAAAAACTGAAATCGAAATAGACATTTAAAAAATATAGAACTGGAAAATCCAGTTATGAAAATTTTACTAAACAATAAACATTAAAAAAAAAAAAAAAAAAAAGAAGAAGTCTTAGAATTGAAAAAAAAATGGAATAAATATATTTATAAAAACTATATATACAACTAAACCGAAGTTGAGCCACACAGAAACAAAAAAATGGGAAAATTAGCATAAATAAATATGCTTATAGATTTAATGTTTACTATTATTATAATATGTATAATGTAATTACTTTTTTAATCATTTTATTATATATAAAGTAATTTATTGTTTGTTATTGAAACCTACATTCTATAATATACTGTTATTTACAGTTTCAGTAATAAATATTTTAATTATTATAATAGTACCTTTTGAAGTTGAAGGATAAATATTTTTTATAAATAATAAAATATATTTAGATTTATTGTCAAATTTAAATGCATTTATAACTATGTAATATTACATTAGCATATTTATACTATTGTTATAAATATAATATTTTACTGCATTATAGTCAGAAATAATATTACAGTGTAATATTGTAGTGTTTATAAAATATTATTTATTTAATAAATCTATTTACTGGTTACTTTTTTGTTATTTACACAGGTTTGAGGATGATTCAGTATAATTAGTTGTGATTTGTGTCTGACGTGTGTGTCACAGAGATCATTCCAATGTGCGGCGGATGCACACCGCCGTCAAACTCAACGAGGTGATTGTCAATAAATCCCATGATGCCCGGCTGGTCCTCCTCAACATGCCCGGGCCGCCCAAGAACTCAGACGGAGATGAGAACTGTATCCTTGGACGTTTGAGGCCTGACTGATGCGTCAGATATTTACAATAAATCCACATTTTATGGCCTTTTGAAAATGAAGCATCATTGCAATATTTTAGACATTTTTGCAACATTTTTTTCATGTATGTTTTAAAATGCACTTTTTATCAGTTTCCCTTGACCGGGATCCTTGCAGATATGGAGTTTCTGGAGGTGCTGACGGAGGGTCTGGAGCGCGTCCTGCTGGTCCGGGGAGGAGGAAGTGAAGTCATCACCATTTACTCCTGATAGCAGCGTACACCGTCATCACAGAGTGTTCAAAAGGGAAGTGTGGCCAGTTGAATATGTTTAGTTCATGTTTATGATCGTCATCGACCGCGTCTCAGAATCTGCCTGCTCTGTTATCAAGTTTAATTTGTGGTACGACCAACAGCAGTGTTTGATTTAGCAGCTCTGCCCATGTTTGTGCACATGTGATGTGTATGTGTATGTGTGTGTGTGTGTGTGTGTGTGACGGAGCGACACACGGGACGAGAGCGCGTTCCTTAGACTGACTCAGGGCTACAGCCATTCATACTGGACCTAGTGTGTGGCTTTCAGACAAGCGTGTGTGTGTGTGTGTGTTTGTTTGTGCACTTAAGAAAGTGTCGAGAGCCATTTTGTTGAAGCTTGAACAGCAAGTAAAAGAATATTCCAGCTAAAAATGAGCATCTTATCAGCAGTTACTCACCCTCCTGTCATTTCTATGGACGCCTGTTTCCTCCACTGGACCAAATAATAAAGTAAATGCACCTGTTTGGAACTTTCTCACAATTCTGACACAGTTGCACAATTCTAAGAAGAAAAGTCAGAATTGCCAGATGTAAACTCAGAATTGTGATGAAAAAGTCTGAATTGTGAGAAAGTCCAAACTTTTTTATTCTGTGGCGGAAATTGCAAAACACAAACTCAGAATTGCAATAAAAAAATAGTTTGTAACTCACAATTCTGATGCAATTTCAAGATTTAAATTTGCAGTTCCAAGGAGAAAAGTCAGGATTATGAGAGAGCCAGAATTGCAAGATATACCCTTTTTTTTTAAAAAGTCAGTATTCTGAGTTTATATCTCACAATTTTGTGTCAAAACAATTCTGAGAAAACAAGTCAGAATAATGAGCTACAAACTCAGAATTGCAAGAAAAAAAATGTCTGCATTTCTGATGCAGTAAACTCGCAATTGTGAGAAAAAAGTCTGTTTTTTATTTTATTTTGTGGCAGTAACAAAAAAAAAAAACAGAATTGCAAGATAAAAATTTACACAAACTCGCAACTTGCAATTCTGTTGGACTTTGACTTCTTTTGCAATTCAAAATTTGCATCTTGGAATTTTGACTCCTTTTTTTCTACCAGGTTCATATTTTGCCATTCTAAGTTTATATCTCTCCATTTTTGTTCTTACAACTGTGGAAAAAGTCACAGTTACCTTTTTATTTTATTTTATTTTATTTTATTTTTTATTACTGAGATATAATATACTCCTAATCTAAGCTAAAAACTCAAAGCTAAATATAAACTTGCAATTCTAAGAAAAAAGGGGGAAAAACTCAGCATTGTGAGGTATAAACTTGTAACGTTTTTGAACATTGAGTTTGTCTTGCAGTTCTAACTTTTTTCTCATAGTTTCTCAGAATTGTGAAATGAAGTCACAATTAGCTTTATTTTATTTTATTTTATTTATTACATTTTTTTATTAGTTTGTTGGAAACAGGCTTCCATAGACTTGTCTTTCTTCAGTGAAAAATAAAAGGAGCTTCTGTTTTCATGTATCAGAAATTGATTGATCCGATACTCTGAGAAACAACAAAAAGAGAAAAAATACACCATAAAATATAATTATAGACAATAATTAGAGACAAATGGAGTTATTTCTGATGTCTTGAAGTGTGTTTTTGTGCTTTTCGGAGCCTGACGGTATAAATCACTCCTTTACTTCTCAGTGTATGAAAACAATCATCTCATTCACAGCTTGATGGAGAAACAGAGACAAACAGTGTTGTGTTGTACTGACACACGGGAGTGAGTAAATGCTGCTAAAGTGTGATTTTTTTTGTGCTGAATTCCTGTTGAAATGAGGTTTGCGTGTGTGTTTGTGCTCCTGCTCGTTCCACATTCGCTCTGCATGAGAATCTGAATGCCAATCAATGATGTAAAACAGGCCGAATTCATCGTAGCAATACATTCTTCAGCGTCTCATCAGTGTCCTGTGAATGTGGATGTTTAAATGTACACACACATCCAACCCACACATTTCTGCTGTATCCGCGCCATTGAGTCTTCATTCATCTGTTAAGACCGAGTTGAAACTACTTTTATGGATATTTTTTTGACTTTTTATTATCGGTTGCTTATATCTTTATGTGCAGGGATTGTGAATTTGTTTTCTTGTCATTTTTGAAATCTCGTGTTATCTGCTATTTTTATCACCTGGAATAATAAAATGACAGTAATACATCTCTTTTAACATGTAAGTGTTTTGTTTTTCTTTACAATTCAATTCCAAAATGGTCTTAAATTATATTAACAAATTAGTAAAATACATTCACATCAGTGTTACTGAGATAACATTATAGTTTTTATTAGGGCTGCCCCCGACTAAAGATATTCCTAGTCGACTAACACTCCTGCATTTTAGCGATTAGTCGAATAATCGTTCATTTATGATATTAATATAATAACTTGCGTATATACAAGGAAAGGTACAGTCCAAGTTGAAGTTTAACACTTCCATATGACAGAAAATGCTAAAGCATGATATTAGCGCGTTCAAAATGAAAATTAAGCGCTTAAAACAGAATAGTAAAGTATACAGCGCTTACAGACACAAAAATCAGTGGCCAGAATGTTATAGGCTAATTATAACATAAAAACAGCAATCAGACTGCCTGTGCATTTTAATAATTTATTATCAAAAATACAAACTGTAACAGTTACATGTCAAACAAACAAACAAACAAACAAAAAAACAGTTTTGAATAAAATAAACTAAAATTCGTTCTTTAAAATAAATCAAATAAACTTATTAGTAACTACAAAACAAGGCAAAAAATAAAAAATAAATAAAAATAAATACTGTAGCAAAAACGCTGTTTGGTATAAAAATACAGTGGAAAATTAATATAATTTTTATATTGTTCAAAAGGAAAATTAACAAAAACGAACAATTTAATAAATGCACATGGCACATCGCACAACGCCAAAACTTAGAATAAAAAAGAAGAAGGCAAACAGATTAACAGCCTAAGTATTTGATTAAATTGTTTAGAACAACTATATTTAAGACAAAGTGTGGAACAAATAATTTAAAGAACACTAATACAAATCAAAAATATCAGAGCAAAGCCGCAAACTGCCATTAAGACGACGAATGATTCTTGACCTGAAACAACAAATTGCAAACATCAGACTAATTTTTCTAACAGAATAAAAAACAACTTCTGCATTATTTAAAAACGAATAAATAAAAATAATATGAATTCATTTATTTGAATAAAAATACCCGTTTTTTTTTAATAGCCTAACGGATAGCAAACAGAAACACTACAAAAAGGAAATTAAGCATTCTTACCTAAGCTTTCAATTCGATTTTATTTTTTTCATATTATGTGAGAGGAACACCAGCTTGTCCACATTGTTGGGAAGAAGGGAGCTTCTCGACTTGTTCACAATGAAGCCGGCCTTTGAAAAGATGCGCTCTGATGGAGTGGATGTGGAAGGGATACAGTGGAGGCGTTTAGCTGCTTTAGCGAGCTTTGGATATCGATGTTCATTTTTTTGCCACCATGCCAATGGTCCCGAATCAACCTTTGTTTTATCTGCCAAGTACATTTTTAGTTCATCCTTCTCTTCTGCATGCTCCTCCTCATCAATGGCCATCAGCATGGATATCTCGGCCTGCTTTTCCTTTTTCGGTTCGGGCTCACCCTCCTCTGCAGGGCTAATGCTGTCATGATCACTTTCTGGCGCAGCTTCTGTAGATAAACTTTCTGCCAGATCCGACACTGTGGAGTACGCATCTTCTCGTTCGTGTTGGTCAAAGAATGACAAGCTCTTAAAACGTGGGTCTAAGACAGCAGCTTGTATATAAATGCTGGTCGCGATATTTTTCGTCAGTTGCCATCTCGTGTCAATTTCTTTTTCAATTTCAATTTCTCGTGTTTATATCCTTATTGTTAAAACGAGGGGCCATGTGGGGACATATTCGATGTTGACGAGTGATAGGCAAATGTTTGCCTGCAGAGTCTGCAAACAGCCTTTTTAGGGTCGTCCTTCGACTTTTCAAAATGATCCCACACTTTGGACTTTTTTCCTGACATAATTATTAGCATCAGCCAGACACCTCTCCCACAAGTGCGCTTTGGTATACCGCGAGGCACGAGATCGCGTTGATCTCTCGTTGCTTTGATGTCATACACTGACTGCGCAGCCCCTGATTGCGTAATTTCACGTGATTTTTTTTGCGACTAACCGACTAATGAAAATGTATTCGACCAAGCCCTCTTCATATCGACTAACGTTTAGTCGACTATTTGGGGGCAGCCCTAGTTTTTATTCATATTTTGAGTGATTTTATTTTTATATTTTCTGTGTTTATGGTCATTTTAGTAATTTTTAGTATTTTTTTTTTTTTTAAGTATGTCTGTATAGTTTTATTTTTATTACACATAGTTATTTTAGTACACACACAAATAATAAAATAGTTGTTTTTAAATGTATATTTATAGTTTTAGTTCATAATAAGTCACATTTCTAAAATTGATATGAAATCATGAAGTAGATTTTGTTTGCTTTATAAAACGTTTCTGGTTTTATTGTTCTTGATTCATGTCAAATGTAAAAAAAAAAAAAAAAACTTCAATAGCTGATGAATTCAGGTGAGGACATAAAATTAAAACATTTAAGGAAACAACACTGACATTTTTTTTCATAGACAAAAGATGTAACATTTTATATATATATATATATATATATATATATATATATATATATATATATATATATATATATATATAGATAGATAGATATATATATATAGCTTTAGGCTTTAAATTTCCCTTGATGCATATAGATACATATATATATATATATATATATAGCTCTAGGCTTTAAATTTTCCTTGATGCAAATGACCATTCTGAATTTTGATTGGTTAAAAAAAAAAAGTTCCAGGTAAAACCGAAGTTGTAAGTCAGTCTCCTCTGTGGTTGTATAGAATCTAATCAACAGTGTATTAAATGACGTTAAACATCGAACATAATTTATCTGTTGGCAGGATGCAATCTGAGTGGTTATTTTGATGTGATTCATCTACAGAGAGCTGATTGTTCAGTCTCCATGAAAACTGTAAGTACATCAGCAGGGAGGGACATTAAAAGTCGATTTACTTCCTTAATTGAGCTCATAAATCATTTTATGGCAATGCCTGCAAGCAGTAGCAAGTTCAAAAAGGAAAGTTTAACTTTCTCTTGATCAATTTACCTTTTTCTTGTAATTTTTCTTTCTTGCAAATGAAGGAAAATTACTTGAGTTAATATGTTGTATTGTACAGTTCCACAATTCTTAATAATTCGTTTTAATTAGTTAGGCATTGTGTTTACTTTTCTCTAAAACGTCTCAAAGTCATGAAAACAAGATAACAACATTGCGTAAGATTTTAGGACTTGTATAGATTGTTTTATATTTAGATTATACAGTAAGTGTATTTTCTCACTTTTTTCATTGCAAATAGCGCTGCATACTGGTTTAACATTTAGTTTCAACTGAGACGACAACAGACCAGTATTTTACATGAACAAATGATAAGAAGTTTTTATCAAAGAAATATCTTCTGGCATAATGGCTGTTGAGAATAGTGCAAACCACTAGATGGCGCTGTCATCAATACTTCAATTCCTGACAAAATCACGATGTGAACGGCTACAATGTTTAACATGAGAGAGAAGGGCATCTTAGAATACGACCACATTGTAAATTTATGCAGGTTAGTGTCATAATGTTATGAGATATGAAGTGGCAGAAATGTTACATTTGTTTTAGTATGTGAATGAAAGGTAAGTATTTTGTTATTTCTCCTTAAATGATACTTTCCTTATGAATTATCAACATGCCTCATTTTTCATTAAGCGTCACCAACCAAGAAGTATAGTTTTTGGAAAGAGATTAAGACAGATAAATACTGTTAATTTTCTTCATAGAATGTGAAAATAGTTTGATATACTGTTTGGAATTGGTTGCTTCTTACAATTTATACAGCACATTGAGTGGAAAACAGGTATAAATATAATGAAAATGTTATGAAATTGTATGAAGTGTATGTTTCCAGGTCCTCTATAATCTCCATAAACCCATATGAACTGTCTAGTGTAATAGCATCTTCTGTAAGAGTGTTGAGATTTAACAGGAACTGTTTTTATTTTCTAATAATAAATTCAGTTCATTCTGTCTCTCTGTCCACTAACAAACCTTGTCAACATCTACATTTCCACAGTTTAGTGTCATAATCCAAGTATAAGATATAGATATCTCTTATTCAATTAATTTAGAAAGCAAATGAGGAAAATAAAGATATTTAGGATTTGCTTTACTTGTTACTATTTATATAGAAGCATTTGATCAGTTTTAATTGATCTACTCTCTTTCCCTCTTTGTTGAATGAGATTCATTAAGTCAAACCAATTAAATGCTCCTTCACAATCTATATCTTGCTATTTGTTCCTCATTAAAGGCAGGAGATTCATTCAACAGCACCGTAGATTCATGAATATCTGAGATCATAAAATGCCGATTCTCAAACTTCTCTGTTGTAGATCACATCATGACGTCACCCTCATTCATCCTGGTCCTCCAGCACTTTACCAACTGAACACAGAAAGAAAATACATTGATGGGACTGATAGAAAGGTCAGACGATGGACATATGGAAGAAGAGACAGAAACAAGCAGAACAAAGTCATACTGCTGGTGGGAGAAACTGGCGCTGGGAAAACCACCATGATCAACACCATGACCAACTACTTACTGGGAGTGAAGTTTGAGGATGAAGTGTTTTATCAAATCACAGAAGACGAAAAACATGAAGATCAATCACAGTCCCAGACATCTGAGATCACAGTTTATGAGGTGTTTGTTGAGGAAAACCCAACATCTCTGACCATCATTCACACTCCAGGATAAGCAAACACTGAGGGATACGGGAAAGACGGAGAGATTTCTGAGTATCTGATCAGATTGTTTTCAGATGAAGATGGGATTCATTATATTGATGCAGTGTGTTTTGTGCTGAAGGCGTCTCAGAATCAACTCTCTGGAAAAGAGCTTTAAAAATTTCACTCCGTTCTGTCTCTGCTTGGTAGAGATATAGAGAACAACATAGTGTTTCTACGCACACATTCATATGGAGAACCTCCAATAGATGCTCTCAATGCCATTAATAAAGTAGAAATACCCTGCAGAAGAGATGAAGACAATCAACCTGTTCACTTCTTATTCAACAACCGACAGAAAGAGAAAACAGACAAATGGTATAAGCGTGTGTTGAAATCAGCCTGGGAAATGGGAGAGAGAAGCATGAATGAGTTCTTCACACTCCTGGAAGAAAAGAACAGGAAAAGTGTTGAGATGACATTAGATGTTCAGAAAGAGCGAAGACTAATTGAGGCCTGTGTCCCTAAGCTGAAGGAGAAAATCTCTGAGAGGGTGTTAAAAACAAAAGAACTGACAAAAATTCAGTTTACAGTCCAGAGAGTGTTCAAAGAAAAAGTCCTCATTGAAAATGAATGGTCATGGAACAAATACGTGACCTGCTGCTCCGTCTGTGAGGAAAACTGTCATGAGAGCTGCAGGTGTGGAGCAGTGTGTCGAGTCATGAAAAACAACCACTGCACTGTGTGTTTAGGACAATGTCTTTACAGTAAACATGTCAGAGAGAACAAAAAATATGTGGGAAAGATAAAGGATGTTGAAATGACATTTGCTGAGCTTAAACAGGAGTATGAACACACTGGTGACCAGAATGTAATCAGCTTTGACAAAAAAATATCTGAAAATATTAAGAAGAAATTTGAAAGTATCAAGAAAGAGCCTGAGAAAAAAAGAGTAGCAGAAAAACTGAATAGTGATTTAGAGAAGATTACAAATGAATATTCCAACCTGCTGCATGAAGCTTATTTGAGCATCAAGATCGCATTAAAAGCAGACAGTGCTTTCACTCTTCAACATCTGGATTTCTTGATTCCCAAACTGAAGGATGAGGGAAAAGTTGAATGGATGAAGAACCTGGAGGATCTAAAGAAAGCTGGAGAAGAGCAGAAAAACAAGGGGGCTTTACATTGCATGATGGATTTTACTGGGCAAAAATGGAATCGACTTAAGAGTTTCAAGTAAAAAAAAAAAAAAATAATAAATTCAACCAATCTGAACACACGAGATGAAAAAGCAGAACTGATGCTGATTCATCAATGAAAGTCATTCACTTCAAATTATTTAATAAAGTTCTGTGAAATCTAATGGAAATCTCCTGCATTAGCTTATATTTCATTACTTTAAAACATTTTTCTTTTATTTATGTGGTGCATTTTCCAAAACTTTATGTTAAACTTTTTTCGAATATGTTGGACGTTTATTGAAAGAAACCTACGTTCACTTTTTAAATACACTTGTCATAGTTTTAATTGAAGGATTGAAGGGTTGTTGGTTTTCACTGTGCAATCAGTAATGAATATTCATATGTAAAGATGGATGGTGGTAATTTAAATCATTTTTGAATACTAACATATAATTCAGTTTGTGTTTTTCAATTCATGTTTATTTGTATAACACTTTTTTTTTTTTTTTGCAATACAAAGCATTGCAAAGCAGCTTCACAGAAAATGTAATTTTCTACAATATATTTAGAAGTAGCTTATCAGTGGTGACTAAGTCAAGTCGATGTACATATGGCACATACGTACAGTAAAAAAATCATACAGTTAGTTAATGACGTAATCAAACAGACGGTGAACACAATTAACAATGATTATGTTACGATCAAACTTATAGCAAAATTTGGTAGTGCTGTATGGTGTTTTAGGGTTGGCATCATCTGAGGTCTTCTGAAGGGTCAACATCATCTCTTGTCAGGTGTTCGGTCGTCTCAGATCTTTGTAAGGGCTGGATCCGGACTGAAGCTTCTGTAATTTCTACAATAGTGCCCTCAGGATGCCGTGGCAGAAACATAGAAACAAATAGCATAACTGCTGTTCAACCCAAGCAAAAGAATGATAATGTGCATTAGATCAGATTTAACTGAAGTACAAGGTTATGCAATATATTATGTGTATGCTTGGCTAAAGAGATGTGTCTTTAATCTAGATTTAAACAGAGAGAGTATGTCTGAACCCCGAATGTTATCAGGAAAGCTATTCCAGAGTTTGGGAGCCAAATGCAAAAAAGCTCTACCTCCTTTAGTGGACTTTCCTATCCTAGGAACTACCAAAAGTCCAGAGTTTTGCGACCTTATAGGGAGTGTGATGGATTATAGTTTGGTGAAGACTAGTTAGGTATGCTAAACCATTAAGGGCCTTATAGGTAAGAAGTAATATTTTGAAACTGATGCAGAACCTGTTAGGTAGCCAGTAAAACTGGGGTAATATGATCTTATTTTCATGGCCTGATAAAGACTCTAGCAACTGCATTTTGGCTACATCTGTAGCTCGTTTATTGAAGATGCAGGACAACCACTTATATATATATATATATAAATAATAAGATAGTTATGTTTTTTGATATATATTGTCTATTAAGTTTTTATGGTTTTAGTTTATAGTTACTGTCACATTTCTAAAAGTTATATGAAATGATTAAATCAAATTTGTTTGCTTTCATATGTGTGAGAAATGTTTAAAAAAAAGGTACAAAAAATGAAAAAGTTTATTAAACGTTATGAAAAAGTTATGATGAATCACTTCGGACCTTTCATTAGTATGAAAAGCAATCGTCCAGTTAAGAATATGAAAAAACAACAACAACAGCAAAAAGAATAGTCAGTTTTAATTATAAAAACCGTTTTAATTATAACAATAATTATTAATAATATAAAGAGAACAAAGTATAAATTGTAAATATTCATAATAATAATAGTAATTAAACGGTTTTTGTAACTTTTTCCATTATTTTCTAGAAGACGGTGGTTGCTGTGGTGATTTTTTTTTAATTTTTAATTTTTATTTTTATTGCAAGACAAAAAGGAAAACAACAATAAACAGCACTGCATAGCAATACAATAACATAAAAGAAGGAAAGAAAAAGAAAATTAAAAAAAAAAAAAAAAAAAAAAACAGCACCTCAATCAGTAGGAAAAAGATCGTCATATGCCTTAAGAAACTTCTTGTTCTTGTTATCATCAATAAGTTTAAGAGAATGAACAATAAGCAAAATCTCTGCGAGAAAGACATCAAATCTAGGTAACATATTAAGAAATTTGGATTTATGAATAAAAAAATTTACAATGCAAAACAAAAAAAATTAACAACAGTTGCTGTGGTGATCGTGTAAGGGGCGGGCTGCGCCGCTGCGTCACATCCGCTCATCGCCAACCCGGAAAACTGGGTGCCATGATGCGCGATCCGTTCGCGTTTTTTCCGTGAGAATCGCTTTGATCGGACACACACACACATACAGAGAGAGAAAGCGTGTGGGTTCAGGGCGAGTATGGAGGTAAGAAGACAGAGCTGACGGTAGAAGTGCTGAATGTGTGCAGGAGCCCGAGACATCCAGTCCAAAACAAACACCCGAAACTAAACCCGAAACTCACTCAGTCCCGCAGCAAAACCCGCTTCCGCTCTCGACACGTCCAGAATAATAATTCTTCTCTAAATATATACACACCTGTACACATGAGGCTCATTATTACAACTGCTGACAAACACGGGTTTGATGTGAGTTTTAATTTACAATTTTATTTCAATTAATTAAATGTTTTGTAAAAATAAAGCGACGTATTAATTATGTAGTCATGATATGGAACACGTAATATGTTTATACTCCTCAATAGGCCACGGGATATACCATTAGCGCTCGTAGGGGTGTTATTATCCATTAAACACGCGATTAATAACTGATAACGGTACGTTCGGTCTGTTCGCTTTAGTTATGTATGTTTATAGTGTTTTAACTCTGTGGTGTGTAAAAAAAAAAACGCCAGTCTGTTAAAGTCCTCGATCGGACGCGAACCCCCGTCGCGCTGTTTTGGTCGCGTCTCGAATCCATGATTCTGGCTCGATTGCGGTTCCTGCGGCCCGCGGCGCTGAGATCAGCGAGAAAATCGCGAGCGCGTCGTGGCTCTTTTTAACGCGTTTAATTATTGACGCGTGTCAGACGTGTTCGTTTACTAATAACAGCCGACTCGTTTAATTCGCGAACGGTATCTCTGTGTCTGTTAATGTGTAACGGATAGTATGTTTGTCATGTTCTGTCATTCAGGTCGATGCGGACTTGAGTCGGAATTACCAGACGCAATCGATTCGGTTTTTCTTTCTGTCATGCGAGGACTCTGATCTATTCCTGATGGTATTTTAGGAATCGCGAATGTCGTTTTTTAGATGTGATCGGTACTGCAGTGCGAACGAAATGTTCGAACGCGTGCGTCCGATTCGGTCTTCGTGACGTCACGCAGCTTCATTCTTTGCCTTTTGACAAATGTATCGTCGCTACACGCGTTCTCGCGTCCGTTAGTTTGACGTTCCGCGGGTTGCGTAGCTTTCTGTCAGTCTGAGGCGCCTCAGAGACGGCATGGACCTGAATTTTTACTCGGATCTGTCAGACGGAACCGGGCAGCCCGGTGACCCGGAGTTCTTGGATCCCCAAGCGTTTAACGGATTTGACGCCGTTCAGAAGGTGACCAGCCCACCTCACCTCAGGAATTTAAGGAATGGGGGAAGAAATCTGTTTTTGTAAAAGTAGTTGCACTATCAGTCAAAAATAAAATGTTTATTTATTTATTTATTTTAATTTTTTACTATTTAAAATCACTGCTTTCTATGTGCACATATTTTAAAATGTCATTTATTCCTGTGATTTCAGGGCTGAGTTTTTTAGCATCGTTACTCCAGTAACATGGTCATTATTGTTATTATTATTATTATTATTATTATTATTATTATTATTATTAATAATAATTATGTTGAAAACAGCCGAATAGTATTTTTTCAGGTTTCTTTGGTGAATAGAAAGCATTTATCTGAAATAGAAATCTTTTGTAACGTTATAAATGTTTTTATCATCACTTTTGATCAATTTAAAGCATCCTTGATAAATAAAAGTATTAATTTCTGTACTTTTTCTTTCAAAACAAACATTATACTGACACCAAGTGATTGAATGGTATGGGGTATAATGTTACAAAAACTTTTTATTTCAGATAAATGCTGATCTTTGTATTCATGATAAATGACAATATAATAATAATAACCATTTCTTAATCAGCAAATCAGCTTATTAGAATGAATTCTGAAGGATCATGTGACACTGAAGACTGGAGTAATGCTAAAAATTCAGCTTAGATCACAGAAATAAATTACATTTTAAAATATATTCAAATAGAAAGCAGTTACTTTAAATAGTAAAAATATTGCACAATTTTACTGTTTTTGCTGTACTTTGGATAAAATAAAATGCAGGCTTGGTGAGCAGCAGAGACCTATTTAAAAAACATCAAAAGTCAAAAACTTTTGTCTGGTAGTGTATATAATATTTTTACGTGCTACTTGATAGGATCTCGAGGTGAAAACATGGTATTACCATAGTAGTTTTTCTCAGTGAACTCACATGAATTTGTAATAAAACATGGTTATTTTAAATTAGTTTATACCTGGATCCACATTATGAAGGCATAAATTGATTTGTTTTTCAGCAATTTAAACTGATTGTGTGTGTTTGTGTCGTCCACAGTTCCCGGGAGGAAATGACAACTACCTGGCCATCAGCGGCGAGGGTCATCACTTCCTGACCTCCTCAGAAGTGCGACTGTCCTCCGCATTCCCTGCTGAGGTGAGAAACAGCTTGAGCTCAGGTTGCCATCTGCCAGAAGTTCAATACACTCTCTTAATGAGAAAGAAGTATCAGCTGTATGTAAAGTGACCCACATTTGTTTTTTTTTTTTTTTTGACACAATTTACTCATGGAGCTGCATTCAAACCCCCATACCTCTGGAAATTAACCCTATAGAGCCTTAAAAGAAAAGCTTATTAAGAACCAAAAAAGGATATTATCTAAAAGGATATTAAGATATCATTAATGCTTATTCAGTTACAGACATGCAAATGTCTGGGGGAAAAAGTGCTTTTTTGAGTGATTAACAGTTTTGCTGAATCGTATGATTAGTTTGAGTTGAATCCTGCTCATTCTCCATCGTCTCGTGTCTCCAGACGTTTCACACTCCCAGTCTGGGCGATGAGGATCTGGATCTGGACCCGGACTCGGCGCTGGGCGTCTCTGACGTGGTGTCTGATTTCGGAGAGCTGGGTGACGGCGGGCCGTCCTCTGGCGTTCCCGGGAACGCCGTGGTTGGAGGGAACGACCCGTCGTTCGCATCAACCTTCGTAAACGCGCCGTCGCAGGCCCTGGAGCACCTGAGTCTGATGAGCCAGCAGGGCGGCGGGCCGATGCTGGGATCCACTCTGGGAATGGTGGGAAACGACGCTCACGTTCACTCACACACACAGCTTGCTGAATGTCTATAAGAGACATTCTGATACTAAATTGCTACAAAACTCACTTCAGATGTGCATTTCATGTCCATTAAAGTAAACTTGAATCTGTCTGTATATGTAATTGAAGTTTTCATTAATATTATTTAGCATGAATTTATCAATAGAAATGACATGAGCTAGAATCTACTGAACTGATATCCCTAAATTTTAGGACCATTCAAATTTGAACCATTTTTGAATGCATTTATGCATGTTTTTATTTATTTGTAAAATTTCTAATTTCTAAATTTCTTAATTTACGTTTTTTCATTACTTATTTAATTATTTATAATAAAAATAAATTAATTGTATGTGTATTTTTCTTAATTTATTTGTTATTTTAAATGAATATGTAGTATTGTTTAAATTCTATATAATTTGGGGAAAATTTAGCCTCTGTTAGGACTGTTATGATTTAAAATGTACTTACAGCATGCATTAATATCCACAAAAATGAGTGTTTTCAAACTCTGTTAATTATTCAAAGTAATTAAATGTATTTAATAAGTATTAATAAATGTAATTAAAATATTTTATACTAAATTAATATAGATATTATATAAAATAAATAATTAAAATTCATTTAAATCTGTGCCATATCAGTGTGCAATAATTAAGTGAAACCTTTTTTATCATTCAGTTAATTGGAATTGAATTTGTCCTTGCTTAGGGTTGCAAAGAGGTGTAAAATTTGTTATTTTAAATTTATATATAGTATAGTTTAAATGCTATATAATTTGGGAATTTTTTAGTCTCTATCAGGACTATTGTGATTTAGAAATTGACTTAAAGCCTGCATTTATATTTCCAGAATATGTCTTAGTTTGTCGTTCTAATGAATGCGTTTTTCTGGCTGCAGGATCTCGGTCATCCCATCGGTTCTCAGTTCAGCAGCTCTTCTCCGATGACCATCGACGTCCCGCTGAGTGACATGAACCATGGCCTGCTGGGACACAACCAGCTGACCACCATCGACCAATCAGAGCTCAGCGCGCAGCTCGGCCTCAACCTGGGCGGCGGCACCATCCTGCCCCGCCCACAGTCACCTGACCAGCCGCTGTCCGCCACCGACTCGCCGTCCGATTCGCTGCACGACGACGACATGGACGATTTCCGACGGGTGGGTTTTGTGTTTGCCACAATTTATATTGTTTGTTTAATAATTCAGTTTCAGTCTTTATTATGAGATTATCATTCTTTTCAGTAATTCAAATTCATTTTAAATTTTGACTATAGAGCATTCTTAAATCCATATCGGTCTGAACTGATCTCTGTTTCCGTCCCATTCTTCTCTCCCATGTGTTGTGTCTCTGTCCGGCTCAGAAGAGCGTTCTGGTGGATTCTCCAGTGTCTCTGTCCGTGTCGTCAGGCGTCATCTCCCTCTCGCCGTCTTTATCGGAGCAGCCGGCCGTCCCGGCATCCTCCTCTGCCCCCGTGCGGAAGGGAGTGGGTGGGAAAAAGGGCAAGAAGAAGAAAGACCCGAACGAGCCGCAGAAACCCGTGTCGGCTTACGCGCTGTTCTTCAGAGACACGCAGGCCGCCATTAAAGGACAGAATCCCAACGCCACCTTCGGAGAGGTGTCCAAGATTGTCGCCTCCATGTGGGACAGTCTGGGAGAAGAGCAGAAACAGGTACAAACCTGCATTATGTTCCAGAAACTAGAGACGAAATGTTGCAATGATTTCACAAAAATGAATGTTATCAAACTCATTTCATTATTTAACATAATTAAATATTTAATAAATATTATTAGGTGTGTAATTAAAATATTTTATACTAAATTTAGATAGAAAATAAATAATAACAATGTATTTAAATCTATGCCGTGTAGCTTATCAGTGGGTGATAATTAAAAGAAGATTTTTGATCATTTAGTTAATTGGAATTGAATTTGTCCTACCTAATTTTCAAACTTTTCAGAAATTTTGGAAATTTTCCAGGAATTTTTGAGAAACTTTTGAAGAATTTCCATTTTTTGGGGGAAATTTTCTGCTTCTTTGCAACCCTAGTCCTAATGAATATTGAATTGGAATAACAGGAAAATTTACTTTTGAAACAAAACATTAACATAACTTTATTGTTTTTAAAAAACTATTCCCTGATTTATTTCTTGATGTGAAGAAAACATTATCAGCATGGACATATTTGTCTAAAATAACGTCAGTACAGTTTAGTGCTATTGAAACTACACATAGAAAACTTGTATAAATTTCTTTGAATTTAATTCAGTTTTTTTTAAATAATTAGTTTTAAATTGTGCATTTTGTTTTTAACTTGTTTTTAAAACTTTTTCAATTCCGAATAATGCACATGCCTCATATTTGTAGATATTTAACAGTCACAACTTGTTGTAAAATAAAAGTATAGAATATATTTTACTTGTTCTTTTATCCCAGTTATCTTAAAGCAATTTAAGATGTGAAATGGAATGTTTATAAATAAGCAAAGAAACAAATAAAAACAACAGAACAAACATAGAAATGAAGTAAATGGCTTGAAATATCAGATCTTTCAGTGTAAAATGTATTATTATCCAACAGCAGTTTGATGTATTCAAATAAATGTTTAGAATAATCAGTAAACATGATTTTTTTCATTAAATATTTATTTTTATTACATAATGAAATGGGAAAAAAATGTGTATAGTTTTTATATTGATAATGGAGTTAGTTGTCATTTGTTGTTTTTCATTACTACTGTGTTATTACTATGTATTTATTTATTTATTTAAAAATACAAGAGAAATTTTGACTTAGAATTGCATTTGACTGATTGAAATGTTCATGTTTTTACATTCTCAGGTCTACAAGAGGAAAACAGAAGCTGCTAAGAAGGACTATCTGAAAGCCCTGGCAGCTTACAAAGCCAATCAGCTGTCACAGGTAAACTTCAGACAGACAGTAATAATCAATAATATTACCAATAATATTGCTTGTGGGATTTAAAAGCTGGTTTACAGCTGATATTAACAAACATTTATTTTGACAGTGCTGAGAACGGCAGCTGTGCTACATTTAGTTTGATGCTGCGTCTTATTCCTGTCACATTCACTGTGTACTTCATGTAAAAGTATCGCTATCTCGTTTTTATTTGACAAATATAATTAACAGACACTCTCATCTTGTGTTTCTGCAGCAGCCGACAATTGAAGTGTTAGACGCTCCCCCGTCTCCTCCCGCAGCTGCCGTCGTCCCGCCTCCCGAACCCGCGCCGACCGTCACCCCGACACGCTCGTCTCGCATCCCGGTGCACGCGCCCGACAACAACACCATCACCAACATCTGCACGTCCAACATCATCCTGGACCTGCCGCAGGTGACGACGCGCTCGCGCACGGGCGCGCACAAACCCCAGGCCCCGCCTCCCGCCCCGCCCACCGTCAACAAGATCGTCATTTCCAAGCAGCAGCTGCAGTCGCCGCGGCAGCCTCCGCCCCTCCAGCAGATGCAGAACACGCCTCCGCCCCCGCGCCTGCAGCAGATGGTACATTCCCCGGCTCCGCCCCCTCTGCAGGCCAAACCGCGCGGAGCCGCAGCCGCGGGCCAGGTGGTCGCCACGGCGCCGCCGCCGCCTCTGCAGATCAAGATCGTCCCGGCGCCCGCGCAGGCCGACTTGAGCGCGCCGATCATCGTGGCGACCGCGGAGTCGCCGGGTGCGGCCTCGTCTGTGGTCGAGGTGCCGCCGCCTGCTGCCATAGTAACGGACTTGTCGCCGTCGGCAACGGAGGAGGTGGCTGAAGAAGGGGTGAGTCTGAAAATACTGTTCTGAAGGAAAATTCTATTTATTGTTTTCCATGTAGTTTTGTTGAAGAAACTGTACAATTTGATGCAAACTAATAATAATAAAATTGTAAAATTAAAACAAATTTGATTTAAAAATAAAACTACCAAAGTACTTTTTAAATATATTCAAATAATATGAATGTAAAATGAAAGTAATATGAAATTTAAATGTACAAAGGATTAAAAATCAAACCTTTCTAAAAAATAAATAAATAAAATCATAAATGTGACACGGGAGCACAAAACCAGTCTTAAGTATCACGGGTATATTTGTGGCAATAGTCAAAAATACATTGTATGGGTCAGAATTATTGGTTTTTCTTTTATGCCAAAATCATTAGGATATTAAGTAAAGATCATGTTCCATGAACTTAATTTGGACAACTTTAAAGGTGATTTTCTCAATATTTTGATACTTTTTGCACCATTCAGATTCCAGATTTTCAAATAGTTGTATCTTGGTCAAATATTGTCATATCTTAACAAACCATGCATCAATGGAAAGCTTATTTATTCCGAAATCTTCAAAAAGTTGACCCTTATGACTGGTTTTGTGGTCCTTGGTCACAAATGTGTAAAATAAATATATAATGTAAAAATTGAAAACCATCAAACACTTTAAAAAATCATTAAATCATAATGTCAAAATAATATAAATATGTAATGTAAAATGAAAACCATCAAAATAAAAAAATCACAATAAACACTTTCTAAATATAATTTAATAAAAATACTTTCTTAAAATAATTGTAAATATTTCTAAATAAAAAAAATCAAAATAAACACTCTGTATTTATTATGTAAAATTTAAATAAATAATTGTGAAATTAAAGCAAACAAAATAAAACACTTTCCAAACTAAATCATGAAAATGTAACATTGAAATAAATGATTTTAAAATGAAAATGACCAAAATAAAGCACTTTCTGAGAGCATACAGTAAATGTAATAGTGAAAGAAATAGTTTTAAAAATGCAAATAATGAGATTAAAACGCTTAAAAAATGTAATCATAAACACTTGAAGTAAAAACTTTGGAAAAAAGATCAAATAAAACCATTTAAAAATGTTAAGAATTAAATCATAATTAATCATAATCATTAAAAAAAACATTACAAATAAAATTAAATGAAATAAAAAAACTGTACAAAAAAAAGCAATTTTAAAATGAGAATAATCAAAGCAAAACCTTTACTAGACAGATTTTATTTTATAAAATATTGTCATGAAATGGCATCAAACACTTGAGACTGTGTGAGTGGTTTTGACATCTCGTGTGTGTGTTCGTCCTCATCAGATGGAGGTGGAGGTGAACGTGTCTCCGGCTCCAGACGCTCCTCCTGCAGACGTTCCCAGTGTGTGTGTCCGCGCCGGCTGCAACAACCCGCCTATAGAGAGCAAAGACTGGGACCGAGAATACTGCAGCAACGAGTGTGTGGCCACTCACTGCAGGTACACACACACACACTGCAGATACACACACTACGTGGTGTTTACATGCCAGTAGTGAGATAGCCCAGTAATGGGAAAATGCTTTTTTTTCCCAAAGTCTGTGTGCTTGTAACACAATAAGTATTAAAGATATCTCTGCATCCTTTTAGATTATGGTACCTAAAAGACTTTGCTTTAATGTCATAATTTTTTAAGACCCAGTATGGTTCATTTCCAGATATTTTGCAGCTCCATGTGCAAATTTGACACATTTTCTGTGGTTGAAAACCACATTACTCATGTTTTTGTCTGATGTCTGCAGAGACGTGTTCATGGCTTGGTGTGCCATCAGAGGACAAAACTCGACCACCGTCACATAGAAACGCGTGGACACGGACAGATGTGTGTGTGGACTCTGAACCCTCAGCGTGAAGCGTTGGCTGAAGAAGAACTGCAGAAAAACCTGTCGAAGTCTCAAACCGATTAGGAACAGATGCACAGACAGTCCGGTTTAATGCACCTTTGCTGCACAGACTGACAGAGCAGTAAAAAAAAAAATATATGGGATGAGAAAAATCTGAATATTTAAAAACATTCAAATAATGTAACTGTATATGAACATGCGACTGGTATTTGGTGTCAGAGTGCAGGATGGAGGCCCTTTTTACCAGCTGTGCGATTGTTCTCGTGCATCAAAACAGCAGAAACACATTTTACACAAGTACACAAACATATGTTTGGCTTATAAATCTCTGTCAGACATTTCAGAACGCAACAATGCACAAAACTGAAGCGCCTGTGTTTCTGTACTTGCATAGAGGATGTTTCTGCCGTTGAGCGTGTGTGTGTGTGTGTGTGAGAGAGAGATTGAGCACTAAACTGATTCTTGAGCTAATAATGGACAGACTGTTTTAAAACCATGACGTCACTCGTGTGAATATTCCTGATTTCATCACTCACTTGATTTTTATTTTGAACAAGGGCAAAAATGACCATGGTAACTACAGTTTATTCCCACAAGTCTGTTGTTGCTATGGTTACTGTTACAGTAGAACTATGGCAATGAAACATAATCAAAACAGAGATTCAGCAAAACGGCACTTTGCCATATTTATTGATTTTCTTTTTTCTTTTTTTTTTTTTAATTTTACTAACAATTGTAAAATCTGTTTATATGAATGCATTTGGCAGACGCTTTTATCCAAAGCCAGTTGCACTCGAGCTGTACATTTAACGAGTTGACGCCTTCCCTGAGAATCGAACCTGTGACCTTGATGTTGCTAACGTAATGCCGTCATTGGGAAACAGTGGTTACAGTGGTGGATTTTTGTAAAGGAGTGTTTTAATATCTTTTACATTCTCAGAACTTACTGTGGATTTAAAACAAATAGATTTTATATTGGGGAAATGTACAGAAAGGGACATTATATGTTTAACTGCTCATGAAAATATGATTTTCTTTTAGATTTTTCTTCATTTCTTTGACTTTTGGACTGTTTTAACATCATCTCAGTTCTTTCATTGTGTTGAGGAGTTTATGAGTTAAACAAACAATCAAATGGAAGAAATTAAAGAAATAAAACAGGAACGTGTGACTGATCATTACATTTGCTTCATCTATTGTTAGATGCTCTTCAATTCTAACCTTTCTGTCAAAGGAAAAATGCTTTAGAAAATGATATACGTGACCCTGGACCACAGAACCAGTCTTAAGTAGCACGGGTATATTTGCAGCAATAGCCAACAATACATTGTATGGGTCAAAATGATCGATTTTTCTGTTATGCTTAAGTAAAGATCATGTTCCATGAAGATATTTTGTAAAATTCCTACTGAAAAATTAAAACTTAATTTTTGTTTAGCAATATGCATTACTAAGAACTTCAGTTGGACAACTTTAAAGGTGATTTTCTCAATATTTATATTTCTTTGCACCCTCAGATTCCAAATTTTCAAACAGTTGTAGCTCACCAAAATATAGTCCTATCCTAACAAACCATACATCAGTGGAAAGCGTATTTATTCAGTTTTCAGATGATGTATATATCTCAATTTCAAAAAATTGACCCTTATGACTGGTTTGCGGTCCATGGTCACATACATTAATTTTTAAAATGACATTATAGTAGTTAAATTAGTAACTGTGATGCTTGTTTTTGTCTGCTGATGTTAAATGTTTAAAACTTTAGTATTATTACTATTTTTTTTTGTGAATTCTGTCCTCATTCAGTAACATGTTCATGCAAGTATCATCTATGTGATTATTTAGTATTATATTTTGTAATGCATATTGGATAAAAACTCTACTGCTTGTTACTTATATTTACTATTTAATGTTTGAGAGTAATACCTTGCTCTATTAATGTATTAAAGCTAACTTACTTAAAATACTAAAAACAGCTCGATCAGCATGTAAAACATTTATTTTACCTCACAATATCTATTGTTTTTAATGAAGTATGTATTTCTTGACATTTCTGAAATCATAAAATTAAATATGGTTAATTAACGTACCTACATCCAGTTTCTGTAAATAATAAATTATATTATATAGGGGCCTTTTAGTCAAAATAATGAAGTGCTTCTTTAAGACATAATAATGGTCGAAAGTAAAATTTAGTTTGAGGTGTCACAGTGCAGTGTATTAGCACTTCAACACATCATTAAGCTCATAAAATGTTTATTAAAATATCTTTTCTAAAACTATGTAAATACTCTCAGCGCGCGCGCTGCAAACCCACGTGCTCCGCTGGTGTTCGCGCTCTTTCGAATGACACTAGATGGCGGGAAAAGTCGTGCGCGCGGACGACCGGACCGCGCTGACGTAGCGTCAGGGGCGGGGTTTGCGCTAGTGCGGAGCGCAGCACGTGACCGCCAGGACGGGGTTTCGTTGGCCCAAATTGGATGAAGTGCCCGTCAGGGCGGGAGTTTCTGAGAGGGAGGGAAATGCAGGAAAACAAAAGCCGTAATAAACAGCGCTGTTGTCTTTGATAGCAAATTTATAGTTAATAAACAAGTGCAAGTTAATTTCAGCGCATCGTTTTTTAAACGTATCGTGCTTTCGTGAAACAAGCACGTGTTTAGTTCATAATAATAATAATAATAATAAACAAATCTTCTAAACATACACAAAATGGCAGCATAAATAATTAAATAATTATCTCTGATAAAGAAATTAATATAGATAATTTAGGTTAATTAAATATTTAGTAATAACAAAAAACAGTTACGTCAAACGCCGGCGGTTTTTTAATATGTTTAAGTAAATAAATGTTAAATAGCTGCATAAAGAGCAGAAAGAGGGCGGAGCTAAAGATCAGTCTCACACACATGCGTGTTTTAACATGATATATTCACATCATCGGCGCATCTACAGCCCGAAAGAGATTCAACAGCACTTAAAAAACACCGAATACGTTTTAACGGAGAATAGTCGTCTTTTTAAATAGACATCTTTGAGATTGCATTTATTTTTCGTGTTTCTTCATATTTTGCGTGTTGTTATTGTGTCGTCCAGTGTAGAGCAGAATCGGTGAAAATCACCGGAGAAAGAGAGTGTTTGTCCGCTCTCCGCTGCTGTACTTCAGTGTTTGAGTGTGTGTGTGCGCGCGCGTGTGTGTTGATGTGATATTATGGCGGTGAATCTGGATAAAGACGCGTTTTACCGCCGCATCAAGCGATTCTACGGCAACTGGAAGGTACGGAGAGCTCACAGCCGTTCATTAACACCACTAAATCATCTTACGGATCATATTCTGACAGAAATATTGACGTATGATGTGTTTATGCGCGTGTGATGCTGGAGTTCCTCTCATACACACTCACACACACATTCTCAGGCCTCATTTTCATATAACTGACTTATAAACACACACAGGCCACCGCGTTTGTCTCTGTCGGTCCGTACGGTGATTTATTTCTGTCTGTAACAGAATCGTTGAAGTTTGCAATGATTTTGTGTTATTTTTACGTGGTTAGCGCATCGGCTAATGTGCTAGCCTGTTAGCATGTAATGTTTTCACGCCATTTCCGCTCGGTTGTAATTCATGTCGATAACGGAGATGTTAAAATAAGTCCAAGGTGTTTGCTTTTCGTTTACGTGTGGGTAAACGTTTATCAGGTAAACGCTTTATTTGGATGCAAAAGTTCAGTCAGATGCTTTAGCATTAGCAGTGAGCTAGCTCATATTGAGACATGCTGCAGGTGGGAAAGAAAATTATTACTAACTTTACTTCTATTATTATAATTATTATTATTATAGTTATTTTGTTTACGACAACGAACAAAAGGCAGACGGTTTTCTTTTCCACCAGCACGGTTTCGTTGTTAAAGAAATATTTAACCTAATACTTTAAGTAGATACAGAATTTTTGTAGATAATTATTTGTCCCTGTTATACATTGTTTTTCCGTAACCTGTATTGTTTTTATTTTATAATATTTTATATAATAATTTTAATTATAATTGAGTACAGTTATAAAAAATATAATTTATTACTGATATTTTTAGAAATTTGTAATGTTATAACATATATATATATATATATATATAAATTATTATTATTATTATTAATAATAATAATAATAATATGCACATTATTTATTATTATTATTTTTACATTATTTTGTTTTTAAATATTACGTTATTTTACAATTATAGTATTATACAATAAGAGTGATTATAATGATTATAACTATTTTGTTATATTAATATACAATTATAAAAATAATATTGTGTATTATGGAATTGTCAGATTTTTCATATACCAAAAGCTGGCAATTATTGTATGGTTATAAAATATAACATTTTATATTATTTTTATGTTATGATTTTATATAATGATTTTAATTATAATTATTATATTAAGTGTTTAATGTGTCCTAATATTATTGATCTTTTTTTTATATTTTATTTTATAATGTTATATTGCACATTTATATTTAATACTTTAATATATATTATTGTTGTTAAATTTTTATGTATTTAAATATTACTACATTATTTTGTAATAACTATAGTATTATAAAAGTAATTATGATTTTATTAATATAAAATGATATAAAATACACACAATATTATTTTTAAATGTAACAAATAAACTTGTTCTATAGTGCCTGTAAAAGTAGAATATTTAAGTGCTTCAGAAGAATAGAACATATAAAAACAAAGCATTAATGAAATTGAAATACAGACAGAGATAAAATACCTATGAAAATTTCATTGAGTAGATAAAACAAGATTGTAAAATAATCAGGTAAAAGCTACCCTAAAAAAGTACGTATTTGCGGAAGATATAATTATTATATAATTATGTCTGATATTATAATGTATACGGTTTATTGCGTATATCAAAAGATAACAGTTATTATATGATAATAAAATACAACATTTTATTACTTTAAAAACCTGCTATAAAAAAAGGTTTAAATGGTGGACAAGATGTATTATTATTATTATTATTATTATTATTATTATTATTTATTTGTTTATTTTTAATAATAATATCTCTATGATATTTTGCATCATAACCCCCCTTTTTCTGTGTGTGTGGCAGAAAGGCGAAGATGAGTTTGGGAAGGTGGACGCCATTGTGGTTTCTGTTGGAGTCGATGAGGAGATCGTCTACGCCAAATCTACAGCCCTTCAGGTGCAGTTAAACACTATTTATGAGCATAATAATAAGCATCAACCTGATCATTGCACGTTAATATATTATTTTCTTTGGCCGCAGACGTGGCTGTTTGGTTACGAGCTCACCGACACTATAATGGTGTTTTGTGAGACCAAGATCATTTTTCTGGCCAGTAAGAAGAAAGTGGAGTTCCTGAAGCAGGTCGCCATCACAAAAGGCAACGAGAACGCCAACGGGATTCCTCCGATCACGCTGCTCGTTAGAGAAAAGGTATCGCTCGTTTCATACTTGTACATAACTGACCTAAAACACTTTCAAGCGGTAACGGCTTTTAAATCTCATTGTGTGACAGAATGAAAGCAACAAGGTGAACTTTGAGAAGATGATCGAAGCCATCCGCGGAAGTAAAGAAGGCAAGACGGTCGGCGTGTTCATGAAGGACAAATTCCCAGGAGAGTATATGAAGAGCTGGAGCGACATGATCACGGCCGAGGGCCTGGAGAAGGTCCGTTTGACTCCGTTTTACATGCGAACCAATGACGTGCAGTAAAATAAGCTGAACGCGTGCGTTTCTGATGGTTTGTCAGGTGGACATCAGCACGGTGGTGGCGTATACAATGGCGGTGAAGGAGGACGGAGAGCTGGTGCTCATGAAGAAGGCGGCCGCGATCACCAGCGACGTCTTCACTAAGTTCTTTAAGGAGCGAGTGATGGAGATCGTGGACGCGGATGAGGTTCGTTCACGCACGACTCGTTTTATCGTTCATATAGCGCAAGCTTTTCAGCTCATAGAGTCATAAAAGTCAGAAGAAAGCGTCGCATGATCCTTCAGAAATCATTCTAATATGCTGATTTGCTGCTCAAGAAACATTTCTAATTATCAATGTTGAAAACAGTTGTGCTGCCCAATATTTTTGTGGAAATCGTGATGCATTTTATTTTTTAGGATTCACAGATGAATAGAAAGTTTAAAAGAACAGCACTTATTTGAAATGGAATTCTTTTGTAACAATATAAATGTCGATACGGTTACTTATGATCCATTTAATGCATCCTTGATGAATAAAAGCGTTAATTTGTTTATAAAGTCTTCTTAAATGTTATAACAAGTCTTAATTATCATTTTAAAAGGTCTAAAATTTGTGATTTAACTTCAAAAGGCAATGTTAAAAAATGTGAGAAATTATTTTGGTATCATTGAGATACTGTTGTAGTTTTTAATATTTTGAATTTTCTCTTTGTTTGGTTTTTAGTTTTAGTATTTTTGTCACTTTATATAGTTTTATGTGAGTCTATAGTTTATATAGTTTTTATTCTTTTTAGTTCAGTACAATAATTTTAAAATAAAAATTAAATGTTGCCTTGGTATCTACATAAAATGTAATTATTATTATTTTTTTTTTATTTTCAGTTTATTTCAAGTAACAAGCATTTATGGTTAGTAGTTTTTAATATTTAGAATTTTATAGTCTTTGATTTTTAGTTTAAGATGTAGTAAAATGTTTTTATTTGTATAGTTTTATGTACGTCTATAGTTTATATAGTTTTTTTTTTATTTCTTTGTTTTAGTTTATTACTTTTTTTTATTTCAGTTTATTTCAACTAATGAGCTTTTATGGTTAGTAGTTTTTAATATTTTGAATTTTGTCTTCATTTTTTTTTTTTTTTTTTTTTTTTAAGATTTAATTTTTTAAATTTTTTTTTAAAGATTTTTTAAGTTTAAGATTTAGTAATTTTGTTGTTTTTTTCTGTCACTTTATTTATATAGTTTTATACAAGTCTATAGTTTATAGTTTTTTATTTTTTATTTTTGTTTTAATTTAGTACATTAATTTTAAAATAATGATTGCATAAAATGTAATTAGTTTTTTTATTTGTTTATTTTATTTCAAGTAACGAGCATCTATGAGTATGAGTTTTCGTTAAACCTAATAACCCTGGTTATTAAAATGTTGCACATTCTCCAGTTTTAAAAAAGTGAGCAAACAGTGTAAACTCTGTGATATCAATCGATCTCTCATTCACAGGATATTATATATTGTTACATAAACCAATTGCATATGTATATATTGAATGAAACATGTATTAAGTACTGTTTTGCAGTGTTATTCTATCACTAATGTTTTTCGGTTCATTTGTTAATATCTCTCCTGTCTTTGTGGTTGTTCATCAGAAAGTCAAGCACAGTCGTCTGGCCGAGTCGGTGGAGAAGGCCATCGAGGACCGTAAGTTTCTGGGTGGCGTGGACCCGTCGACTGTGGAGATGTGTTACCCTCCCATCATCCAGAGCGGCGGCAACTACAGCCTCAAGTTCAGCGTCGTCAGGTGAGACTTCCAGAAATGTGGGATCATTATATCTGTAGTAGATGATCAGATGCTAAACGTCTGTGACTTTCTCTCCCAGCGATAAGAACCACATGCACTTCGGCGCCATTACCTGCGCCATGGGGATCCGCTACAAGTCGTACTGCTCCAATCTGGTGCGCACGCTCATGGTGGACCCGCCGCAGGAAATGCAGGACAATTACAACTTCCTACTACAGGTGGAGGAGGAGCTTCTGAAAGAGATGAAGCACGGTAAGCAGACGGTGCATTGAGATGCCTTGTGTGTTTGTGAGTTTGTGTGTATGTGTTTATGATCTGTGTTGTGCAGGAGTGAAGCTGTGTGACGTCTATAATGCCGTCCTGGAGTTCGTCAAGAAAGAGAAACCAGATCTGGTCAGCAAGCTGACGAAAAACCTCGGGTTTGTGTCCGAAGTGCTTCGTATTCCAGATTGAAATAAAGTGTGTAAAATGAGCTGCGTGTGACTTGCATGTGTGTTTGTGTGTGCCGCAGGTTCGCTATGGGCATTGAGTTCAGGGAAGGATCACTCGTACTGAACAACAAAAATCAGTTCAAACTCAAGAGAGGTGAGTGTGAGAATGTAAATCAGAGCTTTTGTACAGTACTTGGCATTAGTGCATTTTAAAATAACAAAAAGGTGTTTTTTCTGTATTTAAACCATTAATTTACCTTAGAATGAAGATTCATGCTGCTGTTTGAAAAGTGTATTGTGTGTAAAGTCTGAATTATGCATGTTGTGTTTTTCATGGCTGCACATTTTTGAGGAAAGAGTGTCATTGCAAATATTTGTATCACTATTGCTTTGTGTGTGTGCATATAATATAAACTCTATGCTTCAATCTGAAACATGCAACGCATGTTTAATTCAATCACTTTTAATAATCACATCGAACCGTGTTATACAGTGTATGTAACTGATGTGTGTGTTTGTGTAGGGATGGTGTTCAGCATCAGTCTGGGATTCGCTGACATGATCAACCCAGAGGCAAAGAAAGACGAGCAGAAAAAATACGCTCTCTTCATCGGAGACACCATACAGATCAATGAGGTGCGTTACGCTCTTTAATACTGCATGGGCTGGACGTTCTCAGTATGTTATGCTTTTCATTAATCCTGCACTCGTGTTTGTGATCGCAGGAGGATCAAGCGACCATCCTCACACCTGTCAAAAAGAAGATCAAAAACGTTGGCATTTTCCTCAAGGTAACGTCAGTCCGTCTGAAGTGTGTTCATTTTAGTTTGTGTGAACTCGCCGCTCCAGTGAGTTCTATACACACTATAAATGTTCATTAAACACAGAATCTGTTAAATTGAATGTGGTATTTAGCGGTTTCAATCCATATGTTCTTTTAATATGAATTTTGGGATGTTACATTTAAAAACAAATGCTGGATGCAAACAGCAAGATGTGCATAACATCTTAATGTGAATAAATCTTGTGTGCTCAATTAAAGCAGGTCCTTCTTTAAAGGCTTCTTTTTTTTGTTAAATATAGTTCTAAAACAACACAAATATTAAATTGTGTTTCAGCTGCCTGCCAAATAAAATGTTCATTTAATTTAACTAAAATGGAAACAAACTTTAATAAATGTATACAGACAGGTTTAAAAACAGAACTAACAAAAGAAAGAATTATATAGACAAAAAAAAAAAAAAAAACCTAATTAATATAAGGCAATCAATAATAATTGGTTATAAAATATAAACATGTTAATAGTAAAATGTTAACTGGAGAGAAAAAAAAAAAAAAAAAAAAATATATATATATATATATATATATATATGAGATGAATAGATATTTATATAGACAAAAATAAAAAAAACTCATTGTTACTTGTAATAAAATAAATGTTAACTGAAATGAAATGCAAAGTTATTCCATTTTAGCTACATGCCAAATAAAATTTTCATTTAGCTTAACTGACTGAAATGACTGAAAATGAAATTAACTTTTCAAAAACTGTGTAAACGTTATAAAAAAGTAAAAGCTTTTTTTTTTTTTTGAAATAAAGTACGTTAACTGAAAATATAATGGTATTTTCCAGCTAGGTATTTAAGTGATTTACTAAATTAACTATAATTGAAACTTTAATAAAAACTATAAAATGTACAACATATTATAGATAGATAAAAAAAAAAAAAAGTGTATATAGATTTATTTAAAAAAAACAACTAATAACTAAAATTGTTATTTTAGTATTATTATGCTGGGGGGAAAACGCGTGTGTGGATTAGGAAGTTGAAAAACAAATTTAACAAAAATAAGAGTATAAAAAAAATTATGTATACAAAAGACTACTAATTGTTACTTGTAATAAAATGAACATGAACTGAACATGCCAAATAATTTTTTTTATTTAGTTTAACTAAAATTACTAAAACTGAAATGAACTTTATTAAAAACTATATAGACCGTTAATGGAGTAAAAATATATAAAATATTACATTGACCTATTAAAAAATTTTTTTTAAAGTAATTTTTGTTTGAAATAAAGTACATGTTAACTGAAAATATACATAATTAGTATTTTCCAGCTAGGTATTTAAGTGATTAACTAAAATAAATATAATTGAAACTTTAATAAAACTATATAACATTTAAAACAAATATAAAATTACACAGATCTATTTAAAAAAAAAAATAAAGCAAAAACAAATGACTAAAATAACTAAAAGTGGTGGTGTTTTAGTAATATTATGCAGGTAAAAAATTATTTGGTGATACTTTGCGCCAGTTTCCCAGGTAGTGACAATTTTGTTCCTTTAAACTGGTGCTTTATTGGCTAATATTTTATGCAATATTCCAGTTTTTCGCAACGTAGGAATAAAATATCTGTTGAGGTCTCAAAAAGATGGAAGAAACTTGCCTGGTAAAACCGTTTTTCTGTATGTTTCTAGAACGACGATGAAGATGACGAGGAGGAAGAAGGTGATAATGCAGAGGAGCTGCTGGGGAAAGGAGCTCGCAGCGCCGCCCTGCTGGCAGACAGAACCAGAGTATGTGCCTCCTTCCTGTTTATTAATCATCATAATTCACCCGTTTCATACGTGCGTTCTGATTCGCTCTCATCTGATTGGTCAGAATGAGATGACGGCTGAGGAGAAGAGGCGAGCCCATCAGAAAGAACTGGCCAGTCAGGTGAACGAGGAGGCCAAGCGGCGTCTGACGGAGCAGAAAGGAGGACAGCAGATACAGAAGTACGAAGACGAGCGTGTTTGTGCCACATTCAACTTAATTTGTCATGCTAGTTTGACGTAAACGCTGTTCTCTTCTAATGTTTCCCCCTTCAGAGCCAGAAAGTCAAATGTGTCGTATAAGAACGTTTCCCAGATGCCCCGTGAGAAAGACATCAGGGACATGAAGATTTTCATTGATAAGAAATACGAGACCGTCGTCATGCCCGTGTTCGGCATCGCCACGCCGTTTCACATCGCCACCATCAAGGTAAACGCCGCGCCAACCTAACGCTGAATGCGGTTCGGTATCTGACGCTTTTTGACTTCATCCGAGTCTCTCATGTGTTTGCAGAACATCAGTATGTCTGTGGAAGGAGATTACACATATCTCAGGATAAACTTCTTCGTGCCGGGCAGCTCGCTGGGTCGCCACGACGGAAACATCTTCCCCAACCCCGAGGCCACATTTGTCAAAGAGATGTAAGATGTTTTATGGTGTCCAAATCCATTATTGAGCTTTGAGAGCTGAATGAGTTTTTTGTGACTCGTTCATAAAACCTTTGATGCATGCACTTCAGTACAGCAATGTGGTTCGCATGATTTTATGAACAATTTGCACCATGTTTTTTTAATTTGTGCAACATTACAATATCTGTTCTCCAATGAACACCCGCTGTCAAATAGACAACTCCAGACTAAGACACTAGTATCTTTTATTTTTAATATACATTTTGGGTTACTGCATTAAAAATTGCTGGATTTAAATGCAAAGATATGCATAAAATCCTAAAATATGCATTAAATGTGATTTTAAAGCAGATACATTTTTTTTTTTTTTTAATTTAAGGGGAGACACTGCAGGCAAAAACACTTTTTTTTTTTTTTTTTTTTTTTTTTTTTCTTGTCTCCCATGCACCTGTCAAGTTTGAGAATTTGGGCTTTTTGCTTCTTCCTGAAGTGGGAAGTTTTTTTCAGACTAGTAACATCCAAAGGAAAGTTAAGTGTTTCTTTTATAGCACTTTATCTATTTGTAAATAGATTTCAATTACAATATTTTTATTTATTTTTTTTTATTTTTTTTTTTTAAGAATTGATTTTGCTTGTTTGAATTTTAGTTCAGGATCAAAAATAGCTTCCAGGCTTTTAACATTTTTACCGATGTTTTCTTGAAATGGGACAGATTTAAGAAAAGAAGAAATTATTTTACTTCCAATTCTTGATGTCTTCTAAACAAGCCAGCAAAGAGGACACTGAATCAGAACCTGATTTTAGAGGGAGATAAAGCTGAGTGTCGTCTGCATAAATGTGGTATTAAACTTCATGTGAATTAAATGTGAAACGAAGAGGGAGAATGAAATTGGACCCAGAATAGAGCCCTGGGGTACCCCACAAGTGATGGTAGCTAAACTTGATGAAAATTCACCGAAACCAATCTAATGCAGTATCACAAATGGCAATCTAAAGGTTTAATCTTTGTAACAGGACGCAGTGCTTTACTATATCAAAAACAGTGCTCAGATCCAATAATGGAGTCTGGGGGGGAGTTTGGTTCAATACAACCTTTTCCAAAACTTTGAAATGGGCCTAATGTTATTAAAATCAATAAGAGTTGTGTTTTTTTTTTTTTTTTTTTTTTTTTTTTTTTAAAGATTAAATCGTTTCAAATAAATGGCTTCCTGCAATTGTGACAAGCAGTTCTTAGCATAACCATCTGTCTGTAATTTATTTGCAATGCAAATAAATTTGATGGAGAGGATCTTCTCAAGAAATTTTGCATTGGAGCCTTGCAAATGTTTGTTTTTGTGTGAAACTGCTTTGATTCAAATGAATTAGCATCAAATTTTTGTGACAAACATTAACATAAATAAGTTGCGTAATTTAATTAGCTTGTATTTCTGTTTCTGTTTCCAGAACCCATAGTTCATTTTTGGTCGAACGGTCCTTTAAGCCATTTTGCATGCTAAAATTGTCCTTTTTCGTTTCAGTACGTACCGCGCGTCGAACCTCAAATCGCCCGGCGATCACTCCGTTCCCTCCACCAACCTGCAGAACGCCTTCCGCATCATCAAGGAGGTGCAGAAGCGCTACAAGACCCGCGAGGCCGAGGAGAAGGAGAAGGAGGGCATCGTTAAACAGGACTCGCTTGTCATCAACCTCAACCGCAGCAACCCTAAACTCAAAGACCTTTACATCCGGCCCAACATCGCGCAGAAGAGGATGCAGGGATCGCTGGAGGCGCACACCAACGGTGAGAGAGCACGGGCGCTTTATTAGGCCATTAATGTGGGTTTTTAATGACCGATAACGTTCAGTGAAGAGCGGAGCGGCTGAAACGATGCTTGTGTGATGCGGGCTAATGCAACTGAATTATAAAACAGCTATGGACCGTTTGCGCAGGGTATCATTTATTTATAGTGATTGTTTACTAACAAACTGCCATCAGTCTCTATCATATCAAATCCATTATAACTTATTCTGGATCCATTTGAATCAGAAGAATCTGTATTTTATAAAACTCAACTTAATATTTCTCAGCTAATAACGAGTTGTGTCGGATCAGAAACTTCTCATTAATCAGTGACTTTACAAAAACGCAAAACTTTGAAATTGTTTTTCATATACTGTATTTACCCTTTTATTAATTTAAAAATAAGTAATTTTTTGGAAATTTCAGATTCAACTTAAACCACACCCAAAATGAATATGTATAACATTTAAAGGAACGCATAATTTAAGCATTAGCAGCGCTAACCCCATTGGAATGAATGTAATTTTAAGTTTATTGAATGAACTTTATATTCGCTGTAACTCATGAATGCTAAAAAACAGTCCAAATTTATGAAACCTACATATTTATTTGTAACAAAACAACATATTGTACACAAACACAAAATATCATTAAATTTGTTTTACTTACAACCTTTCCATAAATTGATCAGTTATTTGTTTATTTTTTTTATTTTATTTCCATTTTTTTATCTTTGCAATTGTTTATCAATAGGAACACATTCATGTTTACTAACAAAATTTAGTTCATAAAAGTGTGTGAGAAACAGGAAAATCACAAGATATATTTACAAGTTTTTGGACATTAATGTAACTTCATAGATTTAAATTAATAAAAAAAAATACCTATTGGTACTCCATGCATACCGGGTCCACCCAAACACAAAGCTTATTATCATTATTATTATCATTATTATTAATTATTATTATTATTATTATTATTATTATTATTATTATTATTATTTATTATTTTATTATTTAAATTTTTTTTTTTTTGTTTTCTTGGTAGTAAATAGTTTTATATTTATTTTAAAGGGTAATTGTAGTAAAAAATTATAAATTAAATACATACATACATACATATTGGGGCAAAATGTGTATTTTGAGGGTTTTGTAACATTTGCAAAGTTTTGTTCCTTTATGAAATACTTTATTTTTTTTTTTTACTTTAAATACTTTTTTTTTTTTTTTTTTTGTTTGAGATGCTGTGTGTCTCTTCCAGGTCAAAATTGAAAATGTGTTGTATTAATCAAATACGACTGACTTTCTTCGTGTCTCTCCAGGTTTCCGATTCACGTCAGTACGTGGAGATAAAGTCGACATCCTGTACAACAATATCAAACACGCCATTTTCCAGCCCTGCGACGGCGAGATGATTATCGTGCTGCACTTCCATCTGAAGGTGTGTGACAAGCTGAATTTGTTCCTTCTGTTTCTCTGTGCACTGACTGAATTAAACAATTCAGTCTCTGTCTGTCATAGAACGCCATCATGTTCGGTAAGAAGCGTCACACGGACGTGCAGTTCTACACGGAGGTGGGCGAGATCACCACAGATTTGGGCAAACACCAGCACATGCACGACCGCGACGACCTCTATGCAGAACAGATGGAGCGAGAGATGCGACACAAACTCAAATCCGCCTTCAAGAACTTCATCGAGAAGGTCGAGTCGCTCACCAAGGAGGAGCTGGAGTTTGAGGTTCCTTTCAGAGATCTCGGGTGAGTGGAAAAAGTGTTATGAGTGCAAGCAGTGTTGGGAAAAACGTAAAAGTTTGGAAAGATAACGCAAAGTTTCATGGGTTTTGAGTAAACACAAAAGTTTCACAAGTGGACGCAAAGTTCATCGTCTGGAAGCGAACCTGACGCATCCTTAAACTCAAAACTTTTTAGAGCACGTTTCATACATTTTGATGTTTATTAACAAAAACCATTCCTGAGAGTGCAAGAGATCTAGCAAAAGGCTAAATATTTCTTTTATATATCTTTTAAAAAAATGTATTTAGATGTAATGTAATGTAATGTCATAGAAATTTTACAAAAAGTTTTTTTGGCAGCCAAAGTATTTTAATGGTTGCCAAAGGTACCTTTTCCATACATGCCTGGGTCAAACATTACCCAAACAGAGTGTAATTATTTTTTTTATTTTTTTTATTTTTTTTTTTTTTATAATTAGTTATCTTGTAAAAAATAATTAAAACAAGGAAAAAAGTTTATTTTGTGGGTTTAAAATCATTTGTAAAGTTTCTTTGCCTTTCTAAAAACTATGCTTTTTTTTTTTTTTTTTGGAACACAAGCAAAACTAAAATTGAGCGAATGTAAGAGTTTTGCAAGGTTTTGAGTTTCTTGGAAATGCAAATATTTTGCATTGTATGCAAATATTTTGGAATGCAGTGTTTGTCTGAGAAAAACGTAAAACTTTTCTCGGAAACGTCAAACATTTTGAGGGGGAAAAAAATTCACAGGTGAATTCTATCATGGGGAAACCTGTGGAAACACAAACGTTTTTTTAGAACACACATTCCATACGTTTTGGCGTTTATTAACAAAATCTATTCCTGAAAGTGTGAGATCTTATTTTATTTATTTATTTATTTAATTAATTAATTAATTAATTAATTAATTAATTAATTATTTATTTATTATTATTATTATTATTATTATTATTATTATTATTATTATTATTATTATTATTATATATATATATTTTTTTTTTGAGTTTGACTCTTTTTTTGACCAGCAATGTAACTTCATAGATAATTTTACAAAAAGTATTTTTGGCAAATAATGGTACTTCATACACACCTTACACACAAAAATCAGCCAAACACTAAGTTTAACTTTCTTCTTTTTCTTCTTTTCACATTGGAAATTTGTTCAAATTTGTTTCGATTACCAACAGTCTTCAAAATACCTTTTTTGAAAATACCAAAATACCTTCTCAGAAAATGTCTTTGTCATTCATTCGATTCGTTCAAAATGCAGTTTCGTTCAGAAACTAAACACTGCTTTGTTGCTGTGGTTTCAAAGGTAATTTGTTCTCTGCAAAATTGAGCAAAAACACAATATTATATATTTAAAATATAACATAACATAATATCAATTTCTTATTTACTGAACTGTTGTATAAAATCATGTTTACGCTTGTGATAGTTTGGGACAAAATTAGCACTCAGTCATATTGCTCTTGCTGCTGGTGTGATATGTGATTTATATATGTTAATATATATAGACAAAACACACACAGGGCTTTTTTTTTTTTTTGCACCAATATCTTCAATTTTGGGGCATAACTACATTTGTGGAGTTGTTGCCCTGCATCAGTTTTTATTTTTATGCACCAATATCAATTAGTATTTCATGTGTTTTTGTGTTTCAGGTTCCAGGGCGCCCCCTACAGGAGTACCTGCCTGCTGCAGCCCACGTCCAGTGCCCTCAGCAACGTCACGGAGTGGGTGAGTGTCACATCAACTATTTAAAAAAACAAAAAAAAAAGTCACCTTTTTTCCATGCTGCGAATGCACGTCCTTATGACCTGTTTTTCTGTCTCTATCGCGCAGCCACCATTTGTGGTGACACTCGACGAGGTGGAGTTGGTTCATTTCGAGCGTGTCCAGTTTCACCTGAAGAACTTCGATGTGGTCATTGTTTATAAAGACTACAACAAGAAAGTCACCATGATCAACGCCGTGCCCGTCAACTCTCTGGACCCGATCAAAGAGTGGCTCAAGTAAGATGGCGTGACGTTCGTGCCGCTCTCGTTGAGGCGTTTACAGCGTGAATGAATGTGTTGTGTCTCTGTGTGCAGCTCGTGTGATATCAAGTACACGGAGGGCGTCCAGTCTCTGAACTGGACGAAGATCATGAAGACCATTGTGGACGATCCCGAGGGCTTTTTCGAGCAGGGCGGCTGGTCCTTCCTCGATCCAGAGAGTGAGGTAAGACATCTCGCTGTGATCAGTGTGACCTTGGCATCTTTTATTAATTAATTTAATTAATTAATTAATTCTTTATTTTTTTTGTTTTTATTTTCCACTTTATCTGCAAGTACAGTTGAAGTTTTAGTAACTGTTTTTTGTCAGTTTCATTTATTTATTAAGTTTTTTTTTTTTTTTTTTTTTTGTAATTTCAGTTTTAGCTTTTTGAACATCATGTTAAACTATAAATGAAAATACAAAATGTTACCTTGGCAACTAGCTGAAATTTTTTTTTTTTTTATAATAAAACTAATTGGTTAGGTTTTTTTTTTCTTTTTTTCTTAAGATGTTTTTGTTGTTGTTTTGCTTTAACTACTGTTGTCAGATTTTTATTTTTATTATATTTAAATGAAATACATTTAGCCCATTTGAAAATTTCTTAATAACCTTTTTATAATACTGATGAATTTTTAAATTTTAAATAAAGTGCGTTTAGCCTATTTAAAAATAAATAATATTATTATTCATTTTTATATAAATTAATTGTATTTAATTTTAAGTAAAAAAAAATAACTCTTTATTGCAAGTAACAGTGTTTTTTTTTTTTTTTTTTGTGGTTTTAGTTAATTATACTAGCCCCGGAGGTAGCTATAATAACAGCTGAGCAGTTATGCATGTGTTTAATTTTTTTGAATAGTTTTATCAGTTTAATTAATAAAATACTGACCTGATCACAGTTATTTGTATGTTAACGTCGTTGGGTTTCTATGTCTCAGGGAAGCGGCGCAGAGGAAGATTCAGAGTCTGAGATGGAGGATGAGACGTTTAACCCCTCGGCTGATGAGGAGGAGGAGGAAGAAGAGGACAGTGATGAAGATTACTCATCGGAGACAGAAGACTCAGGTAATGCTCATGAGATTTAGTTTTGCTGAGTATGTGTGAATTTGGCTGTGCTCTTAAAGCATCTAGAGAGTCGTTGATGTCTGTCACGTGTGTTTGATGTCTGGTTGTTGATCACAGATTACAGCGCATCTCTGGGCAGCGAGGAGGAGAGCGGCAAAGACTGGGACGAACTGGAGGAGGAAGCCAGGAAAGGTGAGAGAACACAAAAAAAAAAATTATTCGGACACGCTGCCGTTTGCCTCGAACAATGTCACTTCCTGGAGGTTTTGTTATAGTAAGGCAAGACACTGCAAGTGATTAGGGCAGAAATGTCAACTAATAGATCACCATACTTTTCCCTTGTTCATTAATCTCAGTGTGTTGTACGTTTTTTGAAATGTTGTTTAAACATGCAGTCGAGGCATAGAGAAGCACTAATTTGCATATGTTTCCAGCACATAATTCTGGACGTTGGATAAAGCCATGTTTAAAATTTTTGATTTTGTTGACATATTAGAGTTAAAGATTTTTACAGAAGGGATTTTAGTTTTTTTTTTTTTTTTTTTTTTTTTTTTTTTTCCCCCCTCCCTTAATCACTCCATAAATCAGAAATTACTGTCAAAAAGCAGAAAAATACAATTTCGCTGTGTTTAGGAAAAAAATGCCATGTTGAAGTGGTGAAACATGTATTTTATAAACACATAATTGTTATATTATAAATATTATATGTTGTATTGTAAAAAGGGTTTTATCATCATTGAAATCTACAGATGCGTATAAAGCGCAGTAATAAAACTAGGCAATTGACACATGAACAAACCCCTCTGTAAAAGCTTTCATGTGAGTGTTGAGAATAAAACTAAATTTTGGTTCATGTAAGTGCTGCTGATGTGGATATAAACTTGTCTGAGAAAACGTTTTTTAAACGCATGTACTGTATTTGCAGACTTTGAGTGCAAATAGATAAAATGTAATAAAAAAAAATATAGAGATAATATAGTTAAAATAAAACACTAAGTTTTGGTGTATGTAAGTGATGCTGAAGTGGAGAAACAAAACTTTTAGAAAAAAAACTTGTATATGTATTGTAATTAAAATTTACAGACACACATCGATAAAGCCCAGTAATTAAAAAAAAAAAAAAAAAAAAATGGAATGATACATTAACAAACAACTCAGTAAACCCTTCATGTAAGTGTTAAGAATAAAACTGTAAATTATGGTCTATATAAATAATGCTGAAGTGGGGATTAAAACTCATTTAAATATATGTACTGTAATTGCAGCCTTCATGCACAAATAGATAAAATGTAATAAAAAAACAGCCAAATGATATATGAACAAACCCCACAGTAAAAACCTTCAGAATATAGATAAGAATAAAACCCTAAGTTCTGGTGTGTGTAAGTGTTGCTGAAGTGGAGAAACAAACTCATTAAGAGAAAAACATTTAAAGATTTGTATTATAATTGAAATCCATGCATGCAAATAGATAAAGCACATTAAAATAAAACTTAAATGTGCATTTTGGTTTTTTTTTTTTTCTTTCTTTCACATCTGTATCACTACAGCGCAGTGATTGGTCTTTTTGTAACTGTCTTATTTCCTCCGTCAGCTGATCGTGAGAGTCATTATGAGGATGCAGAGGAGACCACAAACAGGAAGAGGAAAGGCCGTTCGTCAGCTCCACCTCCCAGCAGCAAGAAGAAGAGACGACATTAGATAACACACACTTACACACACACTGCCAAATCATTTTCCCACAGTCCTCTGACTGCCCCACCCCCCCATACACACGCACATGCGCACACGCACACACACACACACACACACACTGTGTTTGGTGTAAATAGTGTCGGTCAGCGCTGATGTGTGCTGTAGAATAGTGGTTTTCATATCAGCGGATGGACGGACCCCTCACTCGTCTGCATTTCCTTTGGATATTCCTGCATTCGGTTGAATGGCATCTCTCAAGCGTGCGTGTGTGTGTGTGTGCGTGTGTGTGTGAGCGCTTTTCTAAAGCAGTAGCTGTGATGTAGTGTTGGTGTTTTGAGCGTTACGTGACACTCATTCCTCAGCTCTTCTGGCTCATCTCGCTCTGTCTCTCTCGCACGCGGCGCTCCTGTTCGTTTACGAATAGACGCGCGATGCTTGGCGGCGATGTGCTTTTACGTTAGTACATAATGATTCACTTTGTGCTTTTTTTTTTTTTCTTTTTTTTTTTCTTTCTAATACGAGGGGATATAAACACACACACACACACACACATGCGCCCATTGTAAACGTACTTTTTTTTTTTTTTTTTTTTTTTTTTTTTTTTCCCCCCATTTAGTACTTTTGCTCATTCTGGATTGATAGTCTTGTATTGTTCAATCAAAATGGTTTTGTTTCCTTTTTCTTTTTTTTTTTAATAAAAGTTAAGTGAAATATAAAGAACTTGTGTTTCTGATTTTAGCCTTATTTTTTGTCAGGTTTTCTTCATGTCAAAAAGCTGTGTGATGTGAATGATTGTCATGACATTTGACTGGATGTAGGTGGGTATTAGTGACGTTTGCTGCTCTTCTGTAATGAGATGCACTTATTTTTAGTTCAGTATGAATTCATTTTTACATTTCTATTTTATTTTTAAATTGATGAAAAAGTGTAATTTGCTCTCAGTGTAGTTTCAAACCTGTAGAGCTCTGCTTTTGTTAATGTTTTGAGTTAGATGTTATTTTTATTTTGTTATATTTTGTAATTGTTTCATTAGATTTTTTTATTTTTAAATGTCTATATACTTATATTTAACTTAAAAAAAAAAAAAAAAAAAGGTTATTTTACTATTTCAACTTTAAATGAAAATAAAAAATTAAATGCTTTTTTAATAACTTTTTCTAATTTTATATAATTTATAATTTTATAATTTGTATTTTTATATGCAATTATTCTTTTTATTTTTATTTTGCTAATTTTTATTTTTATATTTTTCTTTAATGATAATCTTGGTGAGGCTTAGGAAGATAGTTTTGGGGCTTTTTTTTTTTTTTTTTTTTATGCTAGGCGTCTGAATGTGGGTTTCTTTTATCAAGACTTAGAACTGCAGAATAATGTAGAGAAATGAATGGTTTGGTTAGTTTATATGTTTTTACTTTAACAAAAAATATTTTGAAGATTGTTGGGAACCAAACAGTTGGTGGTAGCCATCAACTTCCATAATATGCAAAAAAGTATTATGGCTACAGTAAACTGTTTGGTTGCCAATATTTTTAAAAACATCTTGTTCAACTCGAACAGGTTTGCAGATTTGGAACAGCATAAGGGTGAGCAAATGATGACTGTGTTCATTTTTGGGTGAACGGTCCCTTTAAGAGCATTAAAGGTTTGTTTACTTTGCATCAGTTCCGATCGCTCTAAAACCTGATACGGTTCTTTTGATTGAATCCTTAAACAGGCTTTCACATGTAAACTTTAGGAATGCCGAAGACATTAAGCGTATAAATTGTCCGTTGTCTCAGGCCGATGATTTCGGTGTTGACATGCTGTATGTTTGTGTACGTGACTGTAAGTGATGTGTGTTAAGACACTCGTCTCGCGCTCTCTCAACATTCAAATCCACATTCAAACCAGCTCTGTTTGCATGACTCTATACAGTACAACCACAACAATGAGCACTTGTATACAATCTCAGAGTCACTGAGATTGATCAACTCCATCAGTTATACTTAGACAAGTTAAACTTCAAGCAAAGTCTAATTGACACACATTGAAGATCTAATGAGCACGTCTTTACATTTTAATTAAAAAAAAACAAAAAAAAAAAGCAACAGAAAAACACGTCAAATAATGCGTTTCTCTTGCATTGTTTTTTTATTTTTTATTTTTTATTTTTTTAAATGTGCTTAAACTACTATACATCTGTAGGAGAACTGTAAGACTAAATGCTTTTTAACTGCTGTCTGGCCAGACTAATTCAGACTAATTCTTAAGACCAACTCAGATCATATGATGGCTGTTTTGAAGGAAGACAGATGGGATGTTTTTGTGCTGTTGTTGCTGCTTTTTAGAAAAGCAATTTTTTTTTTTTTTTTTTTTTTTTTTTTTTTATTTTCCCCCAGTTTGCAGAGCATCTTTGAGCACCAAACCTCGTTGGTTCATCCATAAGGTTTATAAATGAAATAGTGTCTCCAGCGAGCAGACTACTGATTCCATTTTTCATTGGAAAAGGACTGCAGGATTTTAATGCAAATGATCAGGATCGGTGATTAGTAAAGACAGACTTACAGAAACTGATGCGCCTGATGGATTTACCACATTTACATCTATTCATTTAGCAGATGGTTTATCCAAAGCAACTTACAAATGAGGAAAACACAAGCAAGTTCTTCTGGAGCCAACAAATATTATATATATATATATATATATAATTTTATATAATTTTTTCTTTTTTTTTATGTGATGACTTGGATTTAAGGGATGTGCATGCAGTTGCAGAACAATGTAATGAAAAGAAAGAGATTGGTTCATGTACCTTTTTTTTTTTATTTAAACGTCTGATTATTATTTTTTTTTTTTCCTTTTTTTGTTAAATGTTCATTTATTTTTTTAATTGTTGGGGGTTTATGTATTTGTTTATTGTATTTTTGCATATTGTTGTATTTTTATTTGCCTCTGGCATTAGTGATATTGCTTAATGAACTGACTGAGATGATCAGGAATTTCTGCCTTATTTAATTGTTGATTTGTTAATATGTGTAATTAGTGATGTGGTTGATGACGAGTGTCTGTCGTCACAGATTTCAGCTGAAGTTGGTGTTTGTTTATCCAGATCAAGATGTCACTAGGACAGGCTGAGATGTGAGCTGACAGGAGGTGTGGTTGTGAGGATGAGGAGTTAGATAGAGCTGCATGTTGTCTGTTTGCAGTAAGGTCCTGTAAATCCAGAAGGAAAGCGGGCTGCGCACCGAGCCCTGAGGCACACCACTGGTAAGACGGCATTATTTGGACTTCCAGAAGAGTTTTTGACTTTCTGATCTCTAAAGGAAAGTCTGTGATAAGTCATGTGCACTGATTTTTAATCAATCTTAATTAACGAGACTCGGGTTGATTTGGCAGTAATCGCAGTTGTCATAGTCAAACTAAAAATTATTCCGACCAGATATAATTTTTATTTTAGTTATTTTTTACTAGTGGCTGCAGGACACTATAGATCATTTATGTAAGTAAGGATGGCAAAATAAAGTAAACTGTGACGCATTATATGCAAAAATTCTTCATACAGTGGACTACCAGTAAAATTGACAGATTTGAGTTTACCATGTTTTGTTACTTACTTTTCTATTAAAGTTATCTGACATCATCAAGATGAATTTGTTCTGGCACAGTTTAACTCTTGAGTTCTTGTCATATTTTATTACCATTTTCTAAACTATAGTGAATAAACTGTGATAATGTGAGAAATGTTGAAGGTGTCTGAATAAACTGTGACCCTGGACCACAAAACTAAAAAGCTATTTGTAGCAGTAGTCAAAAATACATTGTATGGGACAAAATGATTGATTTTTCTCTTATGCCAAAAATCATTAGGATATTAAGTAAAAATTATGTTCCATTAAGATATTTTGTAAATTTCCTACCTTAAATATATCAAAAGTATTATTAGTAATATGCATTGCTATTTATTTAAGAAATTCATTTGGACAAATTTAAAAGCGATTTTCTCAGTACTTAGATTTGTTTTTTTGTTTTTTTTTGCATCCTCAGATTACAGATTTTCCACTTATTGTCCTAACAAACAATACATCAATGGAAATCTTATTTATTCAGCTTTCAAATTATGCATTTATCTCACTTTTGAAAAAAAAAAAATAAAATAAATTACCTATGATGGTTTGTGTGCGGGTCACAATTTTGGTTTGACTATGTTTGTTGGTTAATAACGTGAAATTGCTGATAAAAATCTCGGAATTTTGATATCTTTTTGCAAAGTTTGTAAAATGACAGTGAGTCAAGCTAATACCTGCTCATGACTTTGAGAAAAGCAAGCCATTTTTTTTAACTACTCGTATGCTTATTGTAATAAATACTCATATCATCGCCTAATGTTCTATATTCTATTTTTGTCAAAATTGAGTTATTCACATATTCTTCGGTGACAATTTATTTACATTATGTGATGTTTCTTTTGTAAGCTGTGTACATTCTGAGTTGTTTTTTTTTAGTAAACAAAAATGGTTCTATCTACAGAAGTCTATGGAATGCAAAAATTTTGAAGCTCAATATCTCAAAAGTGCTCAGAATGCAGATAGAACCTTATAATTCTAAGGTGACGATATATTATTTCTGACTGTTTATTGGTAAAGAAAGTATTTGAAAAAAGCGTTGGCGTTTTAGTACCTTGATTAGTTTGCATGTTAAACCAGATTGTTTTTCATAGAAGCTTAGTTTTGTTTTCCTGTAGGTGGGTCGTGATGAAGAGGCTTTTGCTCTTGTTGCTTCTGACAGGTTAGTTCGTTTTTTATTATTGAATCATTTTAAATCATGGATGATGTAATGGTGGTGTCTGTCAACCATTCAATTTAAAGTTTCAGTTCAACTAATTTAAATTGCATTTCTTCAGCTCTGATGCACGTGACGTTGTCACAGACTCGGATGTTTTACTTTGTGCCAAATAATATGAACTGGTTAGAGTCGCAGACGTACTGCCGACAGCATCACATCGATCTGGCCACCGTCTACGACCACACGGATCTGGATGAGATGATGAGAGTCGTACGGCAGTTTCATATAGGAGACGTGTGGATCGGACTCAGTCGGACAGATGCGACCGCTTCCTGGATCTGGTCCGATCAGAGCCCGACCACGTTTATTCGGTGGGGTCCCGGTCAGCCCAACAACTGGAACAAGAGTCAGTACTGTGTGGCTGTGACTCAGGATGGGAATTTTAATGATCTGAATTGCCAAAGTACATTTCCTGCTGTCTGCTACACTGGTGAGTGTTTGCACACTGCATTGACTTAAACGTGCAAAACATACCTTAAAGGTTCATGAAACCCTGGACTACTTTTTCTGAGATTTAGCAGAGGTGTTTGTGTTGCACATCATAGATGACAATGTTAGCATCTGTTTATTTAAATTGCTGGAGAAAACTGGCGGGTTTAAAATCTACATTGTGCCGACGTCACAGTTAGTGACGTGGCAACGGACTACAGTACATCGATGACACGCTGGTGTCTCATAATTATTCATGAGGCGGCGTTTTCTTATCCTATGAGAAGACGTTTCGCCAAATTATTCACGACAGCCTGTGTTGATTCGCTATGACAGACGCTTCAGGCTGTGAGATTGCGTATATTAAAGGTACTCTCTTTATGTGCATTCATGCGCATTTTCCTGTCCCTCAGAGAGAAGCAAGCAGACGGTGAGGCTGGAGATCAAATCAAGTCAAAACGTCAATGATCCTGAAGTGAAGACAGAGATTCTGCAGCAGGTGAATTGAGAATGTGACAGTGTGCTGAAAGCATATTGATAGTGGAGAAACCTTCCAAAAGTATTGAATAATAATAGTCTGTTTGCTTTCTTCAGATAGGAGAGATACTGAAAGAGAAGGGATTGACAGATTATGCAAAACTGTCATGGAAAATCCAGCCAGATGGAAATGTCTTCCAGAGAAGCCGGAGGAGTGATGCTACTCAACTTTAGAAGTTTTAGTACTGTAGAGTAAGAACTGAATCTTTGATCTGACACACAGTTTCCATTTTAGCTGATTACATTTACATAATATCAAAGAGTTTTGTGAGTGTCCACTACAATGTAGTTGTTTTAGGGGCCAAGCGCCGTAAGCACCTATTGTATCTGTCAGTAGTAGTAGTATTCTTCTTCCCGAACGAGAGTCTATGGCAGCCATATGAACGGAACATAGGAAAATGAAGAAGATTGGCACCCTTATTAAGGTCATTCTCAATAGAACCCTGACCAATTTTGGGGTCCCTAGTACCAACTCTACAGTGCCAGTTCAAAAATTTACATTTTAAACAGAACTTTTGAACAATTTGTCCTGATCTGTTTTCAAATTTTAAGACTCCACTCATTACAGTAGTGTTTTGAACAGAAGTACGGTATTACATTTTTTTTGCTACTCCTCGTTCAAACAGTTTCACTAATTTCTTATGAAAATCAGCTCAGATGATCTTTGGACCAGCATGCACAGAAGTGACCAAACAGATATTTTTTTAAATTTATCTTTGTTCAGAAGTTGTCACAAACTTAATGATGTTGACCCAAAATTGGTTCAGAGGCTATGTCTCAGCTAAATTTTGATCAATCGAAATAAAACTTGGTACGCTTCATAAGTACCCTGAACTGAGGGTACATGCCAAATTTTGGAACAGCTCCAACTATGGTTCATGAGATACAAAAATTGCTGTCTTTGCTTATAACTTATGAACAGTTAGTCAGAAAATCATATTATCTATGGATTCCTTGTATCATGCTGAATTTGGCAGGATTTGCCATTTTGAAATTTGTCATATATTGCAATATCTTTTGAACAATTGACAGATCAGCGCAAAAAGTGGTAGGGATCATTGACAGCACGCCTCAGAAGTACCTGAGAAGTTTGAACACATTGCCACCTTGTGTTCCAGAGATATAAGGATTTTTGCAAAAACTTTTATAATGTTTGACAGCATTGTCCAAATTGAACTTTGAATTGGATCAGATGGTCTTTTGACTAAGCTGCACAGAAATGACTGAACAGATTTTTGGTATTCACTATGGCTCCCAAGAAATATGTCTCTGAAACTGAACATGCCTGTGCTTGTTGACTTATGCTAATTAGATTAGCATGCTAACCAGTTGCCATTCTTTCCATTTCAGCTGTTTTTGCTCTTTTGGCTGCTGCACCTTCAGTGCTTGGCCCCTAATTGCTGCTGGCAGCTGTAGTTAAGATGATTTTTTAAATATTTAATGTTACAGGTTCCACTCTTGTTTTATTTATTATAGCCTGGGCTGCATTAATGCAAAAGCTTATCTGGGCTGTAACTGCATTTTATAATGAGTTGGCTGCTCCTTTGAAATGATGCTTTATTGCCTTGCTTTGAATGCATGAGCAGGCGTTGCAAGTCGTGAGAAGTGTCAGTCAAATGATGTTACTCACTGAACCCTACAATCGTCAGTGACGCCCTGTCTGAAATCCAATAAAAATATCCATCATTGCTTAAAGTTCATGTAAAGTTGGCCTGCGTCAAACTCATGTGACATAGGCTACTCGCTAACTGCAATTCAAATGAATGAGTTGATGTCACAGCGGTGTGTTTGACAATATAAAAGTGGGAATCAAAAGAGAAAAATAACCAAAAATAAAGTGGAAAATCAGTCATTTATTTTAGGAAAAAAATTCTAAAGCCACCCAATAATTGCACTGAGCTTTGTGCTTTGTTACTTTAAAAATTACACACATTCTTAGCCTTCAAATTCTGTCATTTTCATCACGAAATACAAACAATAAATGTGTTTTATGCCCTTCAATGTGCTGTGAGATCACTAACTGTAACAACGGTAAAATACATAACATAATTTTACATAATTTATTTCCTTTGGTTTACGTTACTAAATAATTTCATTATTATTAAGGTAAAAGTAGTGTAATTTACCAGCCTCACAGAACGATCCACAAGCACAAAGACTTACTTGTGAAGGTGTGAATCGAAGTGCACAGAACGTTTTATAAGTGTACATTTACCTTTGCTAATTTACTCTTATTTATTGTTAGTTCAGAATGCATTTAACCAACATTAACACGTTCAATTTAATGCTACACTTTTTTTTTTTTTTTTTTTTCTATGTAGACATCTATGTAAAATATGTCCGTCTATATGCATATGTGCAGTTTATGCAGTGATATTTTGTGTATTTTCTATCACAGACCTATTGGTTTGGATGTTTTGTTAAGTACATTTATTACTGCAAAATTAAAGGCTGACAGCTTGCGCTTTGGCCCCGCATACACCCGGTGATGCTGAATTTTCATTTGCATCATTCTTGTCACTGAAAAATGACTCCTGATTGACATTCAGCTGCTGGTTTTAGTTTTGGTTTGGTTTAGCACAATCAATCTCAGGTAATAATACAGTTATGAGTTTCTTTATGCTGTAAGCATCAAAGTTATTGTAATGAGAACAATATTTATGATGCCTATATAATACTCAACAATGGTTTTGTCTGCTTGCTTTTTGTTTGACATGCTGACATGTTGTTTGTGAGTTTATAAGTGCTTGTCATGCAAATCTCTGCTGTCATGGATTGAATTTCAGCTTTTGCAAAGTATGTAAAATAAAAATAGAGGGCAAGTTAATGTCATTCAGATACACAAGAGGAAAAGAAACTCATTGCACGCACTGTTAGAGACGCACATTTCTTTGGTTAAAGAGAGCAGCAGGTTGAAGTTTATTAGATCGGTTTAATTGTTTATGATGAAGACTCTTCTGCTCTTGGTTCTTTTGGAAGGTTGGTTTGCGTTTTTCTTCCTTTTTCATTTATTTTATCATATTTTTGTATAACATTTACCGTTTCTTATTTCTAAGGCCTCTAAATGATCAAAACTTTTGCTGAAAAATCAGTGAGCGTCAAATCTGATCATCAGGATCTTTAGAGGAATGGTTGTTTCATCTCTCAGTCATCATTGGATTGCATTGCATTATATGTTTGGATCATTTTAATCTCATCTTTCTAAGACATATTCTTGGAGATATAGTGATATTTAGATCATTGTATGTCAGTATCTGCTGTGCTGTTATAAAGATCTCGTTGATTTACATTATAATCAGCAGAATTTCATCTCATAAATATCAGCATCTGCATGTTTTTGGTCAGTTTGAGTCTTTGAATAAAATTGAGATGTTTTTAACTCCATATTCTCACTATATCAGACTAACAGGGTTAATCAGGAATGACATTTTTCAATCAGTCGTCCAAAACAGCAGATATCTGTTTTATGCACAGAAGATTAGTCTTGACAAAAGAAACCGTGTTCGTCTTTCTTCTTCAGCTCTGATTCCCGTGGCTTTCTCTCAGACTCATGTGTTTTATTTTGTGCCTGTGAACCTGAGCTGGCCGGAGGCCCAGGCCTACTGCAGACAACATTACACCGATCTCGCCACTATTGATGACCAGACGGACTATGAGGAGCTGCTGAAAACTGTGAACACGGATTTTAGAGGAGAATGGATCTGGACCGGACTCTATCGGACGAGTGCGACTGCTCCCTGGACCTGGTCCGATCAGAGCCAGTCCACGTTCAGATTATGGGGTGTCGGACAGCCGAACAATTACGGCGGAACTCAGTTCTGCGTGGGAACCTCTATGATTGGAACCTTTAATGATGCGGACTGTTACATTAAATATGCTTCTTTCTGCTACAATGGTGAGTATTAGTACACACGTTGCCAACACACAAGCAAAATGAATCTTGGACCTACGTGAAATCGATTTATTTTATTACTGTTGTTTTTATTATAGACTGTAAAGTAATAAACTGATAAGAAAAGGCTAAGAAAAAAAACAACAATAGTTCAATGAAAAACCATCAAAATCTGGGAATGTCAGGTCACTGTCAATCACAAGGTGATTTGTTCATTTTCACTTCCCAATACTGTACATTTTATAGCCAAATAGGCTACATAAAACAGGAAATGTCCTGTTAGATACAGTTGATTACCATACAATAATAGAACTTGCACTGATCAAATAACATTTTTTATTTATTTATTTTATTTTATTTTATTTTTTTTTACAATTTTTTGGTAATTAAAATCAATAATTTTCTATTCTGAATTTTATTTTACGATATTAACTGCTATTTGATGCAAAGATTTCAGTGTTCTGGACTTTTTTCTTTTGTTCTGGTGCTCTGATCATCACTGGAACTGCAGCTAACACGATTACGATACGTAATTTATTGGTACTTTTTGGTTATTTCAGTAATTGACAAATTAACCAGGACGTAGCATGCTCCTAATTTCAATGCCATCAGATTATCAAATTACAATGTCCTCAGTTTGATCTCTTAACGTTAAAAACACCCAGGAACGTTCCAGTTACACGTTATATTCGTAACTTCGGCAGTTTCAGGAATTTGTGAAGTACTTGCAAGGTCATAGTCCACATAGTCCGTAATTTCATCATTACACATTCTTTTCTTCTGATAAGCAGAATTTGATATTAAACAGCTGTAACAAAACAAAAAAAATTCTAATGCTCTGCAGTGGCGGCTCGTGGGTTTTAAAATAGAGGAGGAACACTAATAATTAATTTTATTTGTCTGGGGATCCCTGTCGATTGTTATTATTATTATTATTTGCTTAGCCACTTTAAATGGCTTTTTGGGTGCTTTTAGTCAGAAAACGTAAAGCAAACGACACAAATACAGTAAGATAGGATAATTTCACTTACCTGGTCTATCACTTGAAGCAAACATTCATTCTTTCTTAAAAGTCTGTGTTGAAAGAGAGCTGCCTGTTGTGCCATTTAATTAAACCGACTGCTGTAACGTTAGCCTATTTCCATCTTAGAAGTGTTCTCCCTTTTTATATATTTATATATATATATATATATATATTTGTTTGAATGACAGCTTGGTAAATCTGTCAGTCAAATATTCAGTATCGCTACTCATCAAAAAGTACTTATCAGCGCAGCGGGAGACGTTCAAACCACTCATCTAAAGCTGCATTCACGCCATCTCGCAATTCCGAGATGAAAACACGTGACATTCTACTCTCTCTGAATTGTGTGTTTCTATGGCAACACTATCAACGCCAAAGCCCTCATGTGCTCCTGAACTCGTAATTACAACTTGTAAACTCGGAATGTTCTGAGAGTTACGACTTGGACAAGTGACAGATGTACCACGTGACCGCCGCCAGGCTCATTTTGGCGCTACTTATGCTGCGTTCACGCCATATCCTAATTACCGTAATTTCGAGAGGACAACATGTGATGTTCTACTCAGAGCTGTTCACGTCCTCAGATTCGGAATTATGCTTTTCTATGGCAACACTATCAACGCTATAGGCGCTACCTCTGAGTCCGACGTCATGGAAAGCTATGAGTAAAATGTCACGTGTTGTCATGTCGGAATTACGGTAATTACGACGGCGTGAATGCAGCATATATATATCAGTGTTTCAAACTAATATCACGTAATTTACCTTTTTTTAACAGGGGTCCCCGTTAAAAATCGCGTTCTGCTGGGTAAAATGCACGTTTTTGGCAGGGTTCCCCTGGTAAAATTTGCATACCAAGGGTATAAATATCATATTACTAGGGTCGCTTCAACCTGCGGACATGAAAAACAACCGAGGCAACAGTGTTAAAGTAGCCCAGTTCCACGGGAAAACCGCGGACTTGGTAACGGTGTTTAAATCCCCCCTCCATATTATTATTTACAAGAAATTAGGTCTCACTCCTTGTTTCTCAAAATTCTTTAAGTTTAATCAACAAAAATGAAACAATGTGTCGTTTGCTAGAAACTGGTTAAAATTACTGGCAAGTTATTTACAGTCTTTTGATAGAAGGAAAATTATTAATGTGGTCGTTATTCTTTATTATTTCCAGCGATATCGTCGACTTATACTATACTATTTGAACTGAAATGAGCTGGATGATGACTTCACTGAATTCAGTGATGAACTGACTTTTACTGAAAATTGAGTGTTTACTATTGTCCTTTGCATTATGGACACACTATTTTCCTGTTTAATACTGTAAAGCTGCTTTGACACAATCTGTATTGTTAAAAGTGCTATATAAATAAAGGTGACTTGACTATTAGCGCAAGCACTTTCCTGTGTTTTTATGCCCGTGTCCAACAGGGAGGAGGAGACACACGGTGAGACTGACAGTGAAATCAAGTCCAAATGTCAATGATCCTGAATTGAAGAACAAGATTTTAGCGAAGGTAAGTAGCTAAAGGAATAGAAATACGGTATAGTGACCCCACATTTAATGTGTAAATGTAATTGCATTAGAGAACAAAATACCTGTGTATTAAGAGTAGCGAAAATGTCCATATAGCCTACTTTCTCAGTAATGAATACTTGTAAAGGTCTTTTTTGTTCTGTTCTTCAGATTGAGCAGATGCTGAAAGAGAATGGCTTCACGGAAGATGTTAAACTGTCATATAGAAACCAATCCGATGGGAATGTTTTCCAAAAGACGGAGCAGAAAATGAACATCACTGAACCCTTTGAAAAGTGAAGACTTAAAAACTTGACTAGCTGTTCAGCCATAAAATACAACGTCATTAATCCTCTATAAAATAATAATAGCCAAAGAAGACATTTGATTTAACAGAATTGCTCATTTTTAGCTGGTTTACATTTATGTTTAGGTGCTTTTATCCAAAGTGAGACTTACGAATGAGAAACATGACAATTTTTCACACAGCAAAAAATATTCAAGGTTTCTAAACTCTAGACTAGTAAACCAATAAATAGATAAATAAGAGTTGTAGTAGGTTCCTTAGTTTTTCTAATCATCATTTAGCTCTTTACCACCATATTGCAGATATGCAGAGCCCTAGATTATTCTTCTGCATGTGGCTAATGCTAAAATGAAAATACAGACATGAGTGTTATAAGAAGTTACTGGCTATTTTCATGCCCTGCAAGGCCATTTGAATGAAGAGCCTCAAGTTGTAACAAAGTCAAAACGTAAATCAGTGTCTGTCTTTATACGAAAACATTTTGCATCTAAGATGGACAGCAAGTTTTGCATAAGAGATCAATTACGTATGGAGACTAAAAAACGAATATAATGAGAAAAGCACAGACGCTGAGTCAGTCTCCATCATTCTGTCATGGATCTTTCTGAAACCAAAAACGGTTCTTCTATGGCATCGCTGTGAAGAACCTTTTAAAGCACCTTTATTTTTAAGAGTGTATCACTGGGACTGAACCATACGGGGCTTAAAAAATGAAGATTTCAAAAGATAAGTGTTTTAGGAACCAGAATCTAAAATCATAACCTGTAAAAGCCCGACCTATATAACATGCTGGCAATAGTGTACTGATCATTTTTACCAGCAGAGGACGCTAAGAGCTGCACTTAGCACTTGCACAGTTACATTTGCAGAAAGCACTTTGTGGTAGAAATTTGCCTAAAATGCAAAATAATAAGCCTTAAGCTAATGAGGGATAGCCGAGATTAATTTCTAAAAGTATAAACATAAAATAACATTTCAGTTTGTAAAAATGAAAATGTTAGAAAATATTAGAAATATTTGTTAAATACCATTTACTGTTTTATTTATCTTTTATTCTTATATTTAATGTTTTATTTCCGTAATGTGTTTTGTAAAGTCATAATTTTGCTATAATACGGTTTTGATCTGTTTATGGCAATAGTTACTATATCTTTCATATAGTGTGATTTTTGGTCAATTGTATTAAACTAGGGTCAGTTTACATCATTGTAATTTTAGTTATAATATTAGCATATACAGGGGCGTTGGAAGGAAAATAAATGTGGGTGGGTCCTCCCCCCCCAAAAAAAATTAAGTATGTGTAATTTTCTCTAGGCTGGTGCATTGCAAAAGACAGCTATTTAAGCACGTTACTAGTGGCGTAAATAGTAGAGCGAGTAGTTTGCGTTTTTTGACGCAAACGACCCGAGTTCGCGTCCGCCTATTGCCGAAATTGATCTTCTGCTTTTTCACATCTCATTTTACATCGGAAAGGCATTTGTTTGTTTAAATAAAAATAAAAATGAAGGAAATAATCGAAAATTTGGAATAAAGTATCGGGTAGGGTTAGGTGTATCTGAGCAGCAGATACGCTCAGATGCTTCCCAGCAAGCAATCTTTGGTCTAAAAAACGTATATTAGCCGTTGAAACACAGCCCAGACGTCTAGGCTAAAATAAGGTTGTCATTGGGCTGTCAGTGAAAATTTGATAGACGTCTAAACATCATACCTGTCAAGTTTTGGATTTGAAAATAAGGGAAATTTTCCCGCGCCCGCCGCGAGCAGTCCCACCACCCCAACCAAGCTCCAGTATCCCTTACATTTTAAGACAGGTGACAAGAAAGCTAAAATCACCACTTGTCAACCACTTATAAACTACAATCGGCTTTATGCACAGCTGCACTACTTCCTGAACTTCAGGCAGCTCCTTTGTTTCCTGTCTGCCATTATTGGACAAACTGATTAATCCAGGTGATCAGTTTGTCCAATAATGGCAGACAGGAAACAAAGGAGCTGGCTGAAGTTCAGGAAGTAGTGCAGCTGTGCATAAAGCCAATGATAGGCCTACCTTTGTTGACATTGACATGCTGTGAACATTCATAGCCTAAATGAAAACACAAAAGGGTATATATGAAGAGCATTTATTTAAAGGCTTATTTGCATATTTTCTGTTCATTTAACATTGCTTATCTTTACATTTACATTTCATTTTCATTCCACATTCTTTTCACATTCACACACTCATTCATTTCATATTGTTTTTTTGTACAGTTTTTCTTTTCATTCCACATAACTTTTCTTTACTCTTTTAGTGACTTATTGTACTCATTTGTTGCAGACTTTGCATTCTTTAAGACTGTTTTGGAAGGATCGTTATAGGCACGTTTTTTTTTTGTTTTTTTTTAATAACGCAGGTTAAAATACGGGAGATTTACGGGAAAATACTAATACGGGAGGACGGCGGGAAAGAAGGGTAAATTACGGGACTTTCCCGGCCAAAACGGGATACTTGACAGGTATGCTAAACATAGCCCTATAATAGACTATATATATATATATATATATATATAAAACCAACCTTGTAAACGCTGTTGACTTTGCTTACATGATGAAATATCATACATCTCACAAGTATTTTGCCAAAAAATGACATGTAACTAAATTCAAGATTATTTGGTCTAGAAGTGGGTTACAAATAGCCGGACTATATCGGGTCTATAGTTAAACCAGACGTTGAAATCACGACTATTGCTTGCTGGGTTTGTTTACTTTGCTGTGTTACAAGAGTGCAGCAGGCGCGAATATTCCCTGAACACCTGATGCGCCCGCTCCGTCCACTCCTCCACCCCAGATGCTGCCTGTTCATAGGCGTGAGCACAGAGCTTAATCTATTAGTGCATTCGTCATGTGGAATGGATTTGACTGATGGCGCTCTAAAAGTGTGCAGACATATTAGCTGAATTAGAGACGGTAAAAGTGGGTGGGTCCTGTCCCACCAACATTCAATGGTTCCGACGCCCATGAGCATATACACCAATTAAAAAACAAAAACATTTAACAACACTTTGTCCCGATTTTAAGTCCTAGATAACCACAAGTGAGGTTTCAGAAATATGTTGACCACTGAACAAGGACGAGTCCCCAGTTTTGATTTCAAAAATCTGGTAACCTTATCCTATATTGTTAAAGGCCGGGACGCACCTCTCGTCGGGCCGTCGTGCATTGTCTGTCGGGCTAGTCAGTTTGGTATGTTCCACACGTCGGCGGGAGTTTGCCAGATTCAGCATGCTGAATCGGCGTCGGGACAGTCGGAGGACGTCTTCGGCGCAAGTTGAAAAATTACAACTCCATTGTGTTATAGACCAGTTATCTGTTTGTAAACATTCGGGATGCGTGCGCAGCATGGTTGCAGAAAACCCCGGAGAGATAGCCTTTACGGCTAGAGAATTACAAGGACACGGCACAAAATACTTAGATTTAAAAAGAGTATAGATTGTATTGATTAGATGTCATTTTCAAAATGTTATTCGCATATTACAAGAGCTTGTCACCCAGCGATAAGCACTGTTATTCAAAGAAATTGGCGTTAGATAGTGGGATAGTCTTACAGATCCGAAACCGGGATGATGTTTTTATGGGCGGTTCAATTGGCAGTCAATGGAGCCATGGAATAAAAGAATAAATAGGTAAATTTGATTTTATATTTCAAAATCCTGACTTTATTTTCGCAATTCCGAGATTATATCCCACAAATCTAGAGGAAAAACAACTCGTCATTCTCTCTTTTCCCCTCGGCTTATATCCCACACTTCTGGCTTTTTCCCCCTCAGAATTAACAAACTCATTAGTTTTGTTAAATCGAGTTATAAAGTCCGAATTAGTAGATGTAAACTTGCATTTGTGAAGAAAAAAATCAGAATTGTGAGATTAAAAAAAAAAAAAAAAAAAAAAAAAAAAAAATCGGTAAAATGTTAATAGTAATCGCTTTAAATAATATTTCATGCTGTAAGGGTAGGGCTAATACAGTAAATCCCCTATGAACAGCATATGTGAATATTATGTAGACCTATTGTTTAAATCAAATTTATGCTTTAAAAGTAGAGTAATCATAGCAGTTTTCATCCATAGTATGTCCGTTTAAACGTCTGCGTTTAGCTTCAAATGGCGTCTTTGACTACAGTATTGTATAAAAATTATTTGCATTCCGATTTTGACATCAAAAGGCATAAAAATATATTTTTTTCTCTTATTCCATTGAGTTTACCCATTTACCTCCATTTGCTACCAGTGTTTTTCTGCAACCACTATGCGCGCAGCTGCAAGTGACGTCACTGTGACGTCTACTCGAAATTGGTCTATCCACCTTATTTTTCCCATAAGAGTGGGTGCAACCATTTGTACAATTTTTGTGTCTAGCTTCCAGTCTCATCCACTTCCAGCTATATTTACCTGCACAAAAAGCTCGTTTTAGTGCTTGATAATGCAAACTGGTGTCTTCCCATATTGTTTTAATGTATTATCTTAATTATGAACACACTGGTTTGTAGTGCAAACTGTTTTACCGTTTACTGCACTTCGATATTCTTCTCGTTATTTTCCTATGGCAGATTATGAACCGGACGTCTAACACATTACCAGAAAACAGCTTACTTCCACATTGAAAAATAAGGTGGATAGAGCATGGGAATCTATGTCACTGCGCATTGCATTCTGGGTCGTCGCCACCATGTTTTAGGACACGCTAAATAGCGTACAATGACAATAAATACAAATCAACAGAGAGAAAACGTCTGTATTTGGGTTAATCTTTTTAAGAGCTGCTTGCACTTGCTTAGAATAAATGTACTAATATTTGAATCCATTGAGCACTCAGTCATGTGGCCAGAACATGACACACAGGCACACTCACAGAAATCATACGGCCGCCTTCTATTGTACCACACACAGGACCGAAATTAATTGATCTTTTGCAGTTTTTAATAACTACTTGGCACTGATATATCTGCCAGATAAAATAAACACTCTATAGCTTGATCTCAGCCAGTTGATCTTGTAAGTGAACCACCGGTCTGCACATTTTGTGTGTATTTCAGATGTCTGTTCTATTCAAAAGTAAGTGCCCTGCAAGCTTGAAATATTCCGCCCTGATTACAGTTCGAAGACAGCGTATATGTTCCATTCCACGAGCATTAAAGTGTAAAGACATGAATTTAAATTGCATTTATTTACAGAGATATATTATGTCACACTTCTCTAGTAAGTTTAGTCTGTGTGTGAAGACGATGCAGGCGGTGGTGTAGCGCAAGTCCATGAATGAATATTCCTAAGTAAAGTAAACTTCAACTGATTTCCACTGCTTAGGGAGCAGGGAGCAATAAACATTGTTTAGGGACCATGTTAATCGGAACACAGTTCAGTCATGGAGCTCTCTTTGGACTAGCTGAATCAGGTTAAATAAGAGAGGCATGCAATACATGCAGAGTGACGGTACCTGAGGACTGTAATTGAGAAACGCTTATGTGTTTAATCATATGTCATATCGCCCTAATTTCATTAAGGGATAAAGTGCAAAAAGTTTTACTGGACTTAAATTGAACAAATACACAATTTCTTACAAAGAGTTGCTGAACAGTAAATCAGATGAGTTGCTTTATGAACAAGGACAGTGATCGCAACAAGTCATATCACAAATTAAATTACGTTTCCAAACGTGTTATTCATAGTGTGAGCACCTACAGATTCAAGTGGATCGGAAATTATGAATCTGTAATAGATAATACATACCAACGACAAAGCCAGATTTTGAAGTTGTTTATTTTCATTGAGCTGCTTTCGCCATTGTGTTGTTTCAAGCTGAAAAGCATAAAATTGCCCTTCATTTTAGATCCGTTCTCCACTTCGGTCAGCAGATATGGAAGTTCATATCACAGCAAGCGTTCTCCATTCGAATGTGTTTTTAAATGTACAATATAAATTTTGCCATCTACTTCCACTATTACCCAGTCTAGACTGTAGTGTCCGTGTCCGAAAGTCCCAGAATGCCGTGCGTTGCTGACATCACATTCCCATTCTCTATACAATTATGATAGAAAATATATTATGGTTCATTTTACAGAACCTTAATAAACTGAATAAAAACAAACTAACGCGACATTTACCCCCTGGAATGCAATTAGGCTAGTTTTGAGAAGCAGTTAGGTGGATTTTGTTGTGAAAACATGGCAACCCTGTTAGCATTGTTTTTTTTTTTTTTTGTTTTTTTTTGCGCATACGAGTCAGTTCAGAACCATAGTTTGTTCACACTGAAAATCTAATACTGGCCACATTTAAAACAAAAATGTGAACAGCTATACAAAAAATCGCATCTGAGCAAAAATCGTAATTGAGCACTAAGGCTTGCAGTGTGAACACAGTCTCTGAAAACATTTAAATATTGAAAATTCAAAGCAAAATTGTTCTTTAACAATTTAGCGTGTTGCGTTCATATTCTGAGCTCATCTGCTTACCTGTAATTTTGTATTCATCATCAATAAGATGTATTCTGAGGTTGGTCTTTTAATGTCACAGTCTTACTACATTACTACCTGATAAAACATATCTGGCAGACAAAACGGAGAAAAGCCTTGTTTTACCCCTCCAGGTTGGCATTCCTAGTTTCCTCACGCGAAAAATGAGTATTTGACCAGGTCGTTGACCTGGTTGTTGCCCCACCTCCCGTCCTGCAGCAGGTGATCTTGATCTGTCCTGCACTGACCCATATGAAGAACCAATAGAAGCACAGCCATTCATGACATGTGTGTGAGAGGAAATCTGTCCATAAGACAATACATGAATGTTAATACAACGTGACCGCAATGATGCTTGGTATGTTGCTGAAACCTGATTAATTGAAATACTCCTAATTAAAGCTGGTGAAGTATGCGTGACGTATTATTTATTTAAATCACAAATGTAAACTGCAGGCAAAGAAGTATGCATGCACTTGCATATCTTTGTCTATGTGCATTTCATTGACTTGTTTCCCAAATGGGTGATGTAATTGTGCTTCATTTGTTGTAATATGCAAGTCACTGTTTTTAGGACAAAATGATGGAGGCACAACTCAGCCTTAATGTGCAGCAAGTTTTAGACAAAACGGCATGTTGATAGTTGAGCTTTAAGATATGAGTGTTATTAGAAGTTACTGGCTATTTTCATGCTTTGCAAAGCCATTTGAATGAATGAATCACGCTGTAACAAAGTCAAAACGTAAATCAGTGTCTGTCTTTATACAAAAACATTTTGCATCTAAGATGGACAGTAGGTTTTGCATAAGAGATCAATTACGTATCGTGACTAAAAACCGAATATATTGAGAAGAGCACAGACGCTGAATCACTCGCCATCAATTAGTCAGCTGCTGCAGGTAAATGATCATCTTCATTTGTTCGGATGTGTTCATCTTTGAAGAAGCTCTTTGTATTTCAATCTCATTAAAATTTTTGATTTTGAGAATCTAACAGGATCCTGGAAACAGCACGTAAATATAAACCATTCTGCTGGACGTTTTCTGGATGTAAGTTCGACCACTTTGGTCATTTTGAATGGTGGTTTTGGGTTTGATTAATCACTGATTGGCCCGTTAATGATTGTGTACTTTTGAAGTGTTTGTTTTCCTCATAGGTCTCTGATTTTGAGGAACAGTTTTCTCTTGCTGCTTTTAGCAGGTTTGTTTGTAAATGTTTTATTTTCTCATTTAAAATGACTTTCTCATCCAAGTAGTGAAAAGAGCTCATAGAATGCTTTTAATACTGCTGAATCAGGTTTGTTCTCTGAAACCTGTAAGTAAAATAGCTGCATTTTCTCCCTTTATCAGCTCTCATGTATGTGACATTCTCACAGCATCATGCATTTGTCTATGTGTCTACACCTACGAACTGGACGAATGCACAGAAGTATTGCAGAGAGCGTTACACTGATCTCGCCACCATCGATGACCAGGCGGATCATGATGAGCTGCTGAGAACTGGAGGAATGGCAAAGTTTTGGCTTGGTCTCTCTCGGATTAGAGTTACTGATGTGTTTGTCTGGTCAGATCAGAGCAGCTCCTCGTTCACAAAATGGCGATCTGGTCAACCGAATGGTCAGTTGTGCGTTAATGTTGAAGTTGGCTACTGGTTTGATCGCAACTGTGAAGACAATGTTCCCTTTGCTTGTTATTTTGGTGAGTTTTTTCTTTTTTTTTTGCATTGGAATCCCATTTTGGCATATAAATGCTTAGATTTAGTCAAAAATCTTTCTCTTTGTTAATATGGTCATTTGTCATTGGTAGTTCATTTTCCACCCGACAAGATTTTACACCATTTTGATTCTGTCGAAACCATACTTTGGTCTTTCAGCATCATTGTGTTTCCCACAGATAGGAAGAGACAGATCATGAGAGTGGAAGTGAAATCAAGTCAAAATCCGAATGATCCTGCAGTAATAAATGAGATTTCAATGAATGTGAGTATCTTGCACGTCATCAGAAAGAAATCTGAGTTGAATGAACCAGTTGGGACTCCTTAGCATTGTAATTCCAATGGAAAAAGACAACAGTAATATAATTTCCTGTCTCTTTCTGATTTTCTGTTCTTCAGATGGAGCAGATACTGAAGCAGAAGGGTTTGGCGCAACATGCAAAACTTTCATGGAGAACCCAGTCCAATGGGAATGTCTTTCAAAAGAAGGACCAGAAGAGCGACGCCACTAAACAGACTTGCGTTTGAAAACTGAGGAAATAAACATTTACAGCACCACTTAATAACTAACTGAACATGTATCTATAATGTGATTCTCTCCTTTTTAGCTAGTAGTAGATGAAGTCTATTTCTATAGTTAGTCTGCATTTATACATTCCTGTTTTTCTCATCATTTATTTAGGGATGTTGTATGTTATTGTATGGATATGTTTATTTAATGTTGTATTTAATAACAGCCTGTCTTTTGTATTGAGAACCTAAATGCACAGTCATATCAATCATGAATTTGTTACATCATGGTAATATGCCAAATAAAAAAAGAAAATCAAACTAGTTGAATGTACCTTTATTTATACTCGGCAAACTATTATCTAAAAAATGATTTTATTAATGTCAACAAACGACTGTGATCGGTTCATCCTCACCATCGCTGAGAAGAGTAACAGCTATCAGGTGAGTAGGTTAATTTATTTATACATGTATATCCGAAAAGAGAAATATTATTTAAATATCGAAATAGGTGTTTCTATATTCAGACTCATCCCAATTGTGTTCGCTTAACATAAACTTCTTAATGAATCTGAAATCATTTGGTCACTTAATGGAAATCTGTGTATCTTGTGGAACTTAAATTCTGACAGACAGTCGCCTGATTAAAGCAGCGGGTGAGTATTTTGTATTGTTTACACTCCTTTTTGTTTGCTGCCAAATTCAGCGTTTACCACGCCAATACTAGTTTGTTTAAGCTCTGTGAAAATGCTGCGGCGGGAAACGGGTGCGTTCCGTTCAGAATTAATCTTGCTTACATTTGGTATCTAATGCCTCTCCCTTCACAATTAAAGTTCTTTTGAACAGCATTGCATTTGGACTAGAATTTTCGACCTTCATCCCAAGTCTGGTGAGTGGATAATATTTGGCTCGACTTGTTTTAGTCCTGTATAATGAAAAAAAGGCAGCTTCACTGCCTGCTTTGACTAGACTATCATCAGCTCATCTGTAATTCAAAATCAAAGGACAGGGCATAATGCAAATGCGTTTTTGTAACACCAAAGCAGGGATACTCTTTTATTATAAAAGACTATATTTGCCTCTTAAGTAATATTTGCCTTGATATATGACATGACCAATATGTGTAAGGAAATCTGTGGGACGTTTATGTGCTAAATGTAAGTATTTTGCGGTGTGGTCTTCTTATGAAAAAACATTCTGAAAATATGGTAACACCCATCAGTTTTTATCCTGAAGGTCTTTTTACCCTATAGTGTTTACCATATGTGCGTTTGGTGGCTGAAGGGTTGTGCTCATGCAGATGCATAGTAAAAGTGCAAGCTTGTTGACATTGCCAGAGGTGTGACTTGAGTGTCTTGCAAATGGAAATCTCGGCTGACACTTTTTGAATGTTATTTTCAATGTAAAATATGCAAGTCAACAAGCATGGAGCATAAATGGAGCAGCACAGGCTTTAGAAAGTGCAAAGATCCCACACAACCTGTCTTGTTTCTGAAAAGAGCAGTTGGAGTATTTGTGTGACATCATGAGGATTGATTTGATCTTTGTGCTGATATCAGGTGAGTTTCAGTGCTCTTGATAATGATAATTTCCCCCAAATTTTAAAGCTGCATCTTACGTGTGTATAAATATGATGTTCAAGAAATGAATTAGTGGGTTACGTCAGCAGCAATCAAACTTTTTAATCAGCCAAACCCATTTGATGTAAGATATTCAGTCAAAGCCCCCCTGAAATTTTAATTTAACATGTTAAACCTCTGATGTTGGTTAATGGTCAATTGCAAGTAAACAAATAAATTGTTTTCAAAATTAAATTCCTTACTTTCAAATTTGGTTTGAACCATTAAACTTTAATTTCGCCCGAATACTGCTGTAATTCTGTAAACTGTCCAGAAAAATGTTGGAAATTATCCAAATGTGTAAATAAAGTGAATCAAGAAAAGCTCTCAGACACTGGGAACACAGACTCACGAGCTTGCAGCTGCAACAAAAACGAATTCTGACATATAAAAAAGTCGCTGTTTCCTTCTATAAGATAGAATAAAAAAGAGATATACACTCAGAATTCTGAGAAAAAAAGTCAGAATTGAGATGTAAACCCAGAGGTGTTTCAGACGTGATTGCATGGTTAATCTAAAGAAAATTCCAATTGAATTTTGCGGCTTTTAGCTTTGCCAACGAATTCTGAGTTTGACATTCAAACATGATATGCCATGTGTCATGAAACTGGTTAATGTCTTTCTCCGCAGCTCTGAGCTCCGGTGTGAACTCTTATGTGTTTTACTTGGTGACTGTGAGAATGAGCTGGACTGACGCTCAGACGTACTGCAGACAGCATCACAGCGATCTCGCCACTGTTAATGACCAGACAGACCTCGATGAGCTGTTAAAATCTCTACCCAGTGGTTTTAGAGATAGTATGTGGATTGGACTCTATCGGACGAATGCGTTTACTACCTGGGTCTTTTCCGATGGGAGCAAATCCCTGTTCAGTCCGTGGTCTCCTTCACAGCCAAACAATGCTGGTGGCAACCAGTACTGTGTGTACTCGTCTACTGCTGGATACTGGAACGACTGGGCTTGTCTAGATAAATTACCATTTATCTGCTACGGTGAGTTGCTGGCAGCAGCTACAGGACAGTAAATGTCAAACCATGTAATTTTATAGTTTCCGTTTAATTTAACCGCCCAGTGGAACTGAAAAGAAGAAATGCTATGTGACATTGTTTACAAGCTGTTTAACTGACTTCTTTTCAAGTTTGAGACACTGATTGAGCGATTACATAAGACATGAGATGTACATGTTTATTTCGTGCTATAACTAGCAAATAGGAAGAACTTTGGAATGAGGTGCCTACAGAGCGATCTGTCACACCACAAGATTTTTTGTTTGAATTTTCTGATAAAATTGACAGAATTTGAAAGATGAGGCTTTATTTTTTTGTGACGGGACGTCACTGTGTTGCTCTGCCACGAAATGCATATTGAGGGCACAAAGTGATATTCTACTTTAAAGTAGGGCTGGGGGATATAGCTAAAAAATGTATCACAATATAATATTTCATATCATTTCATATCATATCATTAATTAATTTAGTAGCACATGTGCAATACAGTTTTGTAATGTGTGTGAGCCTGTTGACCACACATGTGCAACATCCTACTAGTTTTTACAGCAAACAGAAAAGTTTGCCCCTGGGTTTGGGTTTAAGTCATTCGTTCATCCTATGACAGTTCACTAGACCAGAGACAATGCAGTCTATACCAGAAAGGGAAATGATTAGTGCACCACCCAAGTCGAGTCTGAGTCCTTAGTTAATAATTCCAATCTTCCTTAAAAACACGTCAGTTTTTGTTTAACTCTTACAGTTACGTGATGCGGTTCTAGCCTCAAATGGTAATGTTTTTATTTCTTAGAATTTATAAATAACATTGAATGTGGTAATAATGAGTTGGTTAAAGGAGAAGTTTACTTCCAGAACAAAACTTCACAGATAATTTACTCACCTCCTTGTCATCCAAGATGTTCATGTCAAGTTGATAAGAAATCATGTTTCTTAAGGAAAACATTTCAGGAACGTTCTCCATATAGTGGTGCCTCAAAGTTTGAACTTCCAAAATGCAGTTTAAATGCAGCTTCAAATGGCTCTAAACGATCCCAGCCGAGGAAGAAGGGTCTTATCTAGCAAAACGATCCGTCATTTTTAAAACAAATTGACAATTTATTTACTTTTTAACCTCAAATGCTTGTCTTGTCTCGTCTCTACGATGTGCGTGTCTAGTCTGTGTAATCTGGGTCAATACAGTTATGGTATGTTGAAAAACTCCCGTCTTGTTTTCTTCTTCAACGTCAAAATCGCTTTTACCTTTTTTTTGTAAAGGGCATCTGATCTTATTTGTTCGCTTATTTGCTCACTTTTAAACACTGGGCGGGTACTTCTCCAGCGATGTAGAAGTTAGGGAAGAAAACGAGATGGGAGTTTTTCGACATACCCTAACTGTATTGACCCATAAAAAATGCAGTCTTAGACAAGATGAGCATTTGAGGTTAAAAAGTATATAAAATGTTAATTTGTTTTAAAAATGACTGATCGTTTTGCTAGATAAGACCCTTGTTATTTGGCTGGGATCGTTTAGAGCCATTTGAAGCTGCATTTTGGAAATTCAAACTTGGGGCCTTCACTGAAGTCCATTATATGGAGGTAATTCCATAAAAAAATCACTTTGATAAAGCTAAGATTCATTGTTGTAAGATATTGTGCCCAGAAGCGCACGTAAAAAAAAAAAAAGAACGAAAGACTCAAACCCAAAGACTTGAGAGATGAACTAATCAGTTCTGTTTTCAGTATTATCAATTCAGTTTTTAAAAGATTGGATTATAGTGTTCTGCTTATTTGAAAAATTGCGTAAGCAGATGTGTTGGGGAATTTAGCTATTAGACATTAGTAAAATGATCTGAACTTCCCATCAAAAATGTGGGATTCACTTTCGAAATAGCTTAATTGTTGTTAACCCAGCGACACCTTAATATTACTTTGATGCCAAATATTAGGGCAAGATTTGATCAAGATGCTGTAACATCTTGATCAAGAAGGCAATTGATGTTGAAAAGACATCAAATTGACATCAGATTTGGTGTCTTTTCAACATCAATTAACAGCTTGATTGACAGGCGATCTGACCAATCATAATGCTGAATCTGCTATTCTGTCCTAATAGAGGGTTTGCACCTACGTCACATTTTGGTCAGTTACCCGGATGTGCGGCCGTTGCGGCGATACTCATGTAAACAGCAGGTGGATTAATGTACTACTAAAGACGTTATTCTGCTAATTTATAATGTCTAAACCACAGAAAAAAATGTGTGGAAGCTGCTAAATCACATAGAGAAGGACTCAGTAAGCAGGAGAGGTTGTTGTATTTTGACCAACTTAAGTTAATACAGGGCTCAACGCCAAGCAGCGATAGTGTTTCCTTTGTTACTGGTGCATTATACAGATGCTAAATGAAAGGAAAACGCCATGTAAATGTGAATTTCATTAGGAAATTAAAGCAATAAATACCGTTTTGCCGCTCTGAGGGTGGCGTGACAAATCGTTTAAGCTGGGTACTTCTGGCCTGTGCGTAATCAAACGCATAGCAAAATATTCGTGACCGTTTAATTTATGTACCGGATCCAGTGCTCTGCTACAATACTGGAGCGCACTCGCCACCAACTGGACAGGAGTGGGAATTACAGTCATACGTTACAATAGATCGCTCTAATGTAATCCGTCAAAGTGACGGATGGCCTTCAGATTTTTCCGTCACTGATAAAAAAAAGAATTTCGGTTGACGCGACTTCTGCCTCAGAGATACATTCATATAATTCACAATTCATTGTTTAGGAGTTTCTTTCAATATTTTGTGCATCGTGAACAGTGAGATTGATCTGCCTGCTGCAGTATTTTCTCCTCTTTATGTCCGTCTTCAGCGTTTCTGGCCTCTATCAACGACCTTTTACATTCTAAATATAATAATAATATAATATTTCTACACAAATGACATTTTGGAACATGAATGCACTGGGCAATAGGGCAGTCCATATCGTCAAGCCCTGTAATAGGTGGTAAATATCCGTACGATCTGCCTCCTTTGTCACGGACTGCATACCGACAATTCTTCTGTCTATTTCGTATCCCGACATAGTGAATTACTTTTGTTTGTTTGTTTTCTTCGCCAAGCATATGCACGAGTTTTTCAGTTATTTTTTAGTGGCATTGTTTACACTCAGTGCTGCCACAATGACCGACTTCTGGATTGATTACATAACGTGAAAACACTCTTTTAGGGTTAGTTGCTCATTTCTACTGCATCGATGGCAGGCAAATATTGAAATTCAGTTGAAAAATTGCTCCTCTTCATAACGTAAGGATCATGTTCAGCATATGTTGTGATTTTCTGTTCACATCTTTGGTAATGGTGTCTAAAATAGCACAGCACGGACTTTCCTCCAGCTCATCCATGCCGCTTTTCACTTCCTGCCCTCCGTTTGAATTTCGCGCCGCTTCAGAATCACGTGACTGCAAACAAGCTATTGGACAGCTGCACAATCTCTTATGAAAATTAACCATGGTTTTTATTACAGTTTTACCACAAATACCATGGTTAAAATATGGTCAGTCTGTGGTTAACCAAATTAATTTTCATAAGGGAATGTCTAGTAAAATTTTATTCACACATCAAAAAGGACGTTCTTGGGAAATTTATGAATTTACGTCTAGTGTTTTATGTTTATTCATGTAGCACTGTGGTCCTGCGAGACACGACATTTCATTCCACTCTACATGTAGCGGAACGACGATAAAGCTCGACTCGATTCGAATTTAAATTAAGTTCCATGCAAGGTTTAAACAACGTCTTTCAAAACACTACTTTTTAAATGAGTAAACTTAATTGTTTTCACAATTAACAGACTCATGATGTTTTATTTTTGTTTGACTGATAATATTTATGCATCGCATCAAATTTAGTTTATGTTAAAGCTGTGTAATCCATATGGATGGACAGTTTCTATGCAATTCAAATACATCTTAGAGTGTATTTATAATGATGCTCCAAAATACAGGTGATGGTTGTACAGTACATTTAGCTAAAGACACATTTTGAAAGAAAAAAAATATTTTTCTGACAGTTGTCACATTTATCGAATGTATGTTGTTATTATTACTGATTATTAGCCTGAGCGCTTCATCTTATATGTGTCTCTTACAGAGGAAAAGAGACAGATAGTGAGACTGGAGGTCAGATCAAGTCAAAATGTGAATGATCCTGCACTGAAGAATACGATTTTGGCGAAGGTCATTATTATAACTGTAAATGAAATATATAACAGTGATGATAAACTGACCAAGAGTATTGAGTAATAAAAGTCTGTTTCCGTAATTTAGTTAGAGCAGATACTGAAGGAGAACGGGTTGACAGAAGATGCTAAGCTCTCGTGGATGATGTTTTCTGGTGAAAAAGTCTTTCACAAGATGTGGTATCAGAAGAGTGATGCTTCTAATGCGTCCTGCAAGAGAGCCATGAACTGACTGTCTCATAGTAGCATTTGTTGTGTCGTTTTAGTTGCTCTCACAAAATGAGCATCACAAAGGCATCGGTAGATGGAGCTGCATGTGCACGTCTGTATTAAGATATGTTTGTGTTAAATGCAAAAAACTGAATTTGGAGATTTTGCATAATAACTATAATTAAAAATGCAATAATTTCTACATCTTATACTGTCCTTTTAGCCACATTTTGAATGCTTCTGTTACAGTAAGTTTGAAAAATAAACTGGTGTGTAAAGTTCTAAGCTGAAAAAAAAAAAAAAAAACCCTATTCAAAATAAATGTAAACTGAAAAACAAGATGACACCTGCAAGTCAACACCTTCTCCTGTAGAGGGAGCCCAAGAAGCAATAAAACACAACAAATAGAAAACAAGTTCTTGTTATACAATTATGCAAGTACTACATTGTAAAGTTGTGAAAGTGTCAATAAAACTTCTTTCTCCTTTAAATTTGGTTTAATGTAATGGTTTACGTGCTGTTTCTTGGTAATTGTGAATTTTACCAGCAGTTTCGGAGGTTTTTGTGATTTTCAAATAGTTATATCTCGGCCAAATATTGTCCTATCCTGACAAACCATACATCAGTGGAAAACATATTTATTCAGCTTTCAGATGATAAATCTCAATTGTTGTTTCAATCTCAACTCTTGTTTCATACTGTTGGATTTTGTCCTGTTTTGCTGGTAACTACGGGGTGACCTTGAAGGGCTGCCTTAATGGCACTTGAGGATGGAGAGGTGGTCGATGGGAGGTGGTTTCAGGGAGCCCCTGCATTTTTCTTCCACTTCTTTGACTCTTTTTGCCTGTGCAACACACAGTGTATATGTACTGTGATATACACTGTGTAGTTTTTGCAAATGTAAATATATGAAAATGTAGCAGAATGCAAATGTATTTCTTATGTTTCCTCTATTCAGAAAGCATTTTTTCAGGAATGAAGGGAAATAGGAAAAAATAACCTACTTCAAGACATTTAAATACACCCAAATGCTTGTCAGATACATAAAAGGATCTAGTTTCAAACAACACATCGATTCAATCATTTGTTTTGGTTGTTTTTAAGAGTGAACCCCGGTGAAAAAAACAGCATATGCTGGTAGGTATGTTTTGATGCTGGTTTAAGCTGGTCCTTTGCTGGTTTATGCTGGTCCTTGACTAGCAACATGACCAGCTAAGGACCAGAATAAATCAGCAAAGGACCAGCTTAAACCAGCATTAAAACATACCTACCAGCATATGCTGTTTTTTTCACCAGGAAAAAAAAAAAGAATAAAAAATAATCACACATATACATTAATAAACATATTCACAACGATGTGTTTCGGAACCTGTCGCGTTTCCCCCCTTAGCTCGGTTCGTTTGGGCATATGTGAACAGGGCAATCGCGCTCGGATCTGCGCCAAAACAATCGGTCCGAGATCGCCTGAACGAGGTGGTCTCGGCTTGATTGAAAACGAACTCTGGAGCGGTTCGGTTGTAGTGAAAAAACAATCCAATCCGATGGACCAACGTACCAGGCCATATCACATAGGACAATAGGTAATTACAGTTCTGTGAACAGCAGCTTTGTTGTTTTGCTAATACCCCTTAAAATGAACCTGTGAATGTCTATGTGGGCAATTTGTTTGCCATTCAAAATCAAAGCGCGCCTTTTCATTTTATAATGCCTTCTTATTGCTCTCTTTGTAGTAGGTGTATTTTAAAAATGTTAAATGTTAATATAACCATAGCTACAAAAAAAAAAAAAAAAAAAAAAAAAAAAATGCAAAGATTAGCCGGCAAAGCAGTTGTTATTCCATCCTGATGGATGACAGCTGAGCGGAATCCTGGAAAATAAACCGTGGAACTTTGGCCAATGAGAGGACAGTTTACTCTGCGTGACTTGTATTAACACATTTGGTCCGTTTAGAAACTTTGCTGTGTGAAAGCGAACCGGACCAAGAATAAAAAGCAACATTGTAATAATCTTAATCCCTGTTTCGGAACAAAGCAATCGATCTACAGGTGTGAAAGCACCCACGTAGATTGGCAATATAAGGCTCGTGCAACAATAAAGTTGCATGTACGCCATCTGGTAATTTAGAGATGAAAACACGTGACATTTTATTCTATCTGAATTATGTGTTTCTATGGCAACACTATCAACGTCAAAGCCCTCACCTGCTGCTGAACTCCTAATTACAACTTGTAAACTCATAATGTTCTGAGAGTTACAATTTGGACCAGTGACCGATGTACCACGTGACCGCAGCCGGGCTCATTTTGGCGCTACTTAGGCGCTACCTCTGAGAATTACGGTAATTACGATATGCCGGAAGAACATAAAATTCAAATTAGGATTGCGTCGTGTTGAACGGCATAGCAACTTTGATTACCATTTAATAAACTGATGCGAAAACTCTTTAAAACTGACGCACCAAACACAAAAATAATTAAAATACATTAAAATTAGGAAATGGTTAAATATTATTTTAAGGAAGCACCATATCGTGTACACGAGGACTTAATTCCGTCAATATACCGAGAGACTGAAAGATGACGACAAAACCGTGAGTAACCTTTCATTTTAATGTTCAATCTGCGGATGACTCTGATGTGTACCTTTATGATGCAGCAGAGCCTAGTGCTCGATACAGATTTATGAACTCAAGTGTGTAGTTGTTTACAATAATGTAAGTAATGTTAATCCGCATTATTTTCCCTGTTGTCAGCTTGCGATGGATATAAACACAGCACAAAGTAACAGTGAAGCTCCTCTGAGTATTTAATTATGCTTTGACCAAAGTATGGTTAATATCCTCAGAGACGATATCAAGTAGAGCTTTTCCCATAACAGGGATGTGCAGCGCTGTTTCTCTGGCATTTTCAAAAGCACGTGAAATATGCTTTGGCTTGATACACAGTCTAACCATCTGAGGACATCCAATTTTCAACATCTTTTACTGTACCAAGAGACCGCCTTGGATATAAAGCAAAGCGTCATTGGCTATAGCAGAGGCGTTGCTAGACATAAAGCTTTACTGGAGCGCAACCCCCCCCCCCACCCCCATTACTCATAACACTTTTTTTTATGCTTTTCTTGAAAGCCAGTTGCGTGAAATAAGTGTACAAAAGTACAAAGAACTATACAAACTTTGGTATAAGCTTTTAGTGTAAATTTAACTGCATGTTTGAAACTCAAGCCAAACTAAAGTACCCTTTAAGCCCACTTTCAACTTTGAAGTCAAATTAAATAAAGGTAAAATCATATTTTATGCTAGTCATTATTTTGACCAATCATTATTACTGACACTTTTTTTTTATTGCATACCAGTCGCATTTGACAATTTTGAGTTAGCCCCACATATGCGCACGCTGTATCAGGGTACCTCAAGCAAAGACACCCAAAAACGTTGGTGTTTTGGGACCCTTCAGAAATCAACACATTTCTGCAATTTTCAGCCGTTTTTTCGTTTAAGTACACTGATATTATGTCAAATAAGAGATACACGTGTTGCTTTTTGTGTATGAACAAATAGCACGTTATCATTTTATATAATTTTTCTTTAAATGGAAAGATGAGTTTTATTGGCTTGCACACAAAGCTAATCTCAGGGTCAAACCATTAGCCTTACTGAAAGTAAGGACTGCCGAAGAATTAAACATCTGAACTGCAAACGCTAACTGTTTTGGGATTCATTTTGCATTAATTTACAAATAAATACATCATAAATGGTTTTGTAGAGCAGATTATTTTCATAAATTAACTTTTTTTTTTTTTTTTTTAAAGATGGTCTTAAATCGTACAGCACCACAAAACGCATGCAAACTACAGTCAACACAGGCTACCCTTGAATAAAAAAAACATAACATTTCTTAATGTGGGCACAGTGAAAATTACTGTGATGCTTAGTCCACAATAAATTTAAGCTTCATGCATGTCTTTGTAAAGATATCTTACATTACATTAATTACTGTGGAACCGTTTAAGCCCACCTTATGTTTTAGTGAGGAATCCCTCTAATTACAAACTTTGATCAATTTTCTAAATGAAAGTGTTTAATGATAAGTTCTTTTTGTGCTTCTTACCTTACTAACCTTTTACCTTACCTTGCTTACTACCTTAATTTACAGCTATATTTAGATAATTAGGCCTACAAATTACACACTGTGTAGCACCATTATATAATCGGTGTCTGCTGATGTTTGATAACACAAAAATCTTGGAAGCATGTCGCCTTTGCCATGAGGGCACAGTAAAAAAAAATGGTCTGTTCTAGCAAAACAGTTTGGAGTGGACAGAAAATATTTTTGTGAGTGAGTGAAGGCCAAGATCAGAGTTGATGCTCATCAGGGATGGGAGACTTTCCTCAGTTCTGCAGTAGAGGGCAAGATTTCAGAGTGTCTTTAAGTAGACTGGAAGCTAGATTATGTTATATAGGCCAAGTGTAAAATTAAAGAATAATGAATAATTGAATATTTTCGTCATGGTGTGGGCTTATTTGGAACACATGCAGGCTTAAATGGTGCCAATGTACCATTTAAACCCATGTCGGTCTTTTGACTTTATTCATAAAGTATCCTAATTTTATATTCTATATTTATATTTTATATTCTAAACATGTATATTTTATACAATGTTGCCTGCACTGCAGGAATGTAAACTTTTAAATATAATAAGCATTGAACAGTTTCAATACAGTACTGTAAACATGTAAATATAAATAACGTTGAACTTTTGCACTGCAGTACTGTAAACATGTACATATATAAATAATTTTAAACATTTGTACTGCAGTAATGTAAACATGTAACTTTGAACACTTGTACTGCAGTAATGTAAACATATAAATATAACTGAACATTTATAATGCAGAAATGTAAATATGCAAATATAAATAACTTTGATACAGTGTTAAACATTTCCTGCACAGTGATGTTGTGTAAATACAATATTAAATGATTATTTGTCCTCTGTTTTTTTTTTTTTTTTTTTTTTTTTTTTTTTCTTTTTTTTGTGTGTGTTTTCTACACCTGTAGGCAATGAAATGAAAATAAATTGAAACCAAACCAGTATTGCTATCTGTGTTGCTCGGAGACACAAAAAAGTTATGCTGTGGCAACGCAAGCTGCACAAGCAACATTTGGCTCAACACAGGTCGATCGGTGCGTCTCTATTTAATACGTTAACTTTGCTTAGCTAAAGTCTTGATTGTGTCCTCCTAAACTATGCGGCTTCTCTGAGTTCTTCATCGACCTGAAACATGTCGCCCTCACGCAGATCTCTCCTGCCACCTGATCCTTAGATATTACTTATAGTTAGTAACGTTCGTAAAGTAAAATCCAAAATGTATATTAATAAAAATGTCACATAAGAAAATCACATAAGATGCAAACAATGTACATAAAATGAATGGAACTAGATATATAAATGAATAAATAAATAAAATACAAATAATGCAAAGACATATAAACTGTGAGAGACGGAGATAGCTAGAATCGATATTTATATAACATTATAGCATGAGAATACTCACCCTCAAAATTGTCTTTGTAACTCGAAATATATCATTTGAAGCCCTTCTCTTTCTTACTGTTGAGCTGATTGCCTCACGATACGATTAACGTCATTCACAGTTATCCAGAGAAGCTCTTGTAAACAGCGAGTGTAGTATGTCATCCTCTCCTGCGGCATTTTCACACAGTTATCGCCAATAGCGAAAACGGCTTCCGGTGCTGCATCGGATGTAACTGAGCGGACTGAGACCAAACGCGGAAGTGATCGTGCATGGAGTCAATTGAGACGCAGGTTACACGCGGTTTTTATATACTTTAATTAGTGTTTGATTAGGTTAGTTGTCATACAACGCCGATGTTCCTCACACTTTTGTAATGTTTCTTAATCCAATAAAGAAACCGTTTTGTTACAAACTGATGTTTATTCTATTTGTCAGGACAGGAACAAGAGCAGCAGTAACAAAGCTTCACTTCTGGTTCGTGAGCTACACACTCTTTTGTAAGTGTAACACTGCTGAAGCCTAGTGGTTATTTTTAGTACTGCAAATACTAATCCAATCTATCACTACATTCCCTTTTCTTTTTAGATGTAAAGAATAAGCGATTTCAAGTAATTATGTAAACTTATAGACTAAACCATTAAACAAGCACTGTATAAATCATAAGACTTAATACAGTAAATTATAGTCTCAAGAATTATTTACATTGTTATGCTTAAGCACTATTCACAGGTTAAGTCTATCAGGTGGCTTTACTGTGCATTTGTACAGCAGTACAGGTAAGTGCATATCTTCAGTGGGTTTCTTGTCATCCAGTACTGGAAGCGTTTCAGATGTTTTTGGTGATACTGCACAGTCTGTATGCTCTGTGGAAGTATCCACTAGCCCTGTCTCTTTTGTTTTCAACAGACTCCTCCGATTTCTTCTCAGGATTTGTCCATCCTCCGTCCTAACAGTGCAAGATCTCGGGTTCACCTCGTCCAGGACTGTGGCTCTTTTAGACCAGGTACTGCAATCCTCAAGCCTTACTGTGTCACTATTGGAGAGTGGTTCTAAGCCTTTTGATGCCTTGTCATAATGTGCTTTTTGTCGTTGTTTTAGATGCCGTTGTTTCCTTCTTAGGTATTTGTTCTTGTTTGGTGCTGCTAAGCAAGGAATCGTGGTACGTAATCTGCATCCCATCAGGATTTCCACAGGAGACACACCATGCTCTAGTGGAGAAGCACGGTAACTCAGCATAGCTAAATAAGGATCCCATTGACTGTCTACTGCTTTCTTGAGAAGTAACTTCACTATGTGTACACATGTTGAAACCCATACTCCTCAGCAAATTTCTGGAAGTCTCTGCTACTGTAGCATGGCCCATTATTGCTGCAAACCACCTGTGGAATGCCATGTCTGGCGAAGATGGATTTCATGTGTGTTACCACACCAGCAGCAGATGTACTGGAAAGCAAGGCTATCTCTGGATAGTTTGACAGGTAATCTATGACAAGCAAGTAGTACTGTCCATCCATTCTGTCCATTGTATTTCTTCCTCGGCTGGGATCGTTTACAACCGCATTTGGGATCATTTGAAGCCGCACTTAAACTGCATTTTGGAGGTTTAAACTCAGGGCACCATATCAGTCCATTATATGGAGAAAAATCCTGAAATATTTTTTAAAAAAAATATAATTTCTTGACAACTGAAGAAAGAAAGACATGAACATCTTGGATGACAAGGGGGTGAGTACATTATCTGTAAATTTTTGTATTAATAGTGTAAAAGTGCTGAATTTCTGGAATTATTAATCAGAATATATGTCAAATTGAGTTATTGAAATACCAAATTACGGTATTGCTTTTATTTGTAAGCTAACAGCTGCAACAGCTGTGCTGAATTAATGTTCAATGTTCAGTGAAACATTATTGTTGCTTATTGTATACTGTTTCATATATTATTCTTTAAAAAATATGTATTCTAACTTCTGTTTGGGTACTTTCATCTTCCGGTCTCCATTAAAATCCTTGTTAAAACACTGTCATGTTTAAATATTAAGTCCATATATTTTTATTCAACCACCTAGAATATATTTGATGGAAAAACAAAGAAATTAATGTTCAGAACAGAGTCACTACAGAAATTAAACTGTGCCCCCTGGGGGGGTTTTACCCCACAGACTAGGTTTGAATCAGGGTAGCACCATATTGAATTCTTGGCAGGAATGAAACAAGGCTGTGAGGAATGTAAGTACCTCACTTACACTTTTTTTTTTTTTTTTTTTAAATAGTGTAGCCTATATCTTACTTTCTGACTTACAGTACCATCACAAGCACAATGTTGTGTCAAAAATGTCATATTTACAGACAAATTTACTGTATGTACTATTTAAACAAGCATTCTCAGCGATCGTTTGTTCGGCACCTCAGACTGAGAACAGCTTTAAATATTCACAATGATCCTATCTTTTACTACTGTGAATATGTATCTATGGAAATGGGAGGGTGTAAATTTTTGATAGTAAAAGTAGTAAAATGTAAATGTTAAAATAAGCAAATAAAGTGCTTATTTGTTTGTCTGTTTTTGCACTTGATCTGTGTGTATAGTGATAGAAAATCTTCTGAACACAATATGTTTTGCAGGGTGCAGTATTTAACGATCTTTTGTGATTTTAGAACCCTTGTTGTAACGTTACAATAGTAAGATTTCTGCTTTGATCAATAATTAACAAAATATCAGCTTTCAAATTATATTAATTTTATAGCAAAATTCAAACAACAATTGTGGTTGGCGTGACAGATCGATCAGTTCAAGCGGGATGTTATCCAATCATCACTTCCTCTTTACGACTAGTTACAGCCTGAAATAAACATTAATGAACATTCAGCGTGTTGTAGGAAAACAGCAACTTGAAATGAAACATTTCTCATTGAAGGCGAGACACTGCAGGTAAATTGGTTTAAAAAAAAAAAAACAAAAAAAAAAACTAATAGCTATTGCTGTCACAGACTCACACACACATACACCGTGCAGGATGAGACGAGAGATGAGTAACAGTTCAATCCAGTCGTTTATTAAAACGATCTTCACAGAATAACACAATGGTAAGGAAAACATGAAGCCTTAACTGTCGTGTGTTAGTGAGATCACTGTCCATACGAGAGCCACGCCACAGCAAAGGGTGAGCACATGTAGCAAACACAGGATCCAGGAGAGAATACACAGCGTGTGAACGGTAGACCAGACAAAGAGTGTGTGTGTGCAAGGTCCTTAAATAGGGCGTGCCTTACCCAGTTGACTGATTACATTAATAATTGCAAACATTTTTTGTATTACAAGTTTTCTGAAATGTTAGGTTTAAATATGCAAATGAGGCATTCTTTAATGAAATACACTAAAAATCTAAACACTGGATGAAGTCAGTTTCAAAATTCTTGTTTAATTTCTTTTTTTTTTAAATAGTCAAAAGTTTTTACAGAGGGAATTTTGGGGAACTAACTTTTGTCACTCTATAATTCAGAAAATACTCAGAACAGACAAAAAACAATATATTTTCACAATTTTGGGGGGAATATAATGTTGTATATAATAAAGCAAATGATATATGAACAAATCCCTCTGTAAAAACCTTCAGGATATAGACAGGAATAAAAATGTAAAGTTGGTGACACCAATAGATAAAATCCTATAAAAGAAACACTTAACAGTGTCTTTTGGAAGTTTTCTTTCCACTAGTCTGAAAAACCAAAAAGTCCAAAACCTCGAACTTGACAGGTGCATGAAAAAACAGTGTTTTCCCACTCAAACAGTGTTTTACCCTGGAAATATGTCAATAAAACAACTTTTAAACAATAATAATGTAACATAATTTGACATTTACCTCAAAGAAGCCATTCAATGTCCGTAAAACATCTTGGATCCTGAGAAAAAAGAAAAAAGTATTTTGCTAAACATATGCACTGTATTACAAATTCCTTATATTTTAACTTAAACTGTTGACTTCATTAGTAATGTATGCTTGAATAAATCATATGCTTTTATTACAGATTGCAGCAAGTTTTTATTCAAGTGTTTGTCATGTTCTGACAATAAAGAGTAGCTTAACCACAATTTCTACAACTTTTACAAGGCATATTTGTTAAATGAAAACTATGAAACAAACATAATTACATTTAAAACATGTATTTTGACAAGCGTCAATTTTAAGTCCCATCCATTTTAGAATTTTATCCGAATACAGATAATAATACAGATACAGAAATCTTCAGATTGCTATATAAAGGCTCAGTTTGTTGGAGGGGAGGAGAGATGAGGTTGGTCGTGTGATGCCTGTTTAAACAGATTGTCCTCCATGAAAGCTGATGTAACTTATACTCTCCATCCTAACAGAAGGACAGACACCTTTAATCAACCATGAAGAAGCTCTACAAGTGTCTGTGGATCTTACTGGGTAAAGCACAACATTTGTGTATCTGCTCTTTTACTAGATTAACCCTAATTTTAACCCTGAGATTTCTGCACTGATCGCCTGTTAAGATCAGGGGATCTTTTGTGTTTCTCTGTTTGTAGTTTAGTTTGCACTCATCTTGCTCTCAACTGTGGAATTACATCATATTGCAAAGTGTTTCTTTTCAATTTCTTTTTTTTAGCTTTTTTTTATCACGGTGTTATTATTGCAGTGTGTACTTTGGGACATTAGACTTCAGTGTCACATATAAACTGACCAAAATTATAAACGCAACACTTTTGTTTCTGCCCCCATTTTTCATGAGCTGAACTCAAAGATCTAAGACTTTTTCTGTGTACACAAAAGGCCTATTTCTCTCAAATATTGTTCACAAATCTGTCTAAATCTGTGTTAGTGAGCACTTCTCCTTTGCCGAGATAATCCATCCACCTCACAGGTGTGGCATATCAAGATGCTGATTAGACAGCATGATTATTGCACAGGTGTGCCTTAGGCTGGCCACAATAAAAGGCCACTCTAAAATGTGCAGTTTTACTGTATTGGGGGGTCCGAGGGGGTCCGAAAACCAGTCAGTATCTGGTGTTTCCACTATTTGCCTCACACAGTGCAACACATCTCCTTTGCATAGAGTTGATCAGGCTGTTGATTGTGGCCTGTGGAATGTTGGTCCACTCCTCTTCAATGGCTGTGTGAAGTTGCTGGATATTGGCAGGAACTGAACCACGCTGTCGTATACGCCGATCCAGAGCATCCCAAACATGCTCAATGGGTGACATGTCCGGTGAGTATACTGGCCATGTAAGAACTTGGATGTTTTCATCTTCCAGGAATCATGTACAGATCCTTACAGGGGCCGTGCATTATCATGCTGCAACATGAGGTGATGGTCGTGGATGAATGGCACAACAATGGGCCTCAGGATCTCGTCACGGTATCTCTGTGCATTCAAAATGCCATCAATAAAATGCACCTGTGTTCGTTGTCCGTAACATACACCTGCCCATACCATAACCCCACCGCCACCATGGGCCACTCATTCCACAACGTTGACATCAGCAAACCGTTCACCCACACAACGCCATACACGCTGTCTGCCATCTGCCCTGTACAGTGAAAACTGGGATTCATCCGTGCAGAGAACACCTCTCCAAAGTGCCAGACACCATTGAATGTGAGCATTTGTACAAGTTTTTGCAACAAAACCACAAACACGGTGGTGCAAGTGTTAGAAAACTGTACCGCCCCTCACTAGGAGCGCCAACTCAGAATCTGATCAGAGAGCTCATTTTACTTTGGCATTTGATTAAAGATGTGTGCAATGTTAAAATCAAGCAGAGATTTACAAGTGTTACAGACTGCTGAGATGGAAATGGTCAATGTATAAAAAGCATAGGAAAATGTCAATTGCTAAGTTAACAACACAGCACCAAAATCAGCAAATTAATGCTGTGAAGTTTGAACACAGATCACACGTCTGTAAACAGTATCATTAAAAGATACTATTCAAGCAGATCTGAATTTCATAATGCCTTTAACACAGCAGACTGTGTAAATTTAACTGCAACAGTAACTTAAGGTGCAACATGCTTAGACTGTGCTGAAACACCAACAACCAGATCTGACCATTGGTTATTTTGGCCTTTGTTTGCTAAAGCATGATAATGATACATGTATTTGTAAACTAAAACAAAGTTGCTCTTGATGGTATGGAATCCCAGATTACAACCATTTCCAACAACTGTGTGGCTATGTCCACCAGTCTTAGGACAATTTGCGAAAAGGCTCAAAATTAAACTGTCTTCCTCTCTGTCTGTTTTCCTTTCAGGCTGATTGCTGCCATCTCTGAGGGACAAATTCCACAAGGATGTTTGGTCCCACCTACACCAACTTACACACACAACAAGGAGATACTTCAAGGGGTCATTCACACCTCATAGCACTGCAAGTACTTACATGACCTCCCAGTGTAGCACTGGAACTAAATTACACAACACAGATTATGGTAGACTAGGCATCACCCATCTCCTATTCACAAACATACAGACATACAAACATACACAACACATTTTTACTACTATGACCACACAATATCCACACCTGGCATTCATAAGAATATCCAGGTCTAAATTACTCACAGCATTCAAATCTATTACACATTATGTACTTCATACATATAGGTCAAAAGAAATTATTTTTATAGTTTCATTTCAATTATAGCAAGCATTGCTGCAACTTTAAAGTCTTGGGAAATGTTATAGTCTTGTGAACTTATTGTATGCAAGCACTGTAATGTGCACAGGACTTGCACAACTACAGTCACACATCAATTGATTCAAATTCTATCTACAAACTCTAAAATGAGACCTATTCAGCAATGCAACCGGTCTCTTAGGACAAATATTTATGTCCAATCATTGGCATTGCTGCAAACTGGGGGGCCCACTAGTTTACAGCATATGTCTAATGATAATAGTAATTTATCTAAACAGATAAAGATCTATCAATTACAAGAATTCCAATCGAACTGCATTATCAAATGTGACTTTAGCCTGCATATCAAATGCACAGAGGATGATTGAGAGAAAAAAAAGCTACACAACAGATTTAAAATCTCTGTTTCTGTGAATTTCATTCTCTAATTGACTTGATTAAAACCTTAGGTCTGCATTAATGATTTGCAATTAAAACTATTAATATAGGCAATTTTATGATGGTAATTATGAAATTGTGTATTTCTATGTTAAATTATATGATATATTTTAATTATGCATACCATGGTAAACATACCGGTTATATTGATTTTGCTACTTCCCTTTTATTCATCCAGACCAAGTACCTAAATCCAAATTACTTTGCATATTGGTAGAAAACAATTTGGCAACCAAATGAGACCTGTTCACTAAATATTTGACTCTGAAAAAATGGAGACCTTATTTACCACTCGCACTTTTGACATGATTGTTTTGTTTATCTCATAACCTTCTTCTCATTCCATTACATCACTAAAGTCATCAATGTTCAATTAGTGCATGGTCACTCAGGGGTTATATATATGTCTCGCATGCATCGGAACATCGTCAGTGAAATAATTCCTTCACCTATGGAAATGTGACAAATTCTGCGAAATACACCTTCTACCTGAAGGTGACTGAAGACTTCTTCAGGTCAGATAAACATCCTGGGGAGGATGGCACTTAACATAGATGCTTCCCCAGAAGGGAAGGGCACTTTCAGCTCATGCTTGATTGACTCAACGGACCTGATACAACAAGTAATCCTACAGACTGACTACCACCACTGTCAGTGCAGGTGGAAACGCACCTGACCAAAAAGACTGCAGCAACGCAGAACGCCTTCCTTCAAAGGGACTGTGTGTTTCACTGATGTGAATTCTGTAGCGCTTTCATCAACGTGTCTTAATGTTTTTTATTTCAGGTAACCACCATGCTCCTGCACTCATCAACTAATGCTACCTGCTCTGCAAAGACTTTGACAGTAGACATAATTCGGAAATCATCAAATTGTGACCCCTTAGGGACTGCTTGGGATTTGCCCCAAGGGGTCAGGGAAGGACTGTAAGATGTGAAATTATTTCCTCATGAATTTAAAGTCCAGGAACTCTGACAAAAACAGATGCCATGCAACAAAACAATAAAACTAATCTGGAGAAGAGATCTTCAAAGAGGGCAAACAACACCACCCCTATTGCTTATTTACAACCCCCTTCCTCCCTCTCCTCTCCCCTCCCTGCATCTCACACTGTTCCCCCAAAAGGTTCCACTGAAAGTCACTATAAGAATGTCCAGATACTACATGTGTTATATTTTGTGAATATGTTGAATTTTCCCTTTCATGTTTGGTATCGTTCTAAAGGTCTCAGTGCGATTGGTAAAATGGTCTCAATTTCACAGCAGTCACTTATATTATGAGAAAGATTAAAAACTTTTGTAGAATTGTGTTTTGCTGCTGAGGGGTTTGTTTTCCCCTTAGGGTCGGGTGAGAATCTCCAGCCAGGTGTGACCCTGGGGCATGAGATCTCCTGACAAACCAAAAGGTCTTTTATGTTTTTACAACTGATTGGAAGATTTGTTTGTTTTGGTCTGGGTATATAAGCGAAGTGACAAAACACTACGGGGGGGATTCTGTATTCAGAAGAACCCCCACACTGTGTGTGAGAGTCTCTGGAGCTTTGCCTCCAAAGCTCTCACATGCTGCTGTGTGTATCTCTGCGGTCAGGTATGCATCTCCCACTCTTAGATTTATCTTTGAGTAATTGATGTTATGTATTTATTTGAATTGGAACTGAATTTAATTCTGAATTGGATTCTCATTGTTAAACTATGTAATTGGCATGATACATTTTTACCTGACAAATAAAACATTATATTTGATTCATTTTAGACTCTTCTGAAATCATTATTTCCAGTAGATTGTGAGGAGGCTGGTGCTACCGCAAATTACGACCAGGATAGAGCAAACTGCAGGCTCAGGATTGAATGGAGCAGTAGGCACATCATCTGAGACCTCCTGATTTCTGTCTATCACTGATGTTAGCAAGTTGTACGGGAAGAGACTAAAGTAAACTACACTTTTTGTGAAGGCAAGCAGTAGGCGGCTGTCAAAAAGGGTATTAGTCACTTACATACCTCTGACTCAGCATCAGACTGGCGTTTTTGTGATCGTGAGATCGGCGTAATTCGGCCAGCGCCAGACTCTGAGCGGCATCGGGTCCCCAATGAACGAATAATTGAAAGTATAGCGAGTCCGAAATGATCAGATATCTAAATTAATACATAACTAATATTTGTTATCAGCCTAAAGTAAACACCTGAATTCTAACGATCGTGTGAAATTGGAGTCAGATTAAACATGGAGCTAGATTAAAAATGAAACTAAATCCTGATAAACTAAGCGAACTTTGCAGAAGCACTGTGAAAAGACCAAACATGCATTAAACCTTCAACCAGGCCACTGGACTCCGCGTTGGGGCCAGTGGATGGATCCTTACAGTGGCATTGTGCTGTGTAATAAAACTGCACATTTTAGAGTGGCCTTTTATTGTGGCCAGTCTAAGGCACACCTGTGCAATGATCATGTGGTCTAATCAGCATCTTGATATGCCACACCTGTGAGGTGGATGGATTATCTCGGCAAAGGAGAAGTGCTCACTAACACAGATTTAGACAGATTTGTGAACAATATTTGAGAGAAATAGGCCTTTTGTGTACATAGAAAAAGTCTTAGATCTTTGAGTTCAGCTCATGAAAAATGGGGGCAAAAACAAAAGTGTTGTGTTTATAATATTGGTCAGTGTAATATGCCGATTTGCTGGTCAAGAAACATTTCTGATTATTATCAATGTTGAAAACAGTTGTGCTGCCCGATATTTTTGTGTACAAAGTTTTGTGTAAAGTTATTTGATAAAAAGAACAGCATTTATTTGAAACAGAAATCTTTTATAAACATTATAAATACATGTAAATTATAAGTCTTTGCTGTCACTTTTGATCAATTTAATGTGTCCTTGTTGAATACAACTGTTAAGTTCTCAAATTTAGATTGTGGATTGGTTTGTTACTTAATCTCTAGCATAGTTCTTCTTCGTTTATTTATTTTTTTTTAGATCTACTTTACCAAACAAATCTATGCTAAATAGATGCTCATTTGTGTATGAAAATAGTTTGATAATCTTTGTCAAGAACACCTGATAGTGATTCACAGGAATGTTTCCTCACCCCACTTTAGATATTTTGCCTTTGCAGATTATTGTTTAAGCTATTTCATCCAACAAGGTCTTTAGACAGATCAATGTTTTATGATGCCATTATCATTCAGATTATGTTTTATGAATTAGTGACAATATCAAAGTGAATTTAATCAAAAATGCACACTTGAATGTGATTCAATAAAACCTGGCTAATTCACTTGTTTCCACAGGGTTTTTATTGACTGAAAAATGGCAAATGGACAAGAAGGTAAGAAATGAAAATTCAAGGTAAAATTATTCTTTAACAATTTAGCGATTCATGACACGTGTGTGAGCGGAGGCTGTAAGTCAACACATGAATGTTAATCCAAGACTACCTAAACGTGACCACAATGATGCAGAGTATGTTGCTAAAACCTGATAAATTGAAATATTCCTAATTGGTGAAGCATATGTGATGCATTATTTATTTAAATCACAAATGTAAATTGCAGGCAAAGAAGTATGCATGCATTTATGCGTCTTCATTGATGCGCATTTCATTGCTTCCCAAATGGGTGATGTAATTGTGCTTCATTTGTTGTAATATGCAAGTCACTGTTTTTAGGACAAAATGATGGAGGCACAACTCAGCCTTAATGTGCAGCAAGTGTTAGACAAAATGCCATGTTGATAGTTGAGCTTTAAGATATGAGTGTTATTAGAAGTTACTGGCTATTTTCATGTTTTGCAAAAACCATTTGAATGAATCAATCATGCTGTATTAAAGTCAAAACTTAAAACAGTGTCTGTCTTTATACGAAAACATTTTGCATCTAAGATGGACAGTAGGTTTTGCATAAGAGATCAATTACGTATTGTGACTAAAAACCGAATATATTGAGAAGAGCACAGACGCTGAATCACTCACCATCAATCCATCAGCTGCTGCAGGTAAATGATCATCATCCTCATTTGTTCAGATGTGTTCATCTTTGAAGAAGCTCTTTGTATTTCAATCTCATTAAAATGTTTTGATTTTGAGAATCTAACAGGATCCTGGAAACAGCACGTAAATATAAGCCATTCTGCTGGACGTTTCCTGGATGTAAGTTCGACCACTTTGGTCATTTTGAATGGTGGTTTTGGGTTTGATTAATCACTTAATGGGTTTGATTGGCCCGTTAATGATTGTGTACTTTTGAAGTGTTTGTTTTCCTCATAGGTCTCTGATTTTGAGGAACAGTTTTCTCTTGCTGCTTTTGGCAGGTTTGTTCGTTAATGTTTTATTTTCTCATTTAAGATGACTTTCTCATCCAAGTAGTGAAAAGAGCTCATAGAATGCTTTTAATATTCTGAACTGCTGAATTAGGTTTGTTCTCTGAAACCTGTAAGTAAAATAGCTGCATTTTCTCCCTTTATCAGCTCTCATGTATGTGACATTCTCACAGCATCATGCATTTGTCTATGTGTCTACACCTACGAACTGGACGAATGCACAGAAGTATTGCAGAGAGCGTTACACTGATCTCGCCACCATCGATGACCAGGCGGATCATGATGAGCTGCTGAGAACTGGAGGAATGGCAGAGTTTTGGCTTGGTCTCTCTCGGACTAGAGTTACTGATGTGTTTGTCTGGTCAGATCAGAGCAGCTCCTCGTTCACAAAATGGCGATCTGGTCAACCGAATGGTCAGTTGTGCGTTAATGTTGAAGTTGGCTACTGGTTTGATCGCAACTGTGAAGACAATGTTCCCTTTGCTTGTTATTTTGGTGAGTTAAACTCTTTTTCTTATTTTCAGCCAGTTGTTTATTTGCCTTAAACATGGCATTGGAATCCCATTTTGTCATATACATGCTTTGATTTAGTTCAAATTCTAATGCTTTTAGCTAATATGGTCACTTGTCATTGGTCCTTTGTAGTTCATTTTCCACCAAAAAAGATTTTACACCATTTTGAATTTGTTGAAACCATACTTTAGTCTTTTTGCATCGCTGTGTTTCTCACAGATATAAAGAGACAGATTGTGAGACTGGAAGTGAAATCAAGTCAAAATCCAAACGATCCTGCAGTGATGAATGAGATTTTAATGAATGTGAGTCTTGTCTCACACACGTCTTCAGAAAATAATCTGAATTAAAACCAGTTGGGACTTCTTAGCACTTTAATTCCACTGGAAAAAGCCAACAGTAATATAATCTCTTTTTGATTTTCTGTTCTTCAGATGGAGCAGATACTGAAGCAGAAGGGTTTGGCGCAATATGCTAAACTTTCATGGAGAACCCAGTTCAATGGGAATGTCTTTCAAAAGGTGGACCAGAAGAGTGACGCCATGTAACAGACTTGCATTTGAAAACTGAGGAAATAAACATTTACAGCACCACTTAATAACTAACTGAGCATGTATGTACAACGTGATTCTCTCCTTTTTAGCCATTTACAGTGCAAATGCAGAATTAGTAGTAAATGAAGTCTATTTCTATAGTTACTCTGCATTTATACATTCCTGTTTTTCTCATAATTTATTTAGGGATGTTGTATTTTAAGTTATTTGTATGGATATGTTTATTTATTTTATTTTATTTTATGTTTATTTTATCTTTTGTACTGAGAAATTAAACGCACAATCGTATCAGTCTTGAGTTACATCATGTTAATATGTCAAAATAAAAAAAGAAAATCGAAGTATCTTTATTTATACTCGGCAAACATTTATCTAAAAATGATTTTATTAATGTCAACAAACGACGGTTCATCCTCACTATCGTTGAGAAAAGTAACAGCTATCAGGTGAGTGTGTTAATTTATTTATACTTGTACATCCGAAACAAGAAATATTATTTAAATATCGAAATAGGGCTTTTATATACAGATTCATCCCAATTGTGCTCGCTTAACAAACTTCTTAATGGATCTGAATTCATTTGGTTACTAAATGGAAACAAACCATACATCAATGGAAAGCTTATTTATTCAGCAGAATTTTGAATAATTGATCCTTATGACTGGTTTTGTGATCCAGGGTCACATATAAGAAAACCTTATATACTAAAACAGGTTAAAAATGTTTCTGAGCTTGTAGCACTAAAGAAGACATGCGGTTCTATGAAATTACTACTTAGATGGTATAAATCATGTTTTAGTGCAAGTTTAAGATGTTTAATGTCGTTGATTTCATGTTAATTTCCTAACATTTAGAAAAAAATATAATAACATCAAAGCACTGAAACTCTATCAGTTTTGGAAATAATGTTTAATTTTCTGTTATTAACAGAGGTGGGAATGTCTGTAATCACTCATAACACACTATCAGCAACTGCATAGCAAGAGGGTTGCAACCACCCAGAATATCCTAGCAACCAACTAGCAACACTTTAGCAAACATCTAGAACATGTAACTGACCAAACTATTTATGTTTTTAAACAAGACTTTAAGACAAGCCAGCACAATTTTTTCTTTCAAACGTTTCAATCTAGTTATTACAGGTATTCTTACACACAGTTCAAATAGAGCAATGACTTTCCTGCCCAGTGAACACTCGTGAGATCAATAACACAACAACAACAACAACAACAACAACAACAACAACAACAACAACAACAAAAACTCTTATTAGGAGTTATTTTGCAACTCAATGTGTATTACTGTATACAACATAGATTAAAATACAGATTGCTAATTCAGCAATGAACTTTTGGGAAAAAGTAATTTTCTTTTACTACTGTAAAGTAATCTTGCAGCAGATGAAAAGCACTAGAAAAGTTCAAATGTATATGAACTTTGTTTGCACCACAATACAGTACAGTAAAAAAACTTTAATTTAAAAGTAAATTCATTATCCTCTGCACATTTGGCTAAATGTCATTACAGTATACAGTACTATAGCAGTTTCTTGGTCTCTTGACACAATATATATTTTTCTCTATTTCTCAGTTCTGCAAAAGTGCAGTAGGCTACACATAAAAAAATGGGTAGAAATAAATGTTGACAGTCACACTATTGAAGTTGTACAACATGTGCTACAGTTTACTGTACATATAGAATGGTAAAATTTCCATTATCTAATGTACTTGTATTATACTACGTAATTATACTGTATGTGTAAGTATAATACCCATGTAGATGATGTATTCATTTCTCTCCTCTCCGTTGTTGGATGCAGAGATTCTGATTGGTGTGTCATCATTGTTAAACTTTTTGAGAAATGTGTATTTGTTTTAAGTACGGAATGAATGGTTTGGGAATAGGTGATATGAGCCAACTAAATTCAGTTACATTTTGTTAACATTTGAGAAAACTGCAATACGACCAGATGCTTACCTAACTCTGTTATTAGTTTCTGTGATCGGCATCTTCTTATTGATTTCATACTAATATTGTTTCGTCGGATATGGCAAAAAGGCCTACGTCCACGATGAAAGTTGAGCGATCGGCCAGAGAATCAGATCACCAAACAATTACGCAGTGAATCTCAGACATATCCGATTTCTGAGTTAGCCGAGAAGCAGTAATTATCTGATTCAGGAACAAATGTAAAATAATTTGTTAGCGAACTGGGCAGCGTTTTGTGTTTTAGACTCAAAAAGGTCCGGTTCATAAGAGTCATTTGTTAATGAAGCCGAGTACACTGGCCACGCTACGTACGCGTGCAACCATCGTGCACATTTTATTGAAAGACGTGTTTTTTGCCATTAATTCGATTTACGCTGTCATCGCTGCGGCTGAAAAGTAGCACATGAAACACTGCTTACATTTAGATTTGATTCTGTAATAATTCTGGGGTGGCAGGTGGGGTGGCACAACTTTTTCTTAGGATGGCAGTTGTCACCCCGTGCCACCCCGGTAGATCTACCCCTGTGGAGAGGTGGTCGATGGGAGGTGGTTTCAGGGAGGCCCTGCATTTTTCTTCCACTTCTTTGACTCTTTATGCCTGTGCAACACACAGTGTATATGTACTGTGATATACACTGTGTCGTTTTTGCAAATATAAATATATGAAAATGTAGCAGAATGCAAATGTTTTTCTTATGTTTCCTCTATTCAAAAAGCATTTTTTCAAGAATGAAGGCAAATAGGAAAAAATAAACTACTTCAAGAGGTTTAAATTGTTACGTTCCAGGGTGTATTTTCATTATTTAGTTTTTTTTTTTTGGTTTTCCAATGTGGGGGTGTGATCATATGCTCTCTCCCTGTGCTAAGTTACTAGCATTTTACTAGCATGGTACTAACATAAATAGCAAGTTACTAGCATGTTGTTAACATGATTAGCAAGTTACTAGCATGTTTCTAGCAAGATTAACAAGTTAGTAGCATGTTGCTAGCATGATTGTAACATGATTAGCATGTCATTAGCAGGATATTAGCATGATTAACAAGTTACTAGCATGTTATTATCATGTTACTAGCTTGATTAGCAAGTTATTAGCATGTTGGTAGCATGTTTCTAGCATGACTAGCAAGTTACTAGCATGTTAGCATGATTAGCAAGTTACTAGCATGTTTCTAGCAAGATTAACAAGTTAGTAGCATGTTGCTAGCATGATTGTAACATGATTAGCATGTCATTAGCAGGATATTAGCATGATTAACAAGTTACTAGCATGTTATTATCATGTTACTAGCTTGATTAGCAAGTTATTAGCATGTTGGTAGCATGTTTCTAGCATGACTAGCAAGTTACTAGCATGTTAGCATGATTAGCAAGTTACTAACATTTTACTAACATGGTGCTAACATAATTAGCAAGCTACTAGTATGTTGTTAGCATGATTAACAAGTTACTAGCATGATTATCACATTGCTAACATGTTTCTAGCATGATTAGCAAGTTGCTAGCATGTTTCCAGCAAGATTAGCTAGTTAGTAGCATGTTGCTAGCATGATTGTAGCATGATTAGCATGCCGTTAGCATGCTATTAGCATGATTAGCAAGTTACTAGCATGTTTCTAGCATGATTAGCAAGTTACTAGTATTTTGCTAGCACGATTAGCAAGTTACTAGCATGATTCTAGGCATAGATAGATATAGATATAGCACACTCGGTCGGATCAGTCTGAAGATCTGGGCTGAGTTTGGAGTTTGTAGAGTTAAAGCTCTAGGACGAGTTAGTGTCGACAGATTTAGTCTCAGAAGAAAATAGCATATCAGTAAGTTGGCTTTCTCAAGTTGATAGTGCCCTCTGAACCTCTCAAATGTGAGTTAACGATAAGGCCTGAGCTTGGGAAAGAAACTAACATAAATACCCCCCATGAGACTCTTGGTGTTGACCAAGATCAGTTAAATGCTGCACAAAAGTAAGACCCATCTCTTACTCCCTGTTTTGATGCTGCCCTCGACTGTAACCAAGTGCCTGATGTTAGAATTGCCTACTACTGTGATAACGGTGTGTTAATGAGGAAATGGAAGCCAGAGAATGATGATTCAGACTGCCGTGAAGTTCATCAAATAGTCCTTCCTGCTGCTTATCGTCCACAAGTGCTAAAGCTTGCCCATGAAAATGTACTTGCAGGGCATTTGGGTGTCAACAAAACCTTTCACCGTGTAACAAAGTACTTCTTTTGGCTAAGTTGCAAGTCTTCAATAACAGAGTTTTGCAGAACTTGCGATGTATGTCAAAGATCTGGCAAACCAAATCAGAAGGTCCCTGTTGCTTCTCTGCATCTCGTGCCTGTGATGGCTGAACCATTTGAGCGGTTGATCATAGACTGCGTATGTCCACTGCCTAAAACCAAAAGTGGTAACCAGTATGTGCTGACCATCATGTGCACCGCGACCAGGTTCCCTGAAGCAATTCCTTTGCGCACAATTAAGTCCCCTGCTGTGATTAAGGCTCTTGTGAAGTTTTGCACCACGTTTGGGTTGCCCAAAGAGATCCAAACAGATCAAACTTTACATCAAAAAAATTCACAAACATTGGCCGCATTGGGAGTGTCACACTGTATGTCAAGTGCATACCACCCTGAGTCGCAGGGTTCCCTTGAGAGGTATCATCAGACCTTAAAAGCCATGATACGTGCATACTGCGTTGAAACTGGAAGAGCATGGGATGAGGGGCTTCCCCTTCTTCTGTTTGCCACTCGTGAGTCTGTGCAGCAATCAATCGGGTTTAGTCCTGCCGACCTTGTATTTGGCCACACGGTTCGTGGCCCATTGAAGATGCTGAGTGAACAGCTGTTGTCTGTGAATCATTCGCCTGTACCAGTGTCAGAGTATGTCAGTTTTTTCAGAGAACACCTGCATGGTGCCTGGGACATCGCACAAAAACAGTTGAGTGCCACCCAGGTCAAAATGAAGTCACGCTTTGATAAAAAGAGTGTTGACCGAAAGTTCAGCCCTGGTGACCATGTTCTTGTCCTCTTGCCCGTTCCTGGCTCCGTGTTTGCTGCACAATTCTCTGGGCCATATATGGTTGAACGAAAACTGAGTGACACTGATTATGTGATTGCCACCCCAGATCGGCAGAAACGTAAACGTGTATGTCATGTAAATATGTTGAAATGTTATTTAAACGTGGAGACAAAACCCCTTCCACTACCGCAAGTGTTGCCCCTGTAGCTCCTGTCTCTATGGCCAGTTATTGCCCTGCTGAGGATGGCTTGATTGACAAAATTCTTGTGAGCTCCTGTGGAAAGCTTAAAAATGCAGTAATCCTGCAAGACTTGTCTAACACTCTTTCCTATCTGACAGACTGCCAACGTAAAGAACTTCTGCAGCTGATAGACAAATACCCTTCACTGTTTACAGATGTGCAGAACTTCAGTGCTAACCCATGACATTGATGTGGGTGATTCTCTGCCAATTAAGCAAAATGCATATAGAGTTAATCCAAAGAAACGTGCAATAATGAAGGAGGAGACTGAATACATGCTGCATCATGATATTGCCATACCCAGTCAAAGCCCGTGGAGTTCCCCCTGTTTACTTGTGCCCAAGCCTGACTCATCTTTTCGATTCTGCACTGACTATCGCAAGGTGAATAAAATCACCAAGGCTGACTCGTTCCCATTACCACGGGTAGAGGATTGTGTGGACAGAGTGGGCTCTCCTAACTTTGTATCTAAATTAGACCTCCTTAAGGGCTACTGGCAAGTGCCTCTAAAGCCGGGCTCACACTACAGGATTTTTAAAATCCTAACCGATTATGAAATCTGGTTGCAGCACACACATAAGGAGAATCTTTGCAGATTATCTTCTCTGAAATCTTAAACATGCACACACTACAAGATTTGAAAATTGTGGCGCATCACACACTACAAGATATTATTAAGATTATCGTGACAGGAGCGCCTCATGTGATCTTACGCAACAGATCGTCATTTCAGCAACTAATGTTTACAAATGTTATTTAGCGTGCTAGCAGGTTTATGGACTCACTATGTTGAAAACTGAGACGATTTCACTCCAGAGCTTTCCTTACTCCATGCGGTTGTGGTATGTTTACCACTATCCACTATCCAACGGACCGTACAGCAGCTGTTTTGCGGTCGCGCATTGGCTGTTGTGAAAGTACTAACGTAATCACAGCCATGATCATCCCGATTTAAAATCCTGAATATCAAACATGTTTGATATGATCGGGGCGGCCCCGATTTGTGTGAGAGCAGATCGGGAGGTGCAAGATTCAATCTGGGAACATCTCACATTACCAGATAATCTGTGCCGAACATCGGGACCGATCGAGGTGCTTGACAAGATTTTTGCTCCAATTCTCGGGAGGGCAAAATCGGGCTAAAAATCCTGTAGTGTAATCCTAAACTCCTTGTGCCTCTGAGATTTCCGCGTTTGTGACACCAGATCATTTTATGCAATACAAGGTTCTAGCGTTCAGGATGTGAAATGCACCCGCTACCTTCCAACGCCTGATGCAGAGGGTCCTGGTGGGTGACACAAATTGCGAGGTCTATATAGACCAGTGGTTCCCAAACTTTTTCTGCCGGGCCCCCCTTTTGCAGAATGAAAAAATTCAAGCCCCCAACATTTACACATAAACATAAACACAACTTCGGAAGGATTTATTTAAAACGTAATACAAATTCAGTGGGTGACAACTTACTGAAAAAAAAAAAAAGACTAAACAAGGAACTAGTCACTTTTAGAGTAGAAACATTAAAAGTAAAGCATGCAGCTTTACTATATACTATTTTTTTGTACTATGTAACACCATTTATTGTTTTTTAAACAGATTTTCTCCTATTTTCTTCTCTTTGTTGTAGTTGCGATCTTTGAATTCGATTCATCATCTACTTTACGTTTACCTGGCACTTGTTGTCTTTTCAAAAACTTGTCCATGCTTAGAGCAGAACTACTATGCGTCATTCATTCATAATTTTACTCGGCTAATGGCAATTCTCATTTCTGATATCAATTGCACCATCTAGTGGTATGTTATTTTATGCCAAAAAAAAAACAAAAAACGCTACAACTGACAACAGACAGCTGCAGCAGGTACTGCGAGTTGTCTTAAGATAATAAAATATGATGAAATTCATATTTTGTGTTACATTATTTATGTGGCAAGTAGCCGTATAATAAGCAAGATAATTTCACAGTGGGGTCTTGTATCACCCTGACAACGTTTTGTTTTACATAAAAATCTAGGGATAAACCGAAATGAAATTTCTTGGCTGAAACTGCTTTGTAATAATTATTTATTATTTTATTAATTAATATAGTCATTTTGTAAGACTTTTTAATTTAATTCAATAATATTAAAATAATAATATAAAAATCACAAGCCAATAAAATAACCACATTTATTGAAAGTAACAATAAAATTGGACAGAAAATATATAAATATTAAATCTCAATATATTATTTTTATTCAGTTCTATGAAACAGAATCAGATATAACTTTTTTTTTTGACTAATTATCAAAATAATGTATAGTCCTACAAAGCTACTATTATCATAGCATGTAAGCACAGCATACCGTCATGAGAGGGTAGCGTCATTTTACCAGCACTGTCCTGTACAACAGTATGCAACGCTATTGCAAACAGGAACAAGTATACATAGAAATTTTCTGTCGGCGAGTTAAGCGGTCTTTGTATTTCCATTGAGCATAAGCGGACACGAGTGGACCACTCATATGGGCTGTAAGCAACTCAACGGAACGTACATTCATAGAGCGGAATATTGAGCGGAGCGGCACACATTGAGTGGTGTGTGCAGAATACTGCCGGACTACGCGGCAGATATTTTCAGCCGTTTATCTCTTTCGAATTTCTATAAAAATCGGCTGTACACTAGCCTTGCTGTGCCCCCCTTATCATAACTCCGCGCCCCCCAGTTTGGGAACCACTGATATGGACGATGTTGTTGTCTATTCAAGTTCATGGGAAGAACATGTTAAAGCACTGGAGAATGCGTTCAGTAAGTTAGCTGCAGCTTCGCTAACTTTAAATGCTGCCAAATGTGAGTTCAGAAAGGCAGTAGTCACTTATCTGGGGAAACAAGTGGGTCAGGGATGTGTGAGACCTGTTGTTGCCAAAGTGGAGGCTATCCTACAGTTCCCTACCCCCAGCAATAAACGTGAATTGCGCTGATTTCTTGGTATGGCAGGCTACTACCGTGGATTCTGGAGAAACTTCTCTCCAGTAGTTTCCCCACTCACTGATCTCTTAAGTAGTAGCCGTGAGTTTATCTGGGACAGTGGCTGCTCGCTAGTTTTTGATGCAGTGAAAGACCTGTTATGCAATGCTCCTGTGCTCTCTGCCCCTAACTTTGAAAAGCCATTCAAGCTGCAGGTGGATGCCAGTGCCACCGGGGCGGGCGCAGTGTTGTTGCAAGAAGATGAACATGATGTTGATCATCCCTTCTCCTATATTTTTCAAAGAAGTTCACATTCTATCAAAGACGCTATAGTACCATCGAGAAAGAGGCTCTTGCTCTCTTACTTGCCCTTCAACACTTCAATGTTTACGTAGGAGGTAGTGCAACTCCTCTTCTTGTGTACACTGATCACAACCCATTAACTTGCCTCGCCCAGATGTCAAATTCAAATCAGCGCTTGATGCGTTGGCTTCTAATTATACAAAAATATAATCTTGAGATCCGTCATCTAAGAGGCTCTGAAAATGTGATTGCCGATGTACTATCCAGAGCCAATGGTGCTAAAACTTAAAGTGATGTATTACTTTTTTTTTTCTCAGCCTCTCCCTTTTGTTTCTGCATTGGGTAAAATGCAAAGAAAAAAATGTAATGTGGGGGTGCTATGTCCCAGGGCGTATTTTCATTATTTAGTTTTTTTTTTTTTTGGTTTTCCAATGTGGGGGCGTGATCATATGCTCTGTGTCTGTGCTATACTCTCTCTCTCTGTGTCTCTCTCTCTCTCCCTCTCTCTGTCTCTCTCTCTCAGGCAGAATCACTGTCACCTGTGGCTCGTTAGGAGAGCGTGCCTGAGACTGAGAGTGGAGTACATGGTGTTTGCACAAGCGAGACTTCTCCCCTGCTCCAGACTGAACTTAGTGGGTTTTTTTTCAGTATCATAGTTGTCAACCTGAGTTTGTGTTGGGAATTAGCAGTGGCTAATAGTATTTCAGTGTGAACTATCTGGAGGTAGTACCTGTCTTTTGTTTTATTTACTTATTAAGCTAAAAACAACTGCAAGAACCTCTGCTCTTTTAAATTCTGTTATTTATATATTGTTGTTGGAAACGTAGGGAGCGAGTGCCTTTTTCTTTGGACTTCTCCTTCATCCCTGTTTTTGGTTCAGTTATTGAGTTGAGGGAAGTTTTATGTTGTTTATTTTCTCTTTTTTTTTTGGAATTTGAGGTAAGTTAGTTGCTCCCTAAAATTAGTTAGCTGAATGTTTTGTTTGTTATTTTAGGCCTTGCTCTCTCCTGAGCCATTGCTTCCTATCTCTTTGTTAAACTTATGGTCTCTTTTGCTGTAAATAAATCCCTACTTTTTATTGTACCTCGAAATCTTCACTCTGGGACAGGGGACTGAAGTGTGTTCTTGCCGGGTTTTTTTTTAAAATTATTTGTTTTTTTTCGTTGCTACTTCCCCTCTTAAACCCCTAGACAGGAGGGGAATGTAACAAAATACACCCAAATGCTTGTCAGATACACAAAAGGATCTAGTTTCAAACAACACATCGATTCAATCGTTTGTTTTGGTTGTTTTTAAGAATGAACCCTGGTGAAAAAAAACAGCATATGCTGGTAGGTATGTTTTGATGCTGGTTAGGTATGTTTTGATGCTGGTTTAAGCTGGTCCTTTGCTGGTTTATGCTGGTCCTTGACCAGCAACATGACCAGCTAAGGACCAGAATAAACCAGCAAAGGACCAGCTTAAACCAGCATCAAAACATACCTACCAGCATATGCTGGTTTTTTTCACCAGGGGAAAAAAAAAAGAATAAATAATCACACATATACATTAATAAACATATTCACAACGATATGTTTCGGAACCTGGCACGTTTCCCCACTTTTGGGCATATGTGAACACGGCAATCAACGCTCGGATCTGCGCCAAAACAATCGGTCCGAGATCGCCTGAACGAGGTGGTCTCGGCTCGATTGAAAACGAACTCTGGAGCAGTTCGGTTGTAGTGAGAAAGCAATCCGATCCGACGGACCAACGTACCAGGCCATATCATATAGTACAATGGGTAATTACAGTTCTGTGAACAGCAGCTTTGTTGTTTTGCTAATAAAGCTGCATTCACGCCGTCTCGTAATTCCGAGATGAAAACAGGTGACATTTTACTCTATCTGAATTATGTGTTTCTATAGCAACACTATCAACGCCAAAGCCCTCACGTGCTCCTGAACTCGTAATTACAACTTGTAAACTCATAATGTTCTGAGAGTTACGACTTGGACCAGTGACAGATGTACCACATGACCGCCACCGGGCTCATTTTAGCGCTACTTAGGCGCTACCTCTGAGTCCGATAACATGAGCTGTGTCCCAAAGTGAAGTGTGTGGACTCCGAAGTGCGCATTCCAAGGCCGAATGCGTCACCGCAGCGCGTCGAAGGCTGCCGTGATTCGAAAGCGACTTCAAATGTGGTCTCCGATTCCCAGGAAAATGAAGTGTACATCTGATGGACACTTCGCACCCTACCATATCCCAGAATCACTTGCGCGCAGATGACGATGGAATTTATATTCAAAGAGCATGACGGGTGAGAGTTCTGTTGGGGAATTCACATTGAAATTTAAGTATTTTGCTTTCATTTACTGAAATACCTAACGAAAACAAGTGTTAAAACAAGTGTTTTTTTTTTTTAAACAAAGCCCACAAACAATAAGACAACCACTATATAAGGCAACAGTATTTCAGTATTTTGTATGCATGTCCTGCTGTGTCATGTTTTCTAATGTTAAGATTGCAAAGATTGCTTTCTTATATTATAAGTGTTTCCATTTTCTCTTGTTGTAGGACTATTTTGGAGAAAATGAGCCTGCTGGGGAAAAATACAAAGTAAGCAAGTTAATAGACAATTTTTGCTGAAATTCATTGAATTTCAACATTGTTTTGTTGAAATTCATTGTTTTGGGCAGGTGAGGCAGTGAGCGGAAGCTGGTTAAGCTACTCAGGGAGGACATCAAACTCCAGAGAGACACAGGAGAGCAGGGAGAGACTGTTTTCTCTTCTTGAGAGAATGGTTAACAAATAAATTAGTAAACACTCTCTATTAGGTGAGAGAAAACAGTGGAAAAAATACATACATTACAAATTTTTTATATCTTTTTTCACTTTGTCAATGATTATTTTTGTGATGTAAATTAAGAATGAAAATGAAAAAAAATTGTACATTTTGTATTGTATATTCACATGTGTAAATAAAAGAGAAGTAATTATGTACAATTTGTAAATTACAATGTGTAAATTTTTGTAATGCAGCTTATAATTTTTTTCACAACACTCTTCTATCCGTTTATTTTATGTTTTGTTTTTTTTGTATTTTTTCTGGGGTCTTCGGGGAGGTGAATTTCTTGGTGGCGAATGGCCAGCAACTCGGTGGACAATGCGTTGGACAATGTCAAACACTCTGCTGCCACTGAACATTGAGGTGAACAATGCATAATTTGTTTTTATTTATTCACAGTTTTATTTTTATGGTTACTTAACTGCCTAAAATCAGGGTTTCTAAATATGTTCACCATCAAGACAATAAACTATTATAAAATCGCACCTTGGTAACATATCAGTCAGTATTTGAGCTACTATGTGTGTGTGCATGGTTTTGTATTTTTCATATGTATCATTGCATTATTCAAGTCGGTTCAAATGCAATGAATGCATTTAAAATTGTAATCCGGCAAGGATCCAGCAAACCAATATAATTTACCTGGCCATGCTCTTGGCCAACCCTGAGGTACATCCTCCAGTAAAACATAAAATATAAAAACAAATATGACCAATGCTGGCTCCATAACTTAAATGGATAAACCTGTCCGGATGGCAGCGCCTCTCTCGCACCGTTGCTATGCGACAGGAGCGGTAATCGGGAACACCGGGTGGCGCAATTCTCATGCACTTTGGAGGGTTCTTCGTGCACTTCGGAGGCGTGGCCTTCGAAGTCCATGCACTTCGAAGTGCGTGCACTCCACTTTGGGACACAGCTTTGGAAAGCTATGAGTAAAATGTCACGTGTTGTCATCACGGAATTACGGTGATTACGATATGGCGTGAACGCAGCATATAACACAGCTGCCCCCAAGGCCGGAAGAACATAAAGTTCAAATTAGGATTGCGTCGTGTTGAACGGCCTGGCACTTTGATTACCATTTAAGATAGAAAGATGACGACAAAACCGTGAGTAACCTTTCATTTCAATGTTTAATCTGCGGATGACTCTGATGTGTACCTTTATGGTGCAGCAGAGCCTAGTGCTCGATACAGATTTATGAACTCAAGTGTGTAGTTGTTGTACAATAATGTAAGTGAAGTTAATCCGCATTATTTTCACTGTTGTCAGCTTGCGATGAATATAAACACAGCACAAAGTAACAGTGAAGCTCCTCTGAGTATTTAATTATGCTTTGACCAAAGTATGGTTAATATCCCCAGAGACTATATCAAGTAGAGCTTTTCCCATGACAGGGATGTGCAGCGCTGTTTCTCTGGCATTTTCAAAAGCACGTGAAATATACTTTGGCTTGATACACAATCTAACCATCTGAGGACATCCAATTTTTAACATCTTTTACTGTACCAAGAGACCGCCTTGGATATAGCAGAGGCGTTGCTAGACATAAAGCTTTACTGGGGCACAACGCCACTCATAGCCCTTTTTTTCATGCATTTCTTGAAAGCCAGTTGCGTGAAACAAGTGTACATGTACAATAAATGCAAAGAACTATACAAACTTTGGTATAAACATTTGGGGTAAATAATTGGTGTAAATTTAACTGCATGTTTGAAACTCAAGCCAAACTAGAGTATAGGGTAAGTGTACCCTTTAAGCCCATGTACCCTTTAAGCCCACTTTCAACTTTGAAGTCAAATTAAAAAAAAGGGAAAATCATATTTTATGCTAGACATTATTTTGACCAATCCAGTGATTTGGTAATTCCCTGACACTTTCTTTTTTTTTTTTTTTTATTGCATACCAGTCGCATTTGGCAATGTTGAGTTAGCCCCACACATGCGCACGCTGTCTCAGGGTACCTCAAGCAAAGACACCCAAAAACTTTGGTGTTTTGGGACCCTTCAGAAATCAACACATTTCTGCAATTTTCAACCGTTTTTTTTCGTTAAGTACACTGATATTATGTCAAATAAGAGATCCATGTGTTGCTTTTTGTGTATGAACAAATAGTATGTTATCATTTTATATAATTTTTCTTTAAATGGAAAGATGAGTTTTATTGGCTTGCACACAAAGCTAATCTCAGGGTCAAACCATTAGCCTTACTGAAAGTAAGGACTGCCGAAGAATTAAGTATCTGAACTGCAAATGCTAAATGTTCACAAACTACTGTGATGCTTAGTCCACAATAAATTGAAGCTTCATGCATGTCTGTCACAGGCGTTGTGTGCGGGAATGAGGAGTAGAAACGAGGAGATCAGGAACATACACTTATTTAAATAATTCACACTAGGAAAAGGAACAGCAGGGAATCCACATGCAAAACATAATGCAAAGACTTTAAGAGTGACTTACAAGCACTGACAACCAAACGGGGAACTCAACCAATCTTAAATACACAGGCTAATAAGACGAGGACAGGTGAGAATGATTAAACAATGACGTCATAATTAAAAACGGAACAGGAAAGACCAAATAAGGGCATACACAGGGAAAAACCAAAGAAACAGTCCACAGGGGTGTGACATTGTCTTTTTAAAGATATCTTACATTACATTAATCACTGTGGAACCGTTTAAGCCCACCTTATGTTTTAGTGAGGAATCCCTCTAATTACAGTTCTTTTTGTGCTTTTTACCTTACTAACCTTTTACCTTACCTTACTTACTACCTTAATTTACAGCTATATTTAGATAATTAGGCCTACAAATTACACACTGTGTAATTATACACCATTATATAAACGCTGTCTACTGATGTTTGATAACACAAAAATCTTGGAAGCATGTTGCCTTTGCCATGAGAGCACAGTAAAAAAATGGTCTGTTCTAGCAAAACAGTTTGGAGTGGACAGAAAATATTTTTGTGAGTGAGTGAAGGCCAAGATCAGAGTTGATGCTCATCAGGGACGGGAGACCTTCGTTAGTTCTGCAGTAGAGGGCAAGATTTTAAGTAGACTGGAAGCTAGATTATGTTATATAGGCCAAGTGTAAAATTAAAGAATTATGAATAATTGAATATTTTCGGCATGGTGTGGGCTTATTAGGAACACATGCAGGCTTAAATGGTGCCAATGTACCATTTAAGCCCATGCCGGTCTTTTGACTTTATTCATAAAGTATCCTAATTTTATATTCTGAAGTGTAAATCAACTAATTTATACATTTTCAAATGAGAGAGATATCTTGCATTTTAACAAAAGATTTTTTCTTATAAACCATGTCAATATCTATGAAAAACACTTACTTAGATATTGGTGAGCTTAATGGGAACACTTACCCTAGTCCTTATAGTCACTAGGTAATTACCACATAGCAGCCTCTGTTACTGCCTCTGTTACATATAAATAAATATGAATTTCATAAGTAAAAGTGTTTATTTTCACTGCAATAGGCTAGTGCAATTCCATAAATTTAACTGAGGTTTTCCTGGGATTTATTGTTTTTCGTCTGATGTCTGAGACATGACTCATCATCTCTCCTTTCTCTGTGACTGCTTCAGACAAAAAAATTCTGTCGTCCATCTACAGCAACCAATAATGTTCTAGTCAAAATAAGATCATCATATTATTTAAAAACATAATTTAGTTTCGTCCAGTGCTTTAAGTCCATCCATCCATCCTTATCTGGAGCCGGGTCATTGGGCCAGCAGTCTCAGAACTTCAGACTTCCCTCTCCCTAGACACTTCCTCCAGCGTGTCCTGGGTCTTCCCCAGGGCCTCCTCCCAGAGGGACAAGCTCTGAATACCTCCCCAGGTAGACCTCCAGGAGGCATCCGGAACAGATGTCTGAGCCAGCTTAACTGGTTCCTCTCAATGTGGAGGAGCAGTGGCTCTACTCTGAGCTCCTCACCCTCATCTCTTAGGGTGCGCCCTGCCACTCTGCGAAGGAAGCTCATTTTAGGCGCTTGTATCCGAGATCTTGTCTTTTAGGTGAGAGTAGGAGCATAGATTGACCGGTAGATCGAGAGCTTCGCCTTTAGGCTCAGCTCCTGCTTCACCACAACTTCTTCACCGCTGCACCAATCCGTCTGTCAATCTCACGTTCCATTCTTCCCTCACTCGTGAGCAAGACCCCAAGATACCTAAACTCCTCCACCTGGGGCCAAAACCTACCTCCAACCTGGAGAGGGCAAGCCACCCTTTTCCGGTCGAGCACCATGGCCTCAGACCATGCAAACCGTCCCAGTGCACGCTGAAGGTCCAGAGCCAACAGGACAACATCGTCTGCAAATAGCAGAGATGAAATCTTGTGGTCCCCGAACCAGACCCCCTCCGGCCCCTGGCTGCGCCTAGAAATTCTGTCCATAAAAATAACGAACAGAACTGATGACAAAGGGCAGCCCTGCCGGAGTCCAACATGCACTGGCAGCGCTGCCCTTTGTCACCGGTTCTGTAAACTGCCGGTACTCCCGATGCGCGAGGGAAATTGCGTTCAGGGATGGGAAAATTGGGAGGGCACAGGGCAGCAAAAAAATCATGGTACGCTAAAGGGTTAAAGTGCTGCTACGGCATACAGGTGCGTACCAGCCCGCTTTTGAGCACTACTTTAGTCATTTTCAACTGCAAGTTGACACTTCTGCGTGAAAGGCACGCAGTTAAACACACAGATGTGTGCAGGCACGGATTTCTACATGGATTTTCCTCATACGTCAGTTTGTTTTCGGTTACACTTAGCCTAACCCTAACCCTAACCCTTTTACATGTGTCGATTTGGTTGTTACATATAGATTCATTTCTTTATTCCAGGATTATCAATTTAAAGACAAATAAAGTAAATTATAATTCAAATTTGAGATTTTACTGGAACACAGACGATTTCAGAAGTACATCAAAATTAGTAAAAAGCAGTTAATTCTTTTAAAAAATAAACCACCTGATTGCGACCACAGAGACTTTGCTTGTAAGGCATAGTTTCAATTCGGATTGCTTGCGTTCCGTCAGTATACAGAGCGACTGAAAGATCACAACAAAACCTCATGCAACCTTTCATTTTAATATTCATCTGCTGGCGACTGTGGTATTTGAACAGTTGTCTGTCATTTTGCGATTAATAAACAAAGTGTGTGTGTATTTGTGTCAACAAGCCAAATTTGCTTGTTTTAAAGGGATCCTAGAGTTATGCATATTCCTTTAGTTATGCTGAGATACTAAGGCTGGTCATTTGTTTGGTGTTCAGGGTGCGATGAAGGTAATTTTCTTGAAATACAACTCTCAGATGTGTTTCTTTCAAGTGCACTTAAAATACGTAAAATGTGGTTTTGTTTGGGGGGATTCATTGCTGTTCTGTCCAGGCTTTGCTGCATGGAGGGATGGGGAGTTTCGCCTAGAATGACAAGATTCTGGTCAATGGACTTAAACAGACTGAACTGAACACACAAAACTGGTTTGACCAATATATTTCTATTTATTTATTTTTTTTAACCAGTATAAATAGTTCTTTAAGACAGGATTATGGATAAATGTGTTTGAAATGATTATTATTGTTGGTAGTAGTAGTAGTAGTATGTTGCAGTATTGTAATTAAATGATTCATTATTACAATGTAAAAAATTACTACAAAAAAAAAAAAAAAATCAGAAAAACCTTTCTTGGAAAAAAAAGTAAGAGTACTGAAAATAATTCTGTTAAACTGTTTTAAAAAGGCAAGGCTGTTGAGTGACATCACTCTTCTTTGGATAAGTCTTCTCCTGGAAGACATTTCCATCTGGGTGGGTTTTCCAGGAAAGCTTTGCATCTTCTGTCATTACCTTCTCTGTCAGTATCTTCCCTAACTGAAAAACACAAACAGTCTACTATTACTTGATACTTTTGGTAAGTTTCTCCACTATCAGTATGCTTTCGGTATACTGTACATGTTCTTATGTGAATTGACCTGCTGCAGAATCTCTGTCTTCACCGCAGGATCATTCATTTGTTGACTTGATTTGACCTCCAGCCTCACTATAGTTCTCTTCTTCACTGTGAGACACATACAGTATGAAGAAGTGCTCAGAGTAATAAGGAATAAGCAGTGGAAAAGAACTGTGATCAGCAAATTATCATGGCAACATATACTGTAATGGTATAGGTGTGTACTTTATATGTCATTTGCATTGTATCTTTTTGAGCATTTGAGAGTTTACTGACTTCCATTACATTTTTTACTTTTTACTTTTAGTTCAGTAAAGTAAATTTGGCTTGGCTTTTTGTTAGACAATTGGTAGACAATTGTAATGTTTTTAAATGTAAAAACACACCCGTGTAGCAGACAGAAGCCAATTGAAATGTACAATCCAAATCGTTCCATGATTGAGTAGGAGATGCTCCCACACAAAACTGTACGCCGCCATAATTGTTCGGCTGTCCGATACCCCACAAACTAAACACAGATTTGCTCTGATCCGACCAGACCCAGGGAGCAGTTCCACCTGTCCGATAGAGACCAACCCACACGTAATCTGTAAAACCCTTGGGTACAGCTTTTAACAGCTCATCATGATCCGTCTGGTCATCAGCGGTGGCGAGATCAGTGTGATGCAGTCTGCAGTACGTCTGAGCCTCGGTCCAGGTCATGTGTTCAGGAATGAAGTAAAATATGCGAGAGTTCAGACAGGAGCTCAGAGCTTTGGAGAGAGACATGAACACATTTTAATCACTAATAAATACATTTACTTTATAAAGTCAAGATGTCCAATAAGACTAAAGCAATGTTATATTTTAAGGCAAGACACCACAGATAAATAGGGTAAAAAATGTAACAACAGAGACATCACAATACTCCTCCAGTTTACTGATTACATGAAGAATTGCAAATATTTTTTTTATTACAAGTTTACTGAAATGCAATTGAGGCATTAGCTAATGAAATACATATAGTTCCATTTTATTAGAGTTAAAGGGGATTTGTTGGGGGGATTTTGGGTTTTTCTTTTTATCATCTCTGTAAATCAAAAAACACTGACAACTGATTAATATATCATAATTTTAAGAACAAAATGTTGTTCCTCATCAGGCAAATCATATATGAACAAACCCCTCAGTAAAAACCTTCAGAATACAGAGAAGAATAAAACTGCTAAGTTTGGTGTGTGTAAGTGCTGTTGAAGTAGAGAAAAAAACTAATTTTGTCAAAAATATGTACATTTGTTCTGTAATTGAAATTGACAGAAGTAAATAAAGTGCAATAATAAAATCAGGTGACTGATATACGAACAAACCCCTCAGTAAAAGCCTTCAGAATATAGAGAAGAATAAAACTGCTGTTTGGTGTATATAAGTGCTGCTGATGTGGAGAAACAAACTCATTTTGACAAAAATTGACCTTAACAATATGTACTGTAATTGAAATCAACAGATGTATATATTAGAGATGAATGAAGTACAATAATAAAATCAGGCAAATTTTATATAAACAAACCCCTCAGTAGATGTCACGCCTGTGAACGTTTCTGTCTGTTTGTTTTGGTTCCCAATGTGCTCCTCGACCTAGCTTTCCCTTGTGTGTTCATGCCCATATTTGGTTGTTTCTGCTTCCTGTTTTATTAAGTTCCTGTTTGATTCAGCCGTGTCCCCCTCATTAGTCTCGTTTTGTCTTTGTTACTTGAGCCCTGTTTTGTTCAGAGGTTTTTGTCCGGTGTCTAATGTCATTCTGCCCTGTTTCTCCTTTGGTTTTGTTTAATAAAGTCTATTTTTTTTTTTTTTTTTTTTGTTACTCCTGCATCTCCTCGTTCCCTGCCTACGATTTGTGAGAGTAGAAACATTCAGAATGTAGAGAGGAATAAAACTGACAAGTTTGGTGTGTGTAAGTGCTGCTGAAGTGGAGATTAAAAAAAAAAAAACAAATTCGAGAACAACAGCCTTCAAGGCTTAAGGTAAACAAGTAATTAAAATATACAGATGCAGATAGGTAAAGTGCAATCAAATAAACACTTTTGAATAATGAATGTTTTCTTTCCAACGGTCTGAAGCAAAACATTTTTGTTTTTGTTACCTTCTCTTTAAACCATGAAAACATAGATGCTAAATGTAATGTGTACCATTGTTCTTCTTATGGGAATAAAATAATAAAATACAGCTGTAGTTCTGAATGTTGTGTGTGTGTGTGTTTTTTTTTTTTTTTAAATGCATAACCATTAATAATGCTTTAAAACAATAAAATAATGCAAATCTAATGTCTTCACCCCTTTATAGTGGTTAAATTGATCTTTTGCAAAACCAGTGCAACTCACCTAATAACAGCACAAAGATCAAATCCATCCTCATGTCGACACGCCAACAAATAATCAGAGATGCACAAACACTCCAACTGCTTCTTTCAGGGTTGAGAAGGGTTTTATGAGTATGTGCTACTCTTTTTAGGTGTTTGATAGTGACGCATCAGTGCTGACACACAATTTACATTTAAAATAACATTCAAAGACTTTCAGCAGAAATTTCCATATCCACTTAAACCACCTGTCTGTCTTTTGCAAGGGTTCCATTAATGTAATGCAATACAACACTTGTTTTTTTTTTTTTGTTTTTTTTATTTTATTTTTTTTTTTATTTTATTCAGTATTCCAGAGCTGTATCATGTAAGAATTTGCATTTTCAATTTTGAATTACAGATCAGGAACTAGTCAAAGCAGGCAATGAAGAGGAAATTGTAGGGAATTAGAAACCGAATCTAAACAAGTCACTGTAAACATTATCTAATCACCATCTACAGTCTACAAAGAAGGTCTTCTCAACAAAAATGGGTTTGATTCAGCTTAAAGAAGATGTCCACTTCCAGAATAAAAATTTACAGATAATGTATTCACCCCCTTGTCATCCGAGATGCTCATGTATTTCTTTCTTCAGTCGTCAAGAAATTGTTTTTGAGGAAAATGTTTCAGCATTTTGCTCCATATATTGGACTGCTATGGTGCCCCGAGTTTGAACTTCCAAAATGCAGTGTAGCATCTGGACCAATCAGACATACAGTTATTTGTTACATTTAACAAATAATCTTTAAAACCAACAAGCCAGCTATATGCTGGAGCCCTGGAGACAACCCCCCAAAGCAACTAACACCCCAAAAGGGCTCAGCTGCCAGGGCGACCATCTGATAATATGGGTTTTATTGCCCCAAAGGAATACACATTTTCCCATGCTACATTTGCCCATAGGAAAGACACAATGTCTATAGAAATAGACTCTTTCCTATTCATTCACAGACAAACCTATCCTTGACCTTCCTATCACACATAGCCCCAGGTCATTGTGTATAGTTTTACTGTTATTGCCTTGTAGTTTTGTGTTTTTCATTTTATTCTGTTGTGTGCATTTGTTATGATAGATCTCTAGTGTAGTATAACTAACCTATGGCATGTTTGGTCTCTTTGAATTTGTATTTTGATGATCTAAATGATGGTGTATATTATATGTTGATACCTTTGCAACATATTAGTCTTTTAAAAATCCTTAGTCGTTTTTGCATCAACACCCAATCGAATTACATATGCAAAATACCATGCTCACAGACAAAGAGTCGTAAACTTTCCTTCCAAAGGTGAAAGTTACAGTTGGTTCTCGGACCTCCTGGAGGTGTAGCTTCCAGAGGCCTTAAATGCATCTCTCTCGTTTCTCTTCGCTCTCTTCTGCAAAATCTTCCGATTGCTGTCCGTGTGGAGGAACGCACTGGGAGCCTGGGGCACGCCTGTCAGGCCCGACGGGCCCCAACATATCGAGCTGTGGCTCTTGTCCACAAAGAGCAATACATTTTCACTCAACCCTGGAATTCATCCTCATGAAATGTCCTCGAACAGACATTTCTCTCTTCTGCGTTTTTAGCTTGCTTCACTTGTCTCACATGAGTTAGAACCTATATTTTATGCAGCTATATTTTTATTTTTCCTGCTCCTAATAGCAATATATCCACTGAGGGATGTAATCTTGTTTTAGTCTGTTGCATGTAGTATGCAGTACTTTGGACCATTTCTGACATTCCTAAATTACTGTGCTTTACGGCTATTTAGAATCCATGTTTTACTGAAAAGCCAATATATATCGCCCTGATTATGAATCTGGCTTGAGGACCTTGCCCCCCCTCTCACTTCCCCGCTTTGCTTCCTGTCACCTCTATATTGTCCTATTAAAAAAAACAACCCACCAAAAATAAATCTTAAAAAGAAATCTAATACAAAGGATATTTTCCTTTTTGCACGAGAAATATTTATTTAGCCACAAAATGTGTTTTTAGCAAGTGCTATCAAATTGTGTGCCACAGACTGTCAACTAAAATTGTAACGTGAGGTGGACCAGTGGAAGGAGAGAGGGAGACAGGTAATTGATGGAAATGGATGGGAGGAGAGACGAGGTGTGTCATGTGATGTACATTTAAACGGGTCGTCCCCCATAAAGCGCATATGATTCAAACTTTCCATCCTAAGAGAGAGACAGACACCTTGAATCAGCCATGAAAAAGCTCTACAAGTGCCTGTGGATCTTACTGGGTAACGTACAACATTCACGTATCTGCTGTTTTTCTAGATTCACAATAATATTTACGGCGTAATATTTTCCTACGGTCAGAAATGTTTTTAAATGATGCTTCCATTTTAGTTTGCACTCAGCTTGCTCTCTACTGTGGATCTACAGCACCTTTTCTTTCCAAAAGTGTTACTTTTTATACTTTTATACTTTTTATTGCATTAGATACTTTTCTAAATGTATTGTGAATTTGTTTTGCCATTGGTTCCCTGGAGTAGTTCTTGTTAGAGTTTCTCTGCTTTACAAAACAAATTGATCTTAAGATCCAAGCTGATTTGTCTATGTAAATGGTTTATCAAGAGAGTTGTGATTCACAGGAACGTCTCCTCATACTCTACTACTTGTTTTAACATTTTCATGTGGTCACTAAGAAATAAAACCTATTTCTTAGTGACCACTAAGAAATAGTACTTTCCTGCAGAGTTTAGTTCCAACTCTAATCAAACACACCTGTCTGTAATTATCAAGTGCTCCTTCAGATCCTAATTAGCTGGTTCAGGTGTGTTTGGTCAGGGTTGGAGCTGAACTCTGCAGGAAGGTAGATCTCCAGGACCAGGTGATTTAACTGGTAAAGGAAAAAGAGTTTTATGGTGATTTGCATGATAGCAAAACAAGCTTCTCTGAAAATCATCTTCTTATACAGGGTTTTTATTGATTCAAGAAATGGTGAATGGAGAAGAAGGTGAGAATCTCTTATTTTAATAACATCTTTTTTTTTTTTTTTAATCTTTGAACTGCCAGGTGTAATATGCCAGGCATAATAAAATTTCTCTTTTCTCTTTGGAGTTCATTTTCAAGAAATATATAATTTAAAAATATATATATATATTATTATCAGTATTTAGAACTGTTGAGTACCTTTTTTTTTTTTTTTTTTTTTTTTAATTTGATGAATAGAAAGATCCAAACATCAGCATTTATCTGAAATGAAGATGTTTGGAGTTATTAAGTATTTTCTGGGGGAAAATGTTTATTTTTAATGGGTCACATACACTTATCCACTGTAATTTAATTTAAATCTAATTTAAAATTCTAATTTTGTTCAGATAAATGCTGTGAAGACATCTAGAGTGTTTTAATTACTTAAACTACCACAAGGGCTGTTACCAGTCAACGGAAACCAGTTCATCTAAAGTAGAATCTACATGTATGTACACTGACTGTTTAATGCAACTCAGATGTGGAATGAATGCATATTCTATTACAATTAGACCTGCATAATGTTATGATATTAATGTTTGAAATACTAAATTTTAAATAGAAATAGGAAATGGGAAAAAAGAAATGATGCGATGAACAAAGCAACTGAGCACTGTTTTTATGAATGTCTCATTGAATCACTGACTTGACCATTTTGTTCAAAAACACTGAATCGTTCAAGAATAAAACACCACTTTATTTTACTCTGAGATGCAACTGTTCTTGGATTGAAACTTTTTATTTTTATTTTTATTTTTATTAAAATATGCTATGGTTCATTAATATAATTAACTTGTTTATTAAACTCTTCTGTAAAGTGAGCATCTTATTTGCAGTTGTTTTGATGTTTGGGAAAATAGCACTCTTGCTCATGTGATATTGTTTAAATTATCTTATGAACACTAAAAACAAGAACTCGTACAGGGCAATTCATATCTTGAATTTTGGGGCATTTTTATTAATTGTACTGGCATCAGGTCCAAATAGCTTGCTTGCATTTAAGCCGAGGTTGTCATAATAAAAAGCTTTGTTAGGCACAACATTGTGTTTGTAATTCCATTTGGTAACAGTGGTTGGTATAGAAATGACTGATTTCATCTCAAGTCATTGTTCACTACTTGTCTTTCCCTCTGCTATAAACTTGATGCATCAAAATGTGTTACCTTTTTCCCCCATATATTTTCTAGCAAATAGGGCAGTAGATAGAACGGCTACACAGTCATCAACATTTCAAAATTGGTTTTCTGAAAAGGCCATTGATGGTAATCGAGGTCTCTATCAATTGTTTACGGGATGCTCCTCAACCATTACTGAGACTAACCCATGGTGGAGGTTGGATCTGCATGAGGTTTACCGAGTTAATGAAGTGGTCATCACTAACCGAAAAGACTGTTGTGCAGATCGAATAAACGGAGTGGAGATTCACATCGGAAACTCTCTGGAGAACAACGGCAACAACAATCCCATGTGAGACCCTTGAGGTTAAAAGAACATGAAGGACTGATGCAAATATGACAGTACTTTTATATCCCTCATGTGTTTCTCTGTCTGTAGATGTGCTGTTATTCCTGCTATTCCAGCAGGTGAGTCCTACAGCTACTCATGCGGTGGGATGGATGGACGTTACGTGAATCTGATCATTCCTGGAGACATGAAGATACTCACTCTCTGTGAGGTGGAGGTTTATGGAGAAGGTGTGATATAGTCGTATATTTTTGTCAACAAGACAGTGAGGAGCACTGGTATGTTTTAATGAACAAAAACTAAATTATTTCGCATATCTAAATGTATGAATATATCTTGATTTAGGTCCTGTTTTAAAAAGATCATTTGTAAAAATGCAGTTTAACTCCAAAGCTGATTTGACGGACCCTTCAATAGGAGAAAATGTTCTAAAACAGGTGAGAGAAAGAAACATTATTGTACATTTTGTCCGAACCAAATACTTTTACTAATAACTTCATATTGCTCCATTTGTAAATATAATGACATTGAGGTATGAAGATTTGAGTGTACTGTCATATTCTTTGTTGAGTATTGATGTTATTTTCAGTTGGGATCTTTTCTAGCTGACAGAGGATTCACAAACGTGACACTGCGCTGGTTTAAAACCCCTACACGGGAAGTGACGCGGAAGGTGGACACTGCTATAAGTGAGTTGTTTTGTACAATAACTTATGAAATTATCTGCATGAATGAAAATGACTATATAAAGCATGTGCTGTGTTGTTAACAGGTCATTGTGATAAAAGAAAATAATACTCTGGAAATCAACACGGTTTTGACTTACTAAATGCATTCATTATGTGGCAAGATTCTTAATATAGTGACTGAAATTTCTTCATAACATTGTTTATAATGTAAAGTAAGCTTGTGCTTACTTCCCTGTAACTGTTTACTCAAATAAACTTAAAGAACTATAAAACTTCTGTTGTTGTTGTGTATTGTCAACAAATAGGAAGAGATAATAAATATAATGAAAATAATTAGATGTCATTCACACACAACCCAAACGTGGACTTGAACTTAATATGGCAACCTAATATGTTTTCTGCTTATTCACAGTCAATATTTTATTTTAATTGTAATATATTTATATTGTACACTGAATTGTTTTAAATTGCATTACCTGCCATTTAATGTTGTTGTATCTTACAAGCTGTAATGAGGCGAACAGGATCTCGCGTGAATGGAGAGAGAACAGCGCATGCGCGGGAAGTGAGTGGCCTTTGTGCGCGCTCCTCGATATATGAATTTTAAACCGTTATTATTTTCTGCCTACTGGAGAATTGAGACGCAGGTTACGTGCAGTTTTTATATACTTCAGACCTCTCATATGTGTCATTCTGTTTAATTAGGTCAGCTGTCCTACAACACCGATGTTCCTCACACTTATTTTGAGACATGTTTCATTGTTTCTCGATGTATCTGAAAAACAAACCGTTGTTGACATGAGTGACCTTCAAGTCTCTCGTCTTTTGGTTCATAAAAATGCGATTTTTCTAAAAATGTGATTGGCCAAACTGATTGATCAACCACTGATTGATCAAAATAAGTGATGCCAATCACTTAGCGATCTATATGTGGCACCGTTTACCTTCTGTTATATAGAGGAATACTACAGAAACGTGAGGTGATAACTCAATAGTTATTGTTCACGGGCTTTAAGCTTTGCAATTTTCGGATATGTTACACTAGTGAAATATGAAAATTTATTCAGACTATTAAATGAAATTAATAGTCATTTTTAGACAATGTTAAAAAGGCCCGCTCTATACGGACTTTTTATTTTGACGCTTTCTGGCGATCAGCCAGGGTTTGAATGTATCGTCAATGCAGCAAAGTTAAGACGCTATGCTCCGCCCATTTCCAGCAGGTGGCGGTGATTCTCGTTTGGTAGAAACAGTGCCGGCCTGTAGGTTTGTTGGGCCCTAGGTAAGATAATGAAAATGGGCGCCACTAGTGCAAAAAACTGTCATAGAAATTTGACTAGTGAAGAGAAAGCACATAAAATGATTATTTCAATATTTAAACGTGAATGTGTATTAATTGTAACACATTCAACAAACATATGTAAAAAATATTTAAACAAATAAAATAAAAAATAGGAGTGCAAGTGAGATAAATAAAATATAAAGTATACACAAAAACTAAACAAAATAAACAGAGCATAAACAAAATAAACACAGGCCTTAATATTCATAAATGATAAGAAATGCAGGCTATTCTGCTTGTTTTTGATTGATGATCACATGAAAAACAAAAACACTTTATTGCATTAGATTGGATTTGGGTCTGTAATTATTTAATGTAACATGCTAAATGTGGCTAAATTTTTCCTTATATGACAAGTCTGTTTGTGATCATGGGCATCATTGCATGTAAAAAAAAAAAAAAAAACAAGTACTACGGCAATAAATATCAAAATATCCTTTTTCCAGCTCTGGAAAGATATTGTTTGGATTCAATTTCTACCACAACTTCACTTTAATCTCTCTATCATTTTTTCATTTCAAATAATTAAAAAATAGCATTAATGTGCAAGAAGACTTCATTTCGAGAGACTATTCTGAGAGACAATATTAAGTGAATTCCAAAATCTAAACCGTAACAACAAAATCTTATCAAAAATTATAAAGAACACTGAGTTTGTTGTACCTGTTTGTAGGGCTGCACAATTTGGCCAAAATGTTGCTTTGATCAGTATGACTAATTCTGATTATTGTCATTACTAAATAAAAACATTTAAACAAAAGAATAATTATTGTTAATGATTATCAATATATTTCATAGAAAACTGCAACATGGCCTGTTAACATGCAGGAGGCCTAACTATAAATGTTTAAAAAGGTATAAGAATTTATTATAAAATTAATTTTGATCAAAAATCTTTACAAAAAATCATAATTTTTTTACGACATTAAAGTACCCCAAGAGCCATTTGCGGAACTTTTAAAAACGGATATTTCTGTGCAACACCACTTCAAATCGAACGCACCTAACGATCCAGTTGACACCCTCGCGGCCTCGGGGCCTTCCCCTTAAGGCGGGGCCCTAGGCGACCGCCTGTATCACCTGTTGGATGGGCCGGCATTGGGTGGGAAAGACTGAAGGACTTTTGTGTGTTGACTTGTGCTGTTGAATTTGGCTGTACTTATTACATATATCACATAAGTGACCCTGGACCACAAAACCTTAAGTAGCCTTAAGTCCTTAACTTTAAGTCTTAAGTAGAATGGGTATATTTGTAGCAATAGCCAAAAATACATTGTATGGGTCAAAATTATCGATTTTTCTTTTATGCCAAAAATCATTAGAATATTAAGTAAGGATTATGTTCCATGAAGATATTTTGTAAATTTCCCACTGTAAATACATCGAAATGTAAATTTTGATTAGTAATATGCATCACTAAGAACTTAATTTGGACAACTTTAAAAGCGATAGGATTTTGTAGGATTTTGTTCTGTTTTACTGGCAACTACAGGGTGACCTTGAAGGGCTGCCTTAATGGTACTTGAGGATGGTGTAGCTCTCTTCACGACAACACAGACACAGGTTGGTCTTAACGCCTTAATGCCACAACGCCGTGAGAACTATATTCGTAAATGAGCATAATACAAACACATCAGAAATTACACAACACACAGTCGTCCAATACATTGAACATCTGAAACAAATACCTCGTTGGCCGCTTGTCATGAAAAGAGTTCTTAAGAGTTTATGAGAGTCTTCTTTGCTGTCCTTTTGACTTACAACAGCACTTGTTTTAAACTTAAATGTATTTAAACTTAGCAGAGCCTTGTGATGTGTCCGCTCATCATCAGTCCATCAGGGCGTCAAACAAGCACGTCATTTCACATATTTCAACTGAATACCAAATAGATTAATACAAGAAATTATGGAGTTAATTAGAATTATGAAACAAACATACAGAACATCTCAGAAACAGCACTTACACTCCCACCAAAATCACTCATTTACTTGAAATGTGGGATTTTCCTTTAAACCAATATATTGAATTAAAGTCAACACCAATCAAAATTCAGGTGTACCTGAGTGTAACTGTGTCATGTGCTTGACTTAATTGCCCTCAATTAAAGTGACTACTTTGTGGATAGGCTCTTCTAAGTAAACTGATCTAGTGTGGGGGGGCGGATGCCTCAGTTCTTTCTTCTAGCAGATCTGACATTTTCTGAACCTACATTTTACACACTTGTAGATGTGTGAAGAAACCACACTTCCACATCCTAAGATCCAAATTCCGTTTGCACGTAACTCATTCATGGTCATGCCTCCTCCTTGGTGATACACACGCTCGTGATGATGTTTGACGAGTAAGGCTGACAAATGTGCTTTCTTTGGAAGTATTGCAGGATGCTTTATGTCATGATGCAAGCTTGATTGTGATAACCTTCCTCCCACCCTGAGGACACCATCTTTGTCCAAGAAAGCATTTAAATGACGTAACTTGTTGCACTTATTCTGTGTGTTGTTCTTTTGGAGTTTGATCTTTTGAATATCTGTAGTGAAGGTCTCTTCTTCTACTAGTTTGATGACAATAATTTCTGCTTCTTTTCTTTCTTCAAGACTGGTTGCTTCATTTGTTCTTGGTTGAACTCCCTTGAATTCTCTAACAAACCTCTTCAGCCTGGCAACAGCCCTCACTACTCGAGACCAGTCAGAAAACTTGGTGAAGCGCTTTACCATTGAATTCACTTCTTTCGTCTTGATTGTGTGAACATGGGCTTTGCGAAGCTCAGGGTCTGTCATTTCTATTTCTCCCACCGTTTCCTCTTCATGTGGAAGATCTCTCTGCCACAGAAAGTCAGGCCCTTTCAGCCAGTTTGACTGCACATTGTTGGCATTAGTGGTAGTGCATTGGCATGGTTCAAATCGTACCTATCTGACCGCCATCAATTCGTGGTAGTAAATGAAAAGGTATCATATCGATCACAAGTGCAGTATGGAGTACCGCAAGGCTCAGTACTAGGGCCATTACTCTTTACGCTTTACATGTTACCCCTGGGTGATATCATCAGGAAATATGGTGTTAGCTTTCACTGCTACGCTGATGATACCCAGCTCTATATTTCTTCGCGGCCCGGCGAAACGTACCAATTTGAAAAACTAATGGATTGTGTAGTTGAGTTAAAAAATTGGATGACAAGTAATTTCTTACTGCTAAATTCTGAAAAAACAGAGGTGTTAATTATTGGGCCTAAAACCTCAGCGTGTAATAACCTACAACACTGTCTAATACTGGATGGCTGCTCTGTCAATTCTTCGTCATCAGTTAGGAACCTAGGTGTGCTATTTGATGGTAATCTTTCCTTTGAAAACCACATCTCTAGTATTTGCAAAACTGCATTTTTCCATCTCAAAAATATATCTAAACTACGACCTATGCTATCAATGTCAAATGCTGAAACATTAATTCATGCATTTATGACCTCACGGTTAGATTATTGTAATGCTTTATTGGGTGGTTGTTCTGCCCGCTTAATAAACAAACTCCAGCTGGTCCAAAATGCAGCAGCTAGAGTTCTTACTAGAACCAAAAAGTATGATCATATTAGCCCGGTTCTGTCTACACTGCACTGGCTCCCTATTAAACATCGTATAGATTTTAAAATCTTGCTAATTACTTACAAAGCCCTTAATGGTTTAGCTCCTCAGTACCTGAGCGAGCTCCTATCACATTATAGTCCCTCACGTCCGCTGCGTTCTCAAAACTCTGGCAATTTGATAATACCGAGAATATCAAAATCAACCGCGGGCGGGAGATCATTTTCTTATCTAGCGCCCAAACTCTGGAACAATCTACCCTACAATGTTCGGGACGCAGACACACTCTGTCAGTTTAAATCTAGATTAAAGACCCATCTCTTTAACCTTGCTTACACATAACACATCAACATATTCTTATAATTCAAATCCGTTAAAGGATTGTTAGGCTGCATTAATTAGGTCAACCGGAACCGGGAACACTTCCCATAACACCTGATGTACTCAGTACATCGTCAGAAGAATGGCATCTACGCTAATATTAGTCTGTTTCTCTCTTATCCCGAGGTCACATTAACCACCAGATCCAGTCCGTATCCAGATCAGATGGTCACTGCAGTCCCCCGGATCCAGTCCAAACCCAGCCCAGATGGTGGATCAGCACCTAGTGACGACCTCTACAGCCCTGAATGTCATCGGAGTCCACATCAACTAGATGAGCCCCAGAGACGGATCCACAGTGAAGACCTCGTCACCTAGACGGCTGTCGGCACAAGACCACGGGACCTTTGGCCAGAGGAGAACTGGCCCCCCGACTGAGCCTGGTTTCTCCCAAGGTTTTTTCTCCATTTGTCACCGATGGAGTTTTGGTTCCTTGCCGCTGTCGCCTCTGGCTTGCTTAGTTGGGGACACTTTCTCTCAACACAATATTGCATTTTATTTTATTGTTTTTGATTAACTACCTTTACCTAAAATGTGAGTGTTTACTGTTGCCTTTGGCATTGTTGATGTACTGTTTCCTATCTAATACTGTACAGCCGCCTTGTCACAATTCTGTATTGTTAAAGGCGGTATATAAATAAAGGTGACATTGTTTGTTATCTGGGAGACTAGGTGTGTCCGTCTTGAAAGGAAGTGGGAATTCGAAGTGGCCATCTTCCTTTTGCCTTATACCTTCCCTTAGCTTGGACAAGAAAAGAATGTCTTCCTGAGAAACTGGATTGTCATCTGCACTGTGATCTGTGAAGTCTAATTCAAATGCCTTAATTATGTCTGCAGAAATGACTTCCTTAACAAGAGTTCGGCAAACAAAGTGTACTTCTTTCTTTAGGTCAAATGATGGCTTCACTGGAGGCACCACTTGTCGCACTAATGTTCTATGACTGATTCCTATTGCGTCACCGTAATCATTTGCTGGGTATGAGCAGCCTTCTATGCTCCAGCTGAGATCGGTTCGTTGTGCATATGGATGATTTTCTTCTCCAGATAGGATTTCCTTAGGAAGAAGGGCTTGTTGACAGTTGTAGCCAATCAAAAGGCCTACTTCGCAATCCAGTGGTGGTGGAATCTTGTCTGCCAATTGTTCTAGATGAGGCCATTTAAGAGCAGTTTCCGAAGTTGGGATATGTGATCTTTTTGCTGGAATGAACTCTCGTGTAAAAACAGATGGCAGTGGGTGTATCCTCTTACTTGTAGATTTGTCAGTTTCTGACAAGGTATGACTGTTGCTTTTGTGGACATCGTGGACAGCTGCAGACTAACATGCTCCTTGTTAGTATTTAGCTCTTGCGCTACTTCATCTAGAATAAAGGTCGTGTCACTTTGTGTGTCTAAGAGCGCATAGACAAGGACTTCTTGATCTGGCTGTTTTGTGGATGAGACCCAGACTGGTATGATTGTAGATGTTTGTGTATTTGAGTCTACTTGTCGGACCGCATTGGTAATTGCTGCTGCAACTATTTCTCTCTCTTCAGTTTTTTCCTTTGAACTTTCATCTTCTTTAGAACGGTTAGGCCTTTGATACCTTGATACTTCTTTGAACTTGTCGTCATGCAAACAAGTAGGATGTCTCTTCTGACACTTTTCACACGTGCTTTTATTATCACATCTTCTTGAATGATAACCAGTCTGCAAACATCCGAAGCAAAGTTGCTCTGAACGTACAAACTTGACACGATCTTGAACTGTCTTCTCAATAAACTTTCTACACTTACTTAAGACATGTCCTGGTCTTTTACAAAACACGCATGATGAGATGATGCTTTGTGCTATTTTTGTACAGTGTCTTTGCTTGAATGGTTTGGTTTCACGCTCTCCACGCTCCTAAGTGCCTGTACTGAAGATATAGGATCGAGATCAGCTTCCTTTGAAAGAAAGACTACAAACTCTTTGAATTGCGGGTAACCAGCATGTGCTTCACAGGCTTCCATCACTTTGCGGTTCCATCTGGACACTAACCAATCTGCCAACTTCTGCAGAAATTTTTGATTCTCATTGCAGTCATTGAGAACTTCCAACGTCTTCAGGTGGGGCATTGCGGCCTCACAGCTCTTGAGGAAATCTGTAAATTCTCTTAGTTCACAACCATCTTTAGAACTTATTTTTGGCCATCCATGCAGCTTGTCTCTGAAGGACTTTCCAATTATGAATGGGTCTCCATAACGTTTCTCCAACAGCTGCCAGGCAGAGTCGTATGCGGCTTCAGTACCTAGTAAGAAGAATCCTTCAACAGTCTTCTTTACAGCACCACCTAAGTACTTTCTTAAGTAATATAGTTTCTCATTCTTCAGAATATTCTTCCTATCAATTAACGTTTCGAAAGATAGACGCCAGTCTTTGAACTTTAGAGGGTCTCCAGTAAACAATGCAGTCTCTGGCATTGGAAGACGGTTGGCACTCATAGCTTCTGCTAATGCGCTGACCAGATCAGAGCTGTTTCGCAATTGAGGCATAAGCATTGAAGCTGAAGGAGTTTGAGATGCCTGTTGCAGAGATTGGGCATTATGAACTTGACTTGTAACTGGTAAGGATTGAGGAATGAATGGAGGACTTGAGGCTTGGAGCACTTGGGTCGTCGCTGGCAGAGACTGAGGAATAAAGGGAGGACTTAAGGCTTGGAACACTTGGGGCTTGGCTGGCAAAGACTGAGAAATAAACTGAGGACTTGTGAAAGGAGGAACTTGAACGTCTCCAGCTGATTCAGCATCATGCAGTGAATCAGTTGCATCAAAATTTCCTTCCAATTGATCATAGACTTTTACTCGAGCTCTAGCCGCATTCAACTTCTTCACTTCTTCTAAGCGTTCAAGCTTTCTTTGCTTGTCCTGCATTGCTTGTTGTCTAGCCAGGTCCTCAAATTCAAATTGTGCTAAATGTTGTCTACTTTCGACCTCTAATCTTTGAAGTTCTGATGCTTCCCTTTCTTGCTGCTCCAACACTGCCAAAACTTCCTGAGATGCAACAGCTTCAGCCACAGCTTAGTTTCTTTTGACTGAATGGATGCTAGAATGGGTAGAACTGCATTTTGATTGATGAGACACTGGTCCTAATAAGGAGCCTGTTGAGTCCAAAATCGATCCAACATCAGGCCAAGGTTCTTTCTCTTCATCTGCTGCATGCCCTTCACGTTGCCTTTGTGCTCTTCTAACAGTAAATCCTGAAAGTGATATGCATGCATCAATCCTGCGTCATAGGTCTTGTTCAGGAGTCTGTACTATATTTCCTTATTTTCTATATTTTCCAATATTTCCTTGTCTTGCATGATACTTCCATTTTCTCATAGATCATTCTGTACTGCCGTTGTACACCCTTTAACTTTGTTTCTTGAAGTTCTCTTCCCTTTTCCGTTAGAGTTCTGACTATTTCACTTCTCCGCAGCCCTCCTTCTTCCACAGGTTTGGAATCTGTAACTTCAGGTAGGGCAGGTGATTTGACTTGTTTACTGTTAGCCTCTGTGCGTGTGTCAGACATGTTGAGATATCTTGAATGACTGTAGAATATATGCAACTAATGAGCTTAAATTAGACCTTTTAGTCTAGGTGTAAATGTAAGCTTCTATATGTTTAAATGTGAATAGTCAGAAAGTTAATAACTGTATGAATTGCATAGGAAATCAAAATGTTCAAAATACAGACATCAATACCATATGCAAAACTGTATCAACATTTAAACCTTTTGGCTAAACTTCAAATTGACGAGCAGTGTATAATTTAATACACAAACTCTAACTTCAGAGTGTAAACTGAATTAATAAATCACTTATCTTAAGTTTTTCACATTTAATAGAGTTACCTTTTAAACTTCACTTTAATTATGTTTGTTACTTCTTATAAACAAACCACAAACACAAATAATCTTAATTTCCTTTGCGATAAGCCCCCTTTTACACTTTGAGACCTTTAACAAATAAGCATCAGCACATTAAATTTGTCCTCAAAACATTAGGCTGAGCACAGTAAGCAGGGAAATTAGATTTAAGTCCTTTTTGCAATTTTCAAGTTCAATCACTTCCCTAGCCACCTTACTTGACGGTTGTGGCAGAGCATCTTCTGATTTTAGCTTGAAATGTTGCACTTTCAACTCTAATCTAGTCTCGTCTAATCACCGTTGCTTGCGATCTTTATGCCGACAATGTTTTATGGGTTGTGCTTATCTGATGCACTGTATCCTCAAGTCGTCACTAGCGACGGTCTCGTTGTCTCCCCCGCCTGCATGGAGCAGGCGCGTTCTCACTGTAGCTCTCTTCACGACAACACAGACACAGTTTGGTTCTTTAGAACAGGCGTTTTTTTCTTGGGTTTGTCTTCTTTGTCTTTTGCGTCTTTGACGTCTCAACGTCTTATTGCCGCAAAGCCGTGAGACTATTCGTAAATGCACATAATACAAACACATCAGAAATTACACAACACAGTCGTCCAATACATTGAACATCTGAAACAAATACCTCGTTGGCCGCTTGTCATGAAAAGAGTTCTTAAGAGTTTATAAGAGTCTTCTTTGCTGTCCTTTTGACTTACAACAGCACTTGTTTTAAACTTAAACGTATTTAAACTTAGCAGAGCCTTGTGATGTGTCCGCTCATCATCAGTCCATCGGGGCGTCTAACAAGCACGTCATTTCCATTAAAGTGACGCATTCCCGCACCTAACGTTTAAAGTGCACCAAATGAATTTACATCACATTACAACATATTTACATATTTCAACTGAATACCAAATAGATTAATACAAGAAATTATGAAGTTAATTAGACTTATGAAACAAACATACAGAACATCTCAGAAACAGCACTTACAGATGGAGAGGTGGTCGATAAGAGGTGGTTTCATTTTTCTTCCACTCTTACACTACCGGGGTGGCACGGGGTGGCAACTGCCACCCTAAGAAAAAGCTGTGCCACCCCAGAATTATTACAGAATAAAATAAAAAGGTAAGCAGTGTTTCATGTGCTACTTTTCAGCCGCAGAGATGACAGCGTAATGCAAAATAATGGCAAAAACAGGTCTTTCAATATGTGCACCATGGTTGCACGCGCACGCAGCGCGCCCAGTGTAGTCGGCTTCATTAACGAATGACTCATATGAACCGGTTCTTTTTGAGTCAAAAACACAAAGCGCCGCACAGTTCACTAACGAATTGTTCTACATTTTTTTCTGTGAATCAGACAATTACTGCTTCTCGGCTAACTCAGAAGTCCTCTGAGAAATCTAATCCCATCCGGATATGTCTGAGCTCGCGTAATTGTTTGGCGATCCGATTCTCTGACCGCTTCCTCCACGTTCATCATGGATAAAGGCCTTTTTGCAGTATCCGACGAAACAATATTAGCATGAAATCAATAAGGCGATGCCGATCACGGAAACTAATAGCAGAGTTAGGTAAGCATCTGGTCGTATTGCAGTTTTCTCAAATGTTAACAAAATGTAACTGATGTTAGATGGCTCATATTCCCAAACCATACATTCAGTGCTAAAAACAAAGACACATTTCTCAAAAAGTTTAACAATGAGTAAGTTGAACATTAAGTAGCAAAACTGATGACACACCAATCAGAATCTCTGCATCCAACAACGGAGAAAGGAGAGTAATGAACGAATCATTTACATGGGTATTATACTTACACATACAGTATAATTATAGTACAGTACCAGTACATTAGATGATGCAAATTTCACTATTCTATATGTACAGTAAACTGTAGTACATATTGTACACCTTCAGAACTTTTATTTGTAACCATTTTTAATGTGTAGCCATACTGCATTTTTGCAGAACTGAGAAATGACTACCTAGAGATATAGTCTTGTGTCAGGAGACCAAATAGTACTGTATACTCTAATGAAATTTAGCCAAATGTGCAGAGGATGCTGAATTTAATTTTTAATTTAAATTTTTACTGTACTGTATTGTGGTGCATACCAAGTTCATATGCAGTTCTTTGTTATTTGAACTTTTCTAGTGCTTTTCATCTGCTGCAAGATTACTTTACAGTAGTAAAATGAAAATATTTTTTTCCCAAAAGTTAATTGCTGAATTAACAATCTGTAATTTAGTTTATGTTGTATACTGTAATAGACATTGAGTTGCAAATTAATTCCTAATAAGATTTTTTGTTAGTGTTATTGATCTCACAAGTGTTCACTGCGCAGGAGAGTCATCGTTGTATTTGAATTGTGAGTAATCATTTAAGAACACCTGTGATAACTAGACTGAAACGTTTGAAAGACATATTTATGCTGGCTTGTCTTAAGACTTGTTTAAAAACATAAATAGTTTGGTCAGTTACATGTTCTAGATGTTTGCTAAAGTGTTGCTGGTTGGTTGCTACGATATTCTGGGTGGTTGCTAGGGTGTTGCTAGATTTTATGGTTGATTGTGTGTTATGAGTAATTACAGACATTCCCACCTCTGTTAATAACAGAGAATCAAACATTGTTTCCAAAACTGATCCAGTTTCAGTGCTTTGATATTGTAATATTTCTTTCTAATGTTAGGAAATTAACATTAAATCATCGACATTAGCATCTTAAACTTGCACCAAAACATGATTTATACCATCTAAGTAGTAATTTAATAGAATCGCATGTCTTCTTTAGTGATACAAGCTCAGAAACATTTACTGTATAACCTGTTGAAGTTTTTTCTTTATTTATTGTTTGACTTGGTGCCATGATGGACATTGAAATGTTGTTATTTGTTTTTCATTTTAAACAGTATAGATGATTACTTAATGGTAATGCAATATTTGTGAACACAACTGTGCATGTCAGACTATAAATCCCCCAAAACTACACATGGGGGCTTTCTTTGGTGTTGCCACCCCTCATAGATCCCATGCCACCCCTTTGCCAACCTAAAAATTTTTTTCTAGATTTGCCCCTGGGCACAGTAGATTTCAGAAGTACACCAAATTAGTAAAAAAAGTTAATTTTTTTTTAAAAGAAACCACCTGATCGCGACCACGGAGACTTTGCTTGTAAGGCATAGTTTCAATCCGGATTGCTTGCGTTACGTCAGTATACAGAGAGACTGAAAGATCACAACAAAACCTTGTTTAACCTTTCATTTTAATATTCATGTGCTGGCGACTGTGGTATTTTCTTGCGATGAATAAAGAAAGTGTGTGCGTATTTGTGTAAACAAGCCAAGTTTGCTTGTTTTAAAGGGATCCTAGAGTTATGCGTATTCCTTTAGTTATGCTGAGATACTAAGGCTGGTCATTTGGTTGGTGTTCAGGGTGCGATGAAGGTAATTTTCTTGAAATACAACTCTCAGATGTGTTTCTTTCAAGTGCACTTAAAATACTTAAAATATGGCTTTGTTGGGGGGATTCATTGCTGCTCTGTCCAGGCTTTGTTGCATGGAGGGATGGGGAGTTTTGCCTAGAATGACAAGATTCTGGTCAATGGACTTAAACAGACTGAACTGAACACACAATTGGTTTGACCAATATTATTTTTTGTTATTTATTTTTTTAATCAGTATTAATAGTTCTTTGAGTCAGGATTATGGCTAAATGTGTTTTAAATTATTATTATTATTATTATTATTATTATTAATATTATTATTATTAGTAGTAGTAGTATGTTGCAGTATTGTAATTAAAGGGTCATGAAACCCCCCTGTTTCAGCACTGGTTAGTTCTCGCCATAGTTTTGAAAAATGCTGCAAAAGTGGGCGTGGTGCGCTGCGGAGCGGAGGGGGAAGAGGGGAGAGAGTCAACTTCGGGTTCAGACAGTTTAATTTCGCTCCCATTGAGTTAACAACACAAATAAATGCACAGGCATTTGCACTCTGCATAGAAAACATATATATGAACGTGTTGTTGCACCTCTATTAACTTTTAAGGCTTATTTTGCAGCATTTATAATCCTTTTAATAGGTTGCGATAAGGAGTTGTAAAAACCGCTATTACACTCACCTTATGAATGAATCGTGTTTGTGCCGAACTCTACTTACAAAGCAAACAAAAGCAAACAGTCTCCTTCGATCCATTAACGTTTCTCTCAGTTATTGTATGCAATCTCACAGTTTGAAGCGTCTGTCATAGCAAATCAGCACGCGCTGTCGTGAATAATTAGACGAAGCGCCTTTTCATAGGATAAGAACGCGCAGCCTCATGAATAATTATGAGACACCGACACGTCATCGATGTACTATAGTCCATTGCCACGTCACAATTGTGACGTCAACACAATCTAGATTTTAAACCCGGAAGATGAAAATAGAACAAAAAAGCTCAAAATTAACCAGTTTCCTCCAACAATTAAAATTAATGGATGCTAACATTGTCATATATGATGTGCAACACAAACACCTCTGCTCAAATCTCAGAAAAAGTAGTCTGGGGTTTCATGAACCTTTAAATGATTCGTTATTACAATGTAAAAAAAATTACTACAAAAAAAGGAAAAACCTTTCTTGGAAAAAAAAAGTAAGAGTACTGAAAATAATTCTGTTAAACTGTTTTAAAAAGGCAAGGCTGTTGAGTGACATCACTCTTCTTTGGATAAGTCTTCTCCTGGAAGACATTTCCATCTGGGTGGGTTTTCCAGGAAAGCTTTGCATCTTCTGTCATTACCTTCTCTGTCAGTATCTTCCCTAACTGAAAAACACAAACAGTCTACTATTACTTGATACTTTTGGTAAGTTTCTCCACTATCAGTATGCTTTCGGTATACTGTACATGTTCTTATGTGAATTGACCTGCTGCAGAATCTCTGTCTTCACCGCAGGATCATTCATTTGTTGACTTGATTTGACCTCCAGCCTCACTATAGTTCTCTTCTTCACTGTGAGACACATACAGTATGAAGAAGTGCTCAGAGTAATAAGGAATAAGCAGTGGAAAAGAACTTTGATCAGCTAATTATCATAGCAACGTATGGTATAGATATCATTTGCAATGTATCTTTTTGAGCATTTGAGAGTTTACTGACTTCCATTACATTTTTTTTTATTTTTTACATTTAGTAAAGTAAAGTAAAGTTGGCTTGGCTTTTTGCGGCTAAATTGGCCACTTGGTAGACAGCTGTAATGTTTTTAAATGTAAAAACACACCCGTGTAGCAGACAGAAGCCAATTGAAATGTACAATCCAAATCGTTCCATGGTCGAGTACGAGATGCTCCCACACAAAACTAACCCTAACCCTAACCCTACTGATTACATGAAGAATTGCAAATATTTTTTTTATTACAAGTTTACTGAAATGCAATTGAGGCATTAGCTAATAAAATACATTGTTTTATTAGAGTTAAAGGTTTTTAATGAGGGGATTTTGGATTTTTCTTTTTATCATCTCTGTAAATCAGAAAACACTGACAACTGATTAATATATCATAATTTCAGGAATAAAATGCTGTACCTCATCAGGGAAATCATATATGAACAAACCCCACAGTAAAAATATTCAAAGTACAAATAAAACTGCTAAGTTTGGTGTGTGTAAGTGCTGTTGAAGTAGAGAAACAAGCTCATTTTGTCAAAAATATGTACATTTGTTCTGTAATTGAAATGCAAATAAAGTGCAAAAATAAAATCAGGTGACTGATATATGAAAAACCCCTCAGTAAAAGCCTTCAGAATAAGAATAAAAGAATAGAAGAAGAATAAAACTGCTAAGTTTGGTGTATATAAGTGCTGCTGATGTGGAGAAACAAACTCATTTTGACAAAAATTGACCTTAACAATATGTACTGTAATTGAAATCGACAGATGTATATATTACAGATGAATAAAGTGCAATAATAAAATCAGGTAAATTTTATATAAACAAACCCCGCAGTAGATGTCACGCCTGTGAACGTTTCTGTCTGTTTGTTTTGGTTCCCAATGTGCTCCTCGACCTAGCTTTCCCTCGTGTGTTCATGCCCATATTTGGTTGTTTCTGCTTCCTGTTTTATTAAGTTCCTGTTTGATTCAGCCGTGTCCCCCTCATTAGTCTCGTTTCGTCTTTGTTACTTGAGCCCTGTTTTGTTCAGAGGTTTTTGTCCGGTGTCTAACATCATTCTGCCCTGTTTCTCCTTTGGTTTTGTTTAATAAACCTATTTTGTTTGTAACTCCTGCATCTCCTTGTTCCCTGCCTGCGATTTGTGACAGTAGAAACATTCAGAATGTAGAGAGGAATAAAACTGACAAGTTTGGTGTGTGTAAATGCTGCTGAAGTGGAGATAAAAAAACAATAATTTCGAGAACAACATCCTTTAAGGCCTTTAAAGAAAAAAAGGTAAAAATAGTAATTAAAATATACAGATGCAAATAGGTAAAGTGCAATCAAATAAACACTTGAATTTTGGATGTTTTCTTTCCAATGGTCTGAAGCAAAACATTTTTGTGACATGAAAAATGCCTAACACTGGTTATGTTACCTTCTCTTTAAACCATGAAAACATAGACGCTAAATGTAACCATTGTTCCATTGTACCATTGTTCTTACCATTGTAAATAGAGCTGTAGTTCTGAATGTTTTTTTTTTTTTTAAATGTATAACCATTAATAATATATTACAACAATAAAATAATGCAAATCTAATGTCTTCACCCCTTTATAGTGGTTAAATTGGTCTTTTGCAAAACCAGTGCAACTCACCTAATAACAGCACAAAGATCAAATCCATCCTCATGTCGACACGCCAACAAATAATCAGAGATGCACAAACACTCCAACTGCTTCTTTCAGGGTTGAGAAGGGTTTTATGAGTATGTGCTACTCTTTTTAGGTGTTTGATAGTGACGTATCAGTGCTGACACACGCTTTACATTTACAATAAGATTCAAAGACGTTCAGCAGAAATTTCCATATAAAACCACACACCTATATGCCTGTCTGTATTTTGCAAGGGTTCCATTAATGTAATGCAATACCACACTTTTTTTTTTCCTTTTTCTTTTTTTAACCATGCTTGTTTAAATGTTTAACATAATGAAATGTAGGTAGTTGTGATGTACTGGAAGCAAACTGAATAAATGCATTTGCGTGTAAAAAATGCATATTAAATTCACATTGTTGTGGACAATATATGTTTTGTTTTTAGAGTCTTTTTTGGTAAATGATAAAAATTTGATGGAATATCAAATTGTCTGTCTTTTGTGAGGTGGACCAGTGGAAGGAGAGAGGGAGACAGGTAATTGATGGAAATGGATGGGAGGAGAGACGAAGTGTGTCATGTGATGTACATTTAAACGGGTCGTCCCCCATAAAGCGCATATGATTCAAACTTTCCATCCTAAGAGAGAGACAGACACCTTAAATCAGCCATGAAAAAGCTCTACAAGTGCCTGTGGATCTTACTGGGTAACATTCACGTATCTGCTGTTTTTCTAGATTCACAATAATATTTACGGCGTAATATTTTCCTGCGGTCAGAAATGTTTTTAAATGATGCTTCCATTTTAATTTGCACTCAGCTTGCTCTCTACTGTGGATCTACAGCACATTTTTTTCCAAAAGTGTTACTTTTTATACTTTTATACTTTTTATTGCATTAGGTTCTTTTCTCAATGTATAGATTGTGAATTTGCTTTGTCATTGGTTCCCTGGAGTAGTTTTTGTCTGAGTTTCTCTGCTTTACAAAACAAATTGATCTTGAAATCCAAGCTGATTTGTCTATGTAAATGGTTTGTCAAGAGAGCTGTGATTCACAGGAACGTCTCCTCATACCACTTCAGATTACAATACTCTACTTGTTTTATCATTTTCATGTGGTCACTAAGAAATACTGTAAAACCTATATTAAAATGAATTAACTGGCAAAGGAGAAAGAGTTTTATTGTAATTCACATGGCAGCAAAACAAGCTTCTCTGAAAATCATCTTTTTATACAGGAGTTTTATTGATTCAAGAAATGGTGAATGGACAAGAAGGTGAGAATCTCTTTTAATACCATCTTTGTTCTGTTTTTTTTTTTCATCTTTGAACTGCCAGGTGTAATAGAATATGTCAGGCATTTTAATAGTCTTTTCTCTTTGGAGTTAATTTTTAAGAGCATCTTTGCTTTTTTTTTCCCAAGCCACATAAAACAGTGTGTCATCAGTGTATGTTTAATTCTTAAAAAAAAAAAAAAAAAAAAAAAATACAAATCTTATTCCGGACAATAAATGGTCTGTTAAATTGCATTTAGACTATTATCTAGTCCTTATGTTATGTTATGTTAGTTATTAATTATGTTAGAATATTTTGAAGAAATGTGATATTTAGGTAGTAATTTAGTTTTTTTTTTGTCTATATACACTACCAGTCAAAAGTTTTTAAACAGTAAGATTTTTAATGTTTTTAAAGAATTCTCTTCTGCTCACCAAGCCTGCATTTAATCCAAAGTACAGCAAAACAGTAAAATTTTATTATTAAAAATTGTATTAAAAATTTATATTTTTAAAATTTAACTGATTTCTATTTGAATATATTTCAAAATGTATCTTTTTTCCTGTGATCAAAGCTACATTTTCAGCATCATTACTCCAGTCTTCAGTGTTACATTATCCTTCAGAAATCATTCTAATAGTCTTGTTTATAGTCTTGTCTATAATTTGCTGTTCAAGAAATATATAATTTTTTAAAAATTATTATAAGTTTAAAACTGCTACTTTTTTTTTTTTTTTTAGGATTCTTTCATGAATAGAAAGATCCAAACATCAGCATTTATCTGAAATGAAAAGGTTTTGTAACATTATACACTATCCAAAGTTTGGAGTAATTTTTTTTTGGGGGGGGGGGGGGGGGGTAATAGAAATTACTAATTTTATTTAGCAAGGATGCTTTAAATTGATCAAATGTGATGATAAAGACATTTTAAGACATGTTACAAAAGATTTCTATTTTAAATTCCTTGTTTTATTGTTGTGATGATTATTTTTATGATTATTTTACTTTTATGTAAAGCACTTTGAATTAACATTGTGTATGAAATGTGCTATATAAATAGACTTGCCTTGCCTAGACAGCCTATTTCAGATGAATGCTGTTTTTCTGAACTTTCTATTCATCAAAGAAACCTGAAAAAAAAAATCTGCTCAGCTGTTTTCAACATAGTAATAATAATAAATGTTTGAGCAGCAAATCAGAATAGTAGAATGATTTCTGATGGATTATGTGAGTAATGATGCTAAAAATTCAGCTTTGAAATCAGAGGAATACATTACATTTTAAATATATATTCAAATATAAAAAAGTTATTTTAAATAAAAGTAAAAAAAAAAAAAAGAAATATTTCACAATTTTTTGTTTTTGCTTTACTTTGGATCAAATAAATGCAGGCTTGGTGAGCAGAAGAGACTTCTTAAAAAAAATAAATCCTACTGTTCAGAAACTTTTGACTCATAGTGTAGTTTTCATTAAATTGTATTTTTTTGTTTAGGATTTTAGGTTAAATTAAAAATGTCTTCTTACAGACCTTCTTCCAGAGAATGTAGCATTTCAGCACACAACCACGCAGTCGTCCATGTACGGAACCTGGTATAGCAAATATGGGGTGGACGGTGTACGTGACAGCTGTACCCACACTAACTCACAGACTGACCCGTGGTGGAGAGTGGATCTGATGAAAGTATACAAAATAAACAGGGTGGCCATCACTAACAGGTTGAGCTACTATTATTTCAGAATAAACGGTGCGGTGATTCGTGTTGGGAACTCCCCCAACGTTTACAACAACCCAATGTGAGGATTTTTTGACATTTATTTTTGGCTACAGCTGAGAACGTACAAAAGCTATAACGGATGGTCTTTCTGTCTGTAGATGTGCTATAATTCCTACTATTCCTTCTGGAGCCACCGCCAACTTCTCGTGCGGTGCGATGGAGGGACGTTACGTGATTGTTCATATTCCTGGAGATGGGATGATTCTTACTCTCTGTGAGGTTGAAGTCTACAGGTATTTGGGAGGTAATTTATTGCTGTAGAGCACTTTTCAATATGTAATATCATGCCATAGTTAAAAACAACTGACACATTTTTTATGGCCTCTTTTCATCTTTGGTCATAAATATATTTTTTCATACTCACAAAAAAAACAAAACTGTGCCTTTGCAAAATGAAGCAAACAAACAGGATGCACTTTGTTGTCCCTGTTTCCTTGAACTTGTGGAAAAAACTTTTTCTTCTTACTTTTGTTTTGTTAATTATTTAACTGAAACCTATTTTATTCTTATCATTTGTCATTTTATTCAGTTTTTCTGTTTTCTCCTGTTTTTTTTTTTTTTTGCATGCATGCAAAACTAAACCAGTTAAAAGTAAAATGTTTATTTTTAATGGGTCACATACACTTATCCATTGTAATTTAATTTAAATCTAATTTAACATTCTAATTTTGTTCAGATAAATGCTGTGAAGATATCTAGAATCTTTTAATTACTTAAACTACCACAAGGGATGTTACCAGTCAAATGAAACCAGTATCACTAAAATATGAGAAAATTAATCTAAAGTAGAATCTACATGTATGTACACTGACTGTTTAATGCAACTCAGATGTGGAATGAATGCATATACTGCAATTAGATCTGCATAATGTTATGATATTAATGTTTGAAATACTAAATTTTAAATAGAAATAGGAAATGGGAAAAAATAAATGATGCGATGAACAAAGCAACTGAGCACTGTTTTTATGAATGTCTCATTGAATCACTGACTTGACCATTTTGAAAACACTGAATCATTTAAGAATGATACACCACTTTATTTTACTCTGAGATGCAACTGTTCTTTGATTGAAACTCTTTTTTTTTTTGTGACAAAATAGTGCAATCAAAATATGCTGTGCCTAAAAATGGTTCATTAATATAATTAACTTATTAAACTCTTCTGTAAAGTGAACATCTTATTTGCAATTGTTTTGATATTTGGGAAAATAGCACTCTTGCTCATGTGATATTGTTTAAATTATCTTATGAACACTAAAAACAAAAACTCATACAGGGCAAATCATATATTGAAATTTGGGGCATTTTTATTAATTGTGCTGGCATTTCCAAATCCAAAGTCCAAATAGCTTGCTAGCATTTAAGCTGAGGCACAACATTGTGTTTCTAATTCCAGTTGTTGACATTAGTTGGTATAGAAATGACTGATTTCATCTCAAGTCATTGTTCACTACTTGTCTTTCCCTCTGCTATAAACTTGATGCATCAAAATGTATTGCCTTTTTTCCCCCATATATTTTTTAGCAAATAGGGCAGTAGATAGAACGGCTACACAGTCATCAACATTTCAAAATTGGTTTTCTGAAAAGGCCATTGATGGTAATCGAGGTCTCTATCAATTGTTTACGGGATGCTCCTCAACCATTACTGAGACTAACCCATGGTGGAGGTTGGATCTGCATGAGGTTTACCGAGTTAATGAAGTGGTCATCACTAACCGAAAAGACTGTTGTGCAGATCGAATAAACGGAGTGGAGATTCACATCGGAAACTCTCTGGAGAACAACGGCAACAACAATCCCATGTGAGACCCTTGAGGTTAAAAGAACATGAAGGACTGATGCAAATATGACAGTACTTTTATATCCCTCATGTGTTTCTCTGTCTGTAGATGTGCTGTTATTCCTGCTATTCCAGCAGGTGAGTCCTACAGCTACTCATGCGGTGGGATGGATGGACGTTACGTGAATCTGATCATTCCTGGAGACATGAAGATACTCACTCTCTGTGAGGTGGAGGTTTATGGAGAAGGTGTGATATAGTCGTATATTTTTGTCAACAAGACAGTGAGGAGCACTGGTATGTTTTAATGAACAAAAACTAAATTATTTCACATATCTAAATGTATGAATATATCTTGATTTAGGTCCTGTTTTAAAAAGATCATTTGTAAAAATGCAGTTTAACTCCAAAGCTGATTTGACGGACCCTTCAATAGGAGAAAATGTTCTAAAACAGGTGAGAGAAAGAAACATTATTGTACATTTTGTCCGAACCAAATACTTTTACTAATAACTTCATATTGCTCCATTTGTAAATATAATGACATTGAGGTATGAAGATTTGAGTGTACTGTCATATTCTTTGTTGAGTATTGATGTTATTTTCAGTTGGGATCTTTTCTAGCTGACAGAGGATTCACAAACGTGACACTGCGCTGGTTTAAAACCCCTACACGGGAAGTGACGCGGAAGGTGGACACTGCTATAAGTGAGTTGTTTTGTACAATAACTTATGAAATTATCTGCATGAATGAAAATGACTATATAAAGCATGTGCTGTGTTGTTAACAGGTCATTGTGATAAAAGAAAATAATACTCTGGAAATCAACACGGTTTTGACTTACTAAATGCATTCATTATGTGGCAAGATTCTTAATATAGTGACTGAAATTTCTTCATAACATTGTTTATAATGTAAAGTAAGCTTGTGCTTACTTCCCTGTAACTGTTTACTCAAATAAACTTAAAGAACTATAAAACTTCTGTTGTTGTGTATTGTCAACAAATAGGAAGAGATAATAAATATAATGAAAATAATTAGATGTCATTCACACACAACCCAAACGTGAGTAGTACCTACAGGCACATAACGTATCAAATATGATTTATGGCCTGATTTATGAGTGAATTTATGTGTTTATGACCTGTCTGTCACTCTGACTGCCATGTGACCAGGGTCTGTCAGCTCTGAGTGACATGACAGTGTTTGTGTAAATCAAAAGATCAAAAACAGATGTTAGATTTGACTTTAATTGTATTTCTGAGTGGTTTTATGATGTTTTATCTCATCCGCTTCCCTGGTGTTTTATGGTGTTTGCTTCTTCCAGACCTTTTGCTAGCGCCTAAGACCCGCCTACAGCCTTGAAAGGTTTTAAACATGGTTTTAGAATATAGTAATTAAACATAGAATACGTTCTGTGCTCTCCTGTTGCAATGGCTGCTGCTGCCCCAAAAACTCCTAAAACCGCTAGAAGGGTGATGTGTATTTCTCCGACAAGAGGACCTGTTGAAATGAGAAAGGAGCTGACTTTTGCACCGAGGAAAAAACAAGGAGTTAGCTTAACAAAGTTTCTCCATGAAGATATGAACAAGATGTCTCGTGATTTCTCAATGTCTGGTAACCGTATGGGGCGATATGTGTTTGACAAAGTGATGCGGATCGTGAAACTCTACGCTGTGGATATAGAAGATGATTTTACATCGCAGGAACCCTGTCTGATTTTCCCGGCCAAAGACTGGTGGTTATTCTACAACAATGTTTGGAGAGATCTGAATGATTGTGGTGATGATCCATTATACATTGCAGAGTGGGACAGCATAATTCCTGGCAAAAGATTTCGTGTGGTTGGGGATCACAGTAAAAAATTACCAGATGATTGTGTTTACATTTTTTACTGCAACGACAAGACAAAGATCAACGAGCGCATGTGGCCTATTCCTGAATCTGAACACTACATGCACTATGACATGAGGTTTTTGTTTCAGTGGAAAGATATCCATATAATCGATGACGTTTTTACATGTATTGACAAGATGTTCAGATGGTGTGACATGTATGATCGCTACAACTCTGTAAAGGTGAAATTATTCCACCCTGAACGGGGCGTTCCCGACACCCCAGACCATCTCTTATCTCCACCCACATACTACAGACATTAAAATACCTAAAGAACGGGGTGCTCACAACATTCAACTCTATCATGTCTCAAGATCCATCATCGAACTGCTGCTACAGCAATACCTCAGAAACCCTACCAGCGATGCCTGATGACAACGCCGTACCTATGGAGACCCTCCCACAAACTAATGACAACGGTTGGTTGGACAAATTCTGCATGGAACTGGGTTATCACAACCTTACCTTTCTCACAACGCCGTACGGCAGCGCCGGGGCGATAGCGGGTGCTGCGGCCTGTGCTGGAATTGATGACACAGACGGGTGTATCCATTCTGGCGGTTTTAAAATTATAAAAGCAACCGTCGTGGTCATACTGGAACACCTTATCAACAAAAAGCTGAAAGAACTTTGTATGGGTTGTGAGGTGGATCATCCCAGTCAACTTAGACACTCATGTTTGTTTGAACCCAACGCTTATTTCTTTGACGCATACTTCGAGGAGTTGTCACGTAATCTGATAAAACCAGAGCTAAAGCACATTATAGCTCGAGCACTGAACCGATTCGGTTTAAGGGTTAATCCACAGAGGATTCAGGGTTCGGTGGATGCTATTTTGTGTGAATTACGTGACGAAGTCTACATTGTGGAGAAGCTTCGCCAGGTCAGAGAAAAACTTGTGGATGTGAACAGCGAACAGATTGTCTATGACGCTGTGGACAGCTGGAAGGGTGGTCCACAAACGGCATAACTATAACAGTGCCATGGGGAATACATGTTGTGTTAACGCTCTGACAAAAACTATGTTTAAACAAAATATTAGATGTGAAATGATCAACTTGTTGTACATACTCATTAACGACAATCCTGATGTATCCTTACCAGTAAACGGATGTGGTGTTGATGCCAAACGTTTTACAAACCTCAAAAAACAAATGGCGATTGTAAGAGCTATGTCAAATGATTGGAACGATGTGATGCGTATGTGTATTAATGCGGGTGACCCATTTTCTGTGACCATCAAGAAAATACTAGACCTAATGACTGAATGTGGTAGTAGGATTAGAATTGCTGACATTTTGTGTCTGTGTACATATGTAACAGATCTATGTGTAGTGTTGGTTTCAACAAATGACCAGACAATTGTATGTGAGATTATTGATACACTGGTTGACTACATGATTGAGAAAAATGTTGTAATGTGTGTAAAGTTTCTTCAGTACATTGATGATGTTTGAAAATGTTGGATTATTTTGAGTTACTTTTGATAAATAAAAACCAATACGCTTAAACACTTATGCGTTATTCTTTTGTAACCTCTGAGGTGACATGTCCGAAGAGATACTGAAAAAGATTTACTATACCCCTTCTAACCCAGGTTCTTTAGGGGGTAAAAAACGATTAAAAGATGCCGTTTTAAAGGAAACAGGTATTCGGTTAACTGATAAACAGATTTCAGACTGGCTAGCTGGGGAGGATGCTTACACACTACACAGGACAGCACCCCTAAAATACAAAAGGAACAGAGTTTTTGTCTATGGTATCGACATGCAGTTCCAAGCAGATCTAGTAGACATGTCAGCATATGCTAAGGAAAATGACAACAACCATTTTCTGTTGACATGCATAGATGTGTTCAGTAAATATGCATGGGTACGCGTGTTAAAAAACAAGAGCGGGGTAGAGGTGGCTAAGGCCTTTGAATCTATATTGAAAGAGGGGCGTGTACCACAGAAATTACAGACGGATAAAGGAAAAGAGTTTTTTAACAAACAATTTCAAAATATAACAAAAAAGTACAACATTACACATTTTGCAGCAGACACCGAGCTTAAAGCGAATATTATTGAACGCTTTCATCGTAGTTATAAAGCAAAATTGTTTCGTTATTTAACAGCTACAAACTCTAGAAGATACATTGACATACTTCAGGACATCACGGATGGATACAATGCAAGCTATCACAGAAGCATCAAGATGAGACCAATCGATGTTTGCAAAGAAAACGTACCCACGGTGCTACATAACCTATATGGGTCTAAGGTTTCGCACAGTACCAACCCTATTTTTAAGTATAAGACTGGTGACACAGTCAGAATCTCTAAAGTAAGGACCCCATTTGCAAAAGGATATGAGAAAAACTACACAGAAGAGTTTTTCACGGTAAAAACATGTATCCCGCGAGACCCACCTGTCTATAGACTCTGTGATTATGATGGAGATGTTATTGATGGAGTTTTTTATGAGGAGGAATTACAAAAAATATATGTGAGCAAGAACAAAACTTTTAAAATAGAAAAAATTTTGGATAGGAAGCGACAAGGACGATCAACAAAGGTTTTGGTTCAGTGGCTCGGCTGGCCTTCAAAATTCAATACATGGGTAGATGAGAAAGATGTGGTAGATGTACAGATACCATAAAAGAAACCAGTCATAGATGTGTACTCATTCGTTTAAAAACAATCATGTCTGAAGGTGGTTTTTATTTGACACTGCCCTGCAATGCATCGTTATCTGTTTATCCGGAAAACACTATTTCCAGTTATAGAACCATGCTGGCGAGAACTATAAACCTAAAAGGACAATGGGAGGTTGGTTTGGTTGAATTTGAATACCCTATATCGTGGTACACATTTCCAGAGGAAGATGGTGCATATATTATTACAAGCGGTCAAAACACACAGAAAGATGATGAGGAAGAAGTCTCTGAACGGTACGCTGTTGGTGATGGGATTAAGATTCAAATCAACAATGGTACTCGAAGTATACCAAAACTATGTAACACGCTGAAGGCTGGTTATTACGATGATGTTCTATTTCTGATTAGAGAAATAAACACAACTCTACCTCCAGGGGTGACGCTTGGGTATGATCATATAAAAAACAGAGTCTTTCTAAAGGCCCCACCGAAGACGTTGCTGACATTTTACGGGAAGCTAGCTGTCATATTAGGGCTAAAGCCTGGGGTGGCTATAGAATCTGTAAATCAACTTAACAAAGACTACGGTAGTGGGAGAGCCACGCCGGTGACATATGCACCGTATCAAGCTGACATAAACGCAGGTTTCTACACCTTGTATATATACACAGATATCATTGAATACCAATCAGTTGGCGATGCGTTCGTCCCGCTACTAGGCTGTGTGCATATAGACGGTGAGAATAATAAGATTGTTAACGTTAGATACGATAAGGTACATTACGTACCGGTCAATAAAGCCTCTATCACAGAGATATCCATAGAGGTAAAAGACGATCAGAATCATACCGTTCGTTTTACTTTTGGGAAAGTGTGCGCGAAGCTACATTTCAGACCCGTGAAACAGGGGATTTTTTAAAAATAAATAATGCCATACCCATGTACTTACAAAACGGATCCAGAGCGATACGTAACGTATTACCAAACCCAAGCAGGTAATGGGCTTCCTGGCTATGCAGGGGGCGGAGTTATGTACGGGGCGGGATTTGGCGGCATGCTGCGCAGGCTCTTTCGTATGACAATCCCATTACTGAGACAAGGATTCAACATCGCGAAGCCGCATCTTAAATCAGCTGCAAAAAACATACTAAGTGACGTCGTTACCAATACACTAACGCGCACGTTTAACAACAATAACGCTCAAGAGGGGTCCGGGCTAATGGTGATGTCTCGCAAAAGAACCTCTAGACCTCCGGGGGCGAGGAGGAGTGGTCAGACACAAAAGAAAAGAAAACGCTCACCTAAAAAGAGCTCAGTCATAAAACGCAAGCGCAAGGAGACAGCGAAACGTGTTAAGTCGAAGAGATCTGTCAAAACAATATTCTAGATCATGGCGTTAATACACAATATGTCGGAAGAATGTATTAAATCTGAACTCGACCTATTCACAGTACCTCTGACACAAACTGCTATTGAAAAAAACGCCTATATAGAGGTACCCCCATTATCGGCCATTTCAGACACAGCACCTTTGGAATTTTTTATTGCTGGGACCGGAGAGGATTACATCGACCTAAACAACACATTGTTATTTTTGCGGGTCAAAATTACTAATCCTAACGGTACAGATATTGCAGACGGGGCTCCAGTGGGGCTTATCAACTATGCAGGAGCGACAATATTTTCACAAGTTGACGTATCGTTGGGGGATCGGTTGATATCACAGAGTACGAACACGCATCCTTATCGCTGTCTTATTGAGTGTCTTCTTAATTATGATAAACACACCCTGGAAACAGTTTTCTCTGCCGGATTATTCTATAAAGATAGAGCCGGTCACATGGACACTGCAGACCCCGCTGGAGGAAATCACGGTCTGACAAAGAGAGCTGCCTTTACCAATGCCAGTAATGTTGTCGAACTACTTGCACCCATTCACAGCGATATCTTCTTTCAAGAAAAACTGATGCTTAATGGGGTTGACATTAAAATACGCATGACTAGGGGTAAAGACGAATTCTGTCTGATGAGGAGTGATGATGTAGCCTATAAACTAAACATCATGTCGGCCTCGCTATTTGTGAAAAAAGTGAGTGTCTCACCTGCCGTAAGGTTAGGGCATGCACAAGCTCTACTCTCAACCACCGCTAAGTACCCCATTGACAGAGTTTGTGTAAAAAACTTCTCAATTCCTCCAGGCTCTCGAGTCTGCAATCAAGAAAACTTATTCTTAGGAACTCTACCTAAATCTATTGTGCTGGCTATGGTCGATAACGATGCCTTCACAGGGTCATATAAAAAAAATCCATTTGCGTTTAAAAATTATGACTTAGAATTTTTATCTATTTATGTGGATGGGCAACAATTCCCCGCAAAACCTCTGCAACCTAATTATGCGTCTGGCTCCGCAGTGCGTGAGTTCTACCAATTAGCATTGGCTTCCGGAAAACATCTCAAAAACCAAGCGTTGTCTATTGATAGAGAGGAGTTTTTGCACGGATACACACTTTATGCGTTTAATATTTCACCAGATGAGGAATGTGGACAGCATGTGTCACTTATAAAATCTGGGAATATTAGACTTGAAGCGCGATTCAGACAACCACTACCTCATACGGTTAATTTTATTCTCTATTCCACATTTGAATCGCTTGTGCAAGTATCAAACCGTCGACAGGTCTTAGTTGATTACTATTAATAAAATAATGAACACAATACAGCTTACGCAGATCATGGATAAGATTTCATGCAACACCGATTTTCTCGGCGTCCTCCCTTGCGACTATTTACCACAAACACCTTTAAGTAAATTACCAGCATCAGTAATATTTAATTCAAAGGGGTCAGATCATGTGGGGGAACACTGGCTAGCCATCTACATAAACGAGGATGGAGTATCAATGTTTTTTGACAGCTTCGGGAACAAACCTGACGACGTCCGTTTTCCACCGATAATTAAAGATTTTCTAAAACTAAATTCTAGAATCGTTCGATATTCTACCATACAAGTCCAAGATTTTTCATCAGACACCTGCGGCCAACATTGTGTGTTCTTTCTCTACCACATGGCAAAGGGTCGTGATTATGAATATGTTCTGAACCTATACAGTGATGATTTAATTAAAAATGACAAATGTGTGGCAGCTTTTGTGAAAAAACTAAAACAATCTCAATGTAATGAATATGTTTTCAATTGTGTTCAGTGTGTGCAAACCGGCAATGTGTTTATGTCTTATGTTTAATATTTTCAATAAAAACTGAAGAAAAAAGAAAATTTCTTTTATGACTCTTTTATTATTATTTACACACATTCAGCATTACATACAACAATAACAAGATCAATAACACAGTTGATACAAAAAATAATAAATCAATGAGAACATGATCCGTGTAAACTCAAAGATTAAAAATTTAACCAACTGTTCCTGTCAAGAATAGGTGATTTGAATACGACGTCTTCTGGATAATTAGACTGTCTTGTCGGTGTACTCTCATCGACACTCTGTTTTTTACTTTTTTTAGAAGAGTTGGTTATCGGAGGTGTCGATTTGTTTTTAAAAGAGTTAATTAAATGTCTAACATAGTGGTTTGGGACCATAGAATACGGCATGTTTAAAGCGGAAAATGCCTCTAGAAATTCATTCCATCCAGCAGGTCTTCGCTCATCAAGAATCTTTTGTGGTGCCATGACACTTTTAACTAAATCCAACATGTGCGAACCAGGGATAGTTCTGCCTTTAAACACAAACTCACCCGATTCAGTCCAGGAAGCAACATCTTTGGTTTTAAACATTTTATTTAAAATGTAACGAGCATTTTTTATATTCTTCTGTGGAACATTCTTCAAAACATCATCTGCAACAGCATCTAAAACATCTTGGTTTGGTGTAATTGTAGTCACGGTCGGCTCTTCTTTATCATCATGGTGGGGTGGTGGGAGTGATAAAGTTAATGTGTTGGTCTCTCTATCCCCCAGCTTAGACAATGTTAAAAACCTCTGTAACACCGATGTGTACATCTTTGCCTTTTCATATGGTTTCAGATCAGTTCTGTGTAAAATAGTTCTGATGGTCATGTCGAGATCATCCTCAACGGTTTGATGTATAGACTCACGTGTGGTGCTAGCCTTTAATTTATCCAACTCTCTCTGCGGAACCAGGTAGATCTTTTCACTGTGTTCCATCCCAGACATTATTTATTGGATGTGATCAAGCTGGTAATAAAAGGTACTGCAACACTTAAAAGAGGAAGAAGAAACCCTCCTTGTTGATTAATCAGTCGCCTCTTTCTTTTGACCCCGACTTTCTTATCAGCAACCAGTTTGATTTCAGTTTTTCTTCTTTTCAGCTTCTGGTATTGTTGATGTGTGAGGGGGATATTACCATGGAGTACATTAAGAGCTAATTCACACAAACATAAAATGAACTCATCACTAGCATTATGTAAAATAACACGTCTTTGCTTGGGTGTTGCTTTTAATAACAACTTTAAGAGAGAGTGGTTTTTTAAAAATCTTGGAGACATTTTATTATTTTTCACCAAATCAACAGAGTTACCGTCTTTTTTTTTTCTGGATGTATACAACCGGATGTTGTGAGAGTAATGCAGTTCTGAGACGATACTGTTCAGGGGTCTTTGGTTTATAATCAATAAAAAGGTACCCGTAAGGGACGCTGGTAGCATCTTCATAACTTTCCATAAAAAATTTTGTGTTGTTGGGAAACATTTGTCTGGCTAAAATATTGACCTGGGACGCGTCTCTTGAATTCTTGAAGAGTATTAAATAGTTTGTGTTCAAACTAATGGTTCTGCTGGATTTACCTTGAAAGAATAAATTCTGTAGAATGTATATAACACTTAAATTTTTATGGTGTACATAGACTGTGAAAAGTTTTTCAACCTCCTTGTTACTGGATGCTTCCTGCATAAAATCATCAATCACAACAAGAGATGTTTTATTGACAGGAAACAAAACATCGTCATCCAGAGTCTGTGGAATTCCTTCAATAAATTTAATATCATGATTATACATCTTTAACAATTCGTCATACAAAGGTTGCCATACAGAATAAATGAAAACAATATTGTCAATTTTTTTAGAAATCAGTTTTCCAGCATTTTGCAACAACATTTTTACAAAAAACGTTTTCCCACAGTTGCTAGACCCCGATACTATGGCAGCAAAAGGCCACTGAAGTCGTGTGTCAAACCCTTCTGTGTCTCGTACACCCCTACCAAAAACGTTGTCAGAAGCCATATGGAAGTGTAGTAAAGTCAGGGAGCAATACACGTTTGTCGTACACAACTTTGAATTTCTTCACAAATGACTTGTTGTGTAATGTCAGATTCTTTTTATTTCTCACAATAGTGTCATTGTGTGCGAGAACGTGTAGGCTGTTGTCCCGCTCCGTTACATAATGATCTACAAGACCAATCAGTGAATCGAGTGTAATGACTTCAGAGTTTACAGCGTTAAGTGTTATGCCTTTCACTTTCATACAGACCTTACCCTTAGCTGTGACATATCCATAACTTTTCGGACCTGCTGATGAAAAAAGGGTGATATGATCTCCGGGCCCTACTTCATCAGTAAGATCACCGAGATATGGACCTAGGGGTGGTTCATATTCACCGTCTTTTGCTGTGTAAATGAGTGAGTCTGTATCGCAATAAAGAAGCCTATCACCTAGCCTTTCCATGACATCATAGAGTTCTAAACGTGCATGGGCTGTTGTAAAAGCACCAAGAAATACATTAACGTCACGAGTTGGGGCAGCTTTCCCATTTGCATAAGACCACTGAACAATCGCAACAGTGTCTGACACAAATGAGAAATATCTGATCTCATGCTCGATACCGAAAATGTGGCGTGCAAACTCTTCAGGATCTTTAACTATTTCTGTTGTAGGTAGCCCTTCGCGTAGACAGAACCTCCCCCAAAGAGAGTTCAGAATCAATTTCATGATAGACCTACGTGCAGGGTTCAGTTCAATCTTGTCCAGATTCAGATTAATCCCTTCCTTTTCAAAGTAATCTCTCACATAAGATTCTTTGTCAGCATCCGTCACCACATCTTTTGGAAACCCTGAACTCTCCTGTTTGAACTGTAAAAATGTTTTAACATAATCACAGAACAGTGTTTCTGATCGCTGGGGGAAATGCCAGACCTCATCCACTTTTACTACGACGTAGCCTTTTTCAATAGCTTTTAACAGTTCTATGCTCACCCAACAACCATGAATGGCTCTTTCCTCGTCGGTGTGCATACACGGCAGCGTCTGATTGTGTTGTTCTGCGCATGACCTGCAAAGCGGGAATAATAATTTTCCAGACAGTCTTACTGGTAACGTGGGATGAAGGAGTTTTCGGGGTGGTAGCACCGTAGCCTTGATAAGGCCATAATAATTCTCAAGATTACCAAAATCTTTGAAAATTATTTGCGGGTGACCTATGGGGTAACACTTTGTAGCTTGACAAAACGGGTACAAACTTGTGTAATCAACGTAGCGTATAACCTCACCTTCCGCAGCCTTGTGGTACAGTTTGAAAGCGTTAGTACGGCCTCCAAATAATGCATCACGCGGATTCAACCTTTCAGGATGTTTGTAGGTGGACATGAATGCTATCACATTAGCATCAGACTGTTTAGCACGGGTCCAGCTACACTCCCACTGTACCTCTGTGTGAAGGCCATACGCATGCTTCAAAATCTCAAGCTTGTCGTCAAACTGTCTCCTGAGAAGGCCATAAGGTACTTTTAACAACGGATTTAAATCATTAGGGTTATAACAATGCGTACAACCGTGGTAAAAACACCCAGCAAATTCTAATGCCTTTCTAGTTGTACCATCGATATAAAAACCATCCACATAATACTTGCCGAATGATACCTCCCCGTGATTTAACGCATGCTGAATATCTACGCGTCGTGATTTCCCTATATATTCAAGCCATTCAATCGATGCATTTGAGTATGTCTTATTCTGATTGATGTAGCCATTGTTACGTGTCAGTGCTATTGTATCTTTTGGTAGATAGTGTGTTTTAAAGATTGCCATACAAGTAGCAGCCAGGGTAGTGTAATTAAACGGGTCCAGACCTGTACACTGGATGAATTCGTCACGATACTTCATACACACCTCCCTTAGTAAGACGACGTCATTTTTACCGTACATAGCTAGTTCTTTTTTAAAATCGAACACTTTGTCAGAAACACCGCTATACCACTCGTCGAACTCTGCTCTATCTTTGTTTGACATTGTTGCATATCCGTAAAAATCTTTGGCCGGGTAAGGACCTACATACGAATCATTTTCGATACGGTTGAAGTGATGTGGGAAATACCCTTTTTCGGCATTGGGGAGATTAAATGCCGCAGGCGTGTTGGCTAGACGCATGGGTATAAAACTGTAACTATCGATAAACCTCTGCTTGAATGCATCATCATACATAAAGATTAGACGACAGCCTTGCATTGTAATTTTAGGAGCAATCCCCATCCTAGTGAAGTATTCCAAAAGAATGAAATTGTCAAATCCGGATGCATTATGTGCAATCCATGTGAAATTACGATAACGAGGCCGTCTGAACTTCTTAATGAGACGTTGCACACAATCAGGACCCTCAGCTACAAATTCTTCACCGGCATACGTTATAGCGCATACGAAATTAGCAACATGTTTACCATTTTCATAACGCGTCTCGAAGTCAAAGTAGATGTATTTTGTGTCTGGTTTCTTCATCTTAACCGGTTGGATAAAACATTGATGCACGCCATCAGCTACCAAACCCTCGCCACAATGGGGACACTGATCTGCAGGACATTTGTGTGGTTTGGGTTTGGTGCCGCTGACGTGGTATCGTCTGTTACATTTTCGACAATATTTGGTAACATCACATTGTGCGAATTGGTGACCTGGCGGGGGCTTTTTATGCATCTCAAAACAATAGTCAGACCTACAGTACCGCAAACAGTCGACACAGTGTTTTGTTTTTTTGGGGTAAAGATGACATTCAGGAGCATTACAAACGTCGCAGGTGTATCGACATCTATGATCTCTCCGACTGTTAAAACCGGCATAACAATACGCACATGTGTACGATGTACCAATAAACGCATGTAGATTTTTTATCATAAAATAATGATTGTCGTGAAGGTACAAAAACACCGTTTTATGATGCGGTACGTCTGTGTTGGTATATTTCTCCAACACTCCCGTGTTCGACCTATAGAAGACCACTATTTTAATATTCAGCATGCGTTCAAACAGTGTGATATCATTAAGCGCCACCTTGTGTTGATCCGTGTACCCTACAGCCTTCTGCAACGATAACGCTACAGATTCTAGCTCCGTGTGCGGTTTCTGAGGGTTTAGAAAGTGTGCTAAGCAGATTGCAAAGCAAAGATTGGATGAGATGTTCATAGGGATGAAAAGATGAAGACTGTTTTTACGGATCACTTCATCATGGGCAAGATCACGTATTTTTCGACGTGCACCACCATTTTTACTTCTTGCTATAGACACTCTTAAATTTAAACTCTCATCAAACTGCACACCAGAGTTGCTCTGCATAATCTTTTCAAGCTGATCAGTAAAGAGATCAACACTGTAATCATTACCCTGTGACAAGAGTGTGTTAACATCTGATGTCAGGCTAGCACCTCTCAAGGTAATGTTAATTAAACTTCCATCTCCGCCTAACAATCTGGAAAATGCCACTATTTCAGAAAGCGTGTCATGTAAAAATACTGTGTAGTCTGCTAGATTTGTAGAAGATATTTCCCTGAGGTTTATAATCCTATGGATTTCCAAACCATTGAACCGGGCACGAGGTATTACAGAGTATCCGGCCACATCGCCACCCTCTCTTACAAGTGATTCTATTTCATCTTGAGTAAGACCCATGTTTGGATCGGTAAGGTCAAGCGTACGGTGTGGCTGGTTACCTAATCCCTCACCAATCTGCTGAGAATTTACAAATTGTTCGAGATCAAAATCAAAATCAAAAATTGGTTCTGGAGGTGCTTCTGCTACCTCTCCTGTGTGTTGAGAATTTACAAATTGTTCGAGATCAAAATCAAAATCAAAAATTGGTTCTGGAGGTGCTTCTGCTACCTCTCCTGTGTGTTGAGAATTTACAAATTGATCAAAATCAAAAATTGCTTCTGGAGGTGCTTCTGCTACCTCTCCAGCATGTTGAGAATTTACAAATTGATCAAAATCAAAAATTGCTTCTGGAGGTGCTTCTGCTACCTCTCCGGCATGTTGAGAATTTACAAATTGTTCAGAATCAAAAATTGGTTCTGGAGGAGGTTCTGCCCTTGATCGCACAGTGTTTATTAATTGTAACAATCTAGCGGATTTGTGTTTTTTCATTTCTTCAACAGTCTGAATGAGCTGGAGTAATTTTTCTGTAGTGCTTTGCTGATCATTATGATTACCCCTACTACATCTTAACGGAGGACTAAGATCATCATCATATGACTCCCGACAACGTTTTGCAGCCATTGTAGTCTTAATTTATCTTCAAATATTCACACCATACAACTGTGAGCAAAAGAATAAAAAGATGTCTAAAATAATACATACAAAGGACAAAGAAGAAAATAGGACTCACCAACGTTATTTAAAAAACCCCAGTAGTTCATTTAACAGCGTAACAGTCATTTCCTGATCACGCGCTGTTCGTTCATGTCCAGCGTCATGACGTTTTTGCATTGCGATTATTTGTTTAAGAATGATCCCATGTTTCTGCAGCGTTGTCGTCACAGTCTGATTAAAACGTGCTTGCTCCTTCTGGGCCTTCTGATGATCCTCTATTATTCTTTTCTGGTTCTTCACAACCGTATTCAAAGAGTTCAGAATTTCCTTGTTTACGTCGTTCTGCAGCTGGTTCTTGTATTCCTCTTGGTTTGAAGGAAGATTATCAGCGTCCACGTCCGGATTTACAGCAATTTCGCTTATCTCAGGTGGTTGGTTTAATTTTGGCTCTTGTTCCACACTAGATACCTGGTTCATATCACATTTGTCCCATGCTTGAACAAAATTCTCATTCCAGATCGTTGGTTCTTCTGACGGATTTAAAAATAATATAATCATTATTATTGTAATAATGATGATAATAAAGAGAATAATTTCATTTGATTCCTCTATACTCACCCCCTGATTGCCTCTGTCGTTTTCGCTCAGGCGGACCTGGTATGACCCAGAGCTCGCGACTGATTGTTTTCTTTTCTCCACGTGGTTGAGCCTTCACAGTTGTGGGCACGTGCTGACCCGCCCTCCGAGATGTGGATGGTGACTCTTGCCTTTTAAAAACTACACCAACGCTACCATCAGGAAATACTTGTCGCGGTAGTATAACCTTACCAAAACAACCTGTGTGAATAACAATGAAAAAAAATGTGAATGAGTTTCATTTAAAAAATGTGATTTTTTAAAAAAAATGGGTACGGTATGGATATATTATAAATAATGTTATTACAATACATACCGCTTGGACCTGGAATAGCAGGGGCTGTGTCACGGGGTTCAACAACTGTAACGATGGATAACGGTTAACAACTCGACTTAAACACGGTAGTATATATATATATATATATATATATATATAATTCTGATTAATACATACCAGGCGGATGTGGAATAGTGTCTCTCTGTACTGCACCATGAACCTCCGCAGTCACAGCGATCTGCCCCGCCGACGGATCCTGTCCAGTAGGAGGTGTAACGGCTGGGTAGCGGTTAACAATCTGTCTTAAACACACTAGTACAAACACAAATAATTATTTAGCATCTTTTTTTTTTTTTCTCACAACACAATAAAAAAATCAAGATGTTGATTTAAAACTCACCGAGCGACCCTTTGTTTTCAGTTCGGATCTCTCTCGCTTCAGATGCAGCGGTGTCACTGATCTGACGTGTCTGCGCTGTTATAATAATAATAATGAAAAAGAAAAACGCGCATTAACACAATGCATTATACTTAAATAGTCTACCACAAGTAGAGTTCTTATTTTAGTTTTTACGTCATTGTATTAATAACTCAAACTTTGTGGAAAAAAAGCTACCGAACGGATGCGTGTTGTCACACGCATCAGATCACGTGAGGTCACGAGGACCCGGAAGTAACCTCACGCAGGTATTTAAGCAGGAAGCAGGTGTTGTCTAGCACCAGACATTGAGTTCATGAAAGACTCCACGTCAGGTCCCGACTCCAATTCAACTCACGTGAGTAAACTCTCTGCTCTACGGAGCTCTTATTTACCTGTCTGTGTGCGTGTGAGAACGCGGATTTCTTGGTGGAAATCTCTACTCCTTATCGGAGCGTTCTCAGACCAACTGCGTGATTAACCTGCTCACTCGCTCACTTCCGCGTTTGAGTTTTCCGTCACGCTACAAAGGGACTTATCTCGATCATTCATCTCTCGTCAAGCCTCCGTGACAGAATGTCTGGTCCCGAAACGGTCCCGGCGGATTTGGGGCAATTGTGGGGTGTGATCCAGCAGCAGTCGGGGGAAATCATGAGTCTGCGGCAGGAGCTGGTGGGGCTTCGGGCGGAGGTTAACGCGCTTCGTGTTGAGACCGCGGGTCTTCGGCAGGAGTGCGGGATCCTCCAGTCCGATCTCACGGCACTGCAAGCGGACTATGATGACCTGGCTGCCGCACAGGTCGCTCCCGCAGCCCCAGACCGCCCCGCCCCCCAACCTAAGATCGCACTCCCGGAGAAATGGGATGGATCCGGAACCCGGTGCGATGTGTTTCTCACTAACCTTTCACTTCTGTTTGAGTTCCAGCCAGCACGATACCCATCTGATCGCAGCAGGATTGCCCTCCTCATATCACTTCTCACCGGGCAGGCAGCTGAGTGGGCTGCGGCGGTCCTGAAAGCTGACGGGATCGCTGCGCATTCATACCCCGAATTTACCACCCAGCTCAGGGCCGCTTTCCAACATCCTGAGAGCGAGGTGGAGGTGGATTCCCGGCTGTACCATCTGAGACAGGGCGAGCGCAGCGTCAGCAAGTACACTATGGACTTCCGCACACTCGCTGTCCAAACACAGTGGAGCGATGCGGCGCTCCGCACAGCCTTCTATGAGGGACTATCTAGCCGTCTGAAAGACGAGTTGGCTGTGCGTGAGCTGCCGGCCACCCTGGAGGGCATGATCCAGCTAGCCCTCCGGGTGGATCAACGCATGGGACATTTATCTAAATGCTCTTTTCATTTCTCCACAGGCTCCACCTCCCGTCACCGTCAACCGGATTACACCATCACCCACGCTGTCGCTGCGCCATCTCCTCCTCCACCGGCCGCTCCAGAGGCCCACTCATCCGGAGCCGGGGAACCCATGCAGATAGGGCGCACCTCCCTGACGGCAGCAGAAAGGGCTAGACGCTACCGCGAAGGTCTCTGTGCCTATTGCGCCTCCCCAGACCACCACCGCGCTATCTGCCCTTTGCGTCCGGGAAACGGCCAGACCAGGTGAAGAGGGGGAGGTCTTCATCTGGTGCTGCTGCCGCTAAATCCTGTCCCACCGAATCCCGGCTGCTCCTTCAGGTATCAATCCTCATGGGCCACCAACGGATCGTGACCTCCGCATTTGTTGACTCAGGTGCGGCTGGGAATTTTATCGATCAGGCTTATGCCGCCCAGTTGGGGATTGAGACTGAGGTGTTATCCCAGCCTTTAACCATCACAGCCATCGACGGTCGCCCCCTCAACTTCAGCCCCATCACTCACCGTACCAAGGAACTTCACCTCAACATCGACAACCACTCCGAAAAGATTCACCTCTTCATCACTCAGATCACGTCTCCGCCCATCATCCTGGGGCACCCCTGGCTCATCACGCACGACCCGTTCATCTCATGGACCACACACAGGATCGTCCACTGGGGGGCGACCTGTCAGGAGCTCTGTCTCAAGGCGGGGGCTGGGACGTGCTCAGGGGAGTCTGGGGTCCCCGATGTCGAGCTGGATGGAATCCCCGTCCCGTACCGTCACCTGGCCGAGGTCTTTAGTAAAAGACGCGCCGCCCGGCTACCACCTCATCGTCCCTACGATCTGGCTATTGACCTCGAGCCGGGTAAGGTACCTCCCCGCGGCCACCTGTACTCCCTGTCGGCCACCGAACACCAGGCGATGGAGGAGTACGTGGCGGAAGGACTCCGGGCCGGTACGATTCGTCCTTCCAGCTCACCGGCGGCCGCGGGGTTCTTCTTTGTTAAGAAAAAGGACGGGGGTCTCCGTCCGTGCGTCGACTACCGGGGACTTAACCAAATAACCATCAAGAACCGTCATCCACTCCCACTCACTAACACCGCCCTGGACGCCCTCTCTGGTGCCCGCTTCTTCACGAAGCTGGACCTGCGGAGCGCTTACAACTTGGTCCGCATCAGGGAGGGCGATGAGTGGAAGACGGCCTTCATAACCCCCACTGGTCACTACGAGACCCTCGTCATGCCGTTTGGTCTGTGCAACAGTCCGTCTGTGTTTCAACAGTTCATCAACGACGTTCTCCGGGACATGCTGGGTCGTTGGTGCTACGCTTATTTGGATGACATCCTCGTCTACTCCAAGACTCTCGAGGAACACACCCAGCATGTCCGAGCAGTGCTTCAGAGGTTGCTGGCCCACCAGTTGTACTGCAAGTTGGAGAAATGTGCCTTTCACCAGCACACCACCACATTCCTCGGCTTCGTCATCTCCTCTCAGGGTGTGGCCATGGATCCCCAGAAGCTGGAGGCTGTGCGTGCGTGGCCCCTACCCACGTCGCTTAAACAGCTGCAACGTTTTCTGGGGTTCGCCAACTTCTACCGGCGATTTATCCAGGGCTTCAGCGCAACTGCAGCACCTCTCACTGCTCTCACCAGACCTTCTCGAGGAGAATTCCAACTCACCCCGGAAGCCATCTCTGCATTCAAGAAGTTATGTCTCCTGTTCACCACCGCACCCATTCTCATCCACCCCAACCCGGATAAACCCTTCGTTGTCGAGGTGGACGCCTCCGATGTGGGCGTAGGAGCGATCCTCTCACAACGTGGTCCAGACGAGAAACTACATCCTTGTAGTTTTTTCTCAAGAAAATTCAATCCCACTCAGCAGCGTTACGGGGTAGGGGACCGTGAACTGTTGGCCATCAAGTGGGCTCTAGAAGAGTGGCGTCACTGGCTCCAGGGCGGCAGCGACCCATTCACCGTCTGGACCGACCACCAGAACCTCACCGTCATCCGCCAGACCAAACAGCTCAACCCCAGGCAGGCGCGGTGGGCATTGTTCTTCGAGCACTTCAACTTCCATCTCTCGTACCGGCCCGGCTCGAAGAACGCCAAAGCGGACGCCATCTCCCGCCAACATCAACGAGATACCATCACCTCGGAGCCCGCTCCTGTCCTGCCAGCCGACATCATCCTGGCTCCTCTTCAGTGGGGGTTGGAAGAGAGGGTCCGCCAGAGTCACAGCCAGACCCGCCCACCCCCGGAAACTCCCGCTGGACGCCTCTTTGTGCCCGACCATCTTCGCAAGGAGGTGCTCCAGTGGGGTCACGACTCCACTTTGGCAGGACATCAGGGAGTCCAGAGAACCACCTCCTTCATCGGCAGGGCGTTTTGGTGGAGGACGTTGAGGAGAGACGTACAGGAGTACGTCCAGGCTTGTACCATCTGCGCTCGCTCCAAAACCACCAACACCCCATCCACTGGCGAGCTGCAGCCCCTCCCCATCCCCAAACGACCCTGGAGTCACATCTCGGTGGACTTCGTCACTGGACTCCCTGACTCGGACGGCAAGAACACCATCCTGACCATTGTGGATCGTTTCTCCAAGGCTGTGCACCTGGTGGCTCTCACCGGACTCCCCTCTGCTAAAACCACCGCGGAACTCATACTCGAGCACGTAGTCCGCTTGCATGGGTTCCCCAAGGACATCGTCTCGGACAGAGGGCCCCAGTTCACGGCCAAGTTCTGGCAGGCCTTCTGCCGTCTGGTCGGTACCACCTCCAGTCTATCGTCCGGTCACCATCCTCAGACGAACGGCCAGACGGAGCGGGCCAACCAACAGCTGGAGCGCTTCCTTCGATGTTTTGCTGGTGAACATCAGCGCTCCTGGGCGCGCTACCTCGTCTGGGCCGAACTATCCAACAACATTCACACCTCTTCGGCCACTAAGCTAAGCCCATTCGAGGTATGCTACGGGTACCAACCTCCGGTGTTCGAACATCAAGAACCGGAGGTTGACGTCCCGTCCGCCCAACAGTTGGTCCGCCGGTGCCGGCGGCTCTGGACTCACGCCAGGACTGCCATTCAAAAAGCCAACCAACGGTACACCACTCAACACCGCCGCCGGCACCCTCCGGGACGATTGTTCCACGTAGGTGACAGGGTTTATCTCTCCACACGCAACATCACTCTAAAATCGGACTCCAAGAAACTCACCCCACGCTTCATCGGACCCTACAAGATCACCCACCGCCTGAACCCTGTCACCTTCCGGCTCCAGCTGCCTGCTTCCCTCCGGATCCATCCTGTGTTTCACCAATCCCAACTCAAGCATGTTTTCTTCTCTCCTCTGTCTCCCCAGGTCACTGCTCCTCCTCCGGTCCGGATCATTGACGGTGGTCCTGCGTACACCGTTCGGAGGATCCTTGACTCGCGAACCCGTGGCCGTGGCACCCAATATCTCGTTGATTGGGAAGGCTACGGTCCGGAGGAGCGTTCTTGGGTCCCCGGACGGTTCATCCTGGATCCCACTCTCATCCAGGACTACCGTCGTCGGGTATCCTCCGTCCCGGGACCGTCTGGTGCCGGTCCTGGAGGGGGGGGTACTGTCACACGCATCAGATCACGTGAGGTCACGAGGACCCGGAAGTAACCTCACGCAGGTATTTAAGCAGGAAGCAGGTGTTGTCTAGCACCAGACATTGAGTTCATGAAAGACTCCACGTCAGGTCCCGACTCCAATTCAACTCACGTGAGTAAACTCTCTGCTCTACGGAGCTCTTATTTACCTGTCTGTGTGCGTGTGAGAACGCGGATTTCTTGGTGGAAATCTCTACTCCTTATCGGAGCGTTCTCAGACCAACTGCGTGATTAACCTGCTCACTCGCTCACTTCCGCGTTTGAGTTTTCCGTCACGCTACAAAGGGACTTATCTCGATCATTCATCTCTCGTCAAGCCTCCGTGACACGTGTTGTCAGACCTCGTCTCTCTCGCCTCACCTCCGATGTCAGACTGTGGAGGTTGTGCTGCGGTGAGCAAAAAAGAAAGAAACGATCATAAAAACACGCGAACATTACACACATTGGTATGTTTTTTTTTTTTTTTTTTTTTCCCCTCATATAATTTAAAAATAATATAAATAAGATACAATAGATAAATCATACCGCCTGTATTCAGAGCAATGATCTCGTTTACAATTGTCTCAAGTCCGTGTTCTGCGTACAAGACATCACATCGCCTGTTTAAGCAATGGGATCTTACACATTGATCGTATCTAAACAATTTTGAGATTTAAAAACAAAACAAAACAAAAAATGTTTAAAATAACTTACCGTTAGGAGAGCCAGACATTTTAAAAATGTTGTCCTGAGTTTGAAGAAGCAAAATGTTTTTTTTTTTTTTTTTTTTTGGAGAAGCAATGAAGTAAAAACGTAAACTCACGCACGTAGGTTACGTTAAGACGTTTCCGTATACCATGCGCTATGAGAGCTTCCCCGCAATGTTTGTACGATCTTGCGAAAAAAAGGGGAATGCGTTATATGTAGCCACACCTACCTCGAGGAGACGCGATGGGGGGTAAAACATAACATTCTAGCGAGTACTATTTTAGTTGAAATCGATGTAAAATATTATTTTCATATAAAAAGAGATTGTTTTACCTATTTTAAAAAACTATTCTCTTTTTCCCCATGTTTTTAAAAAAAAGAAACAATTTAAAAAAGTTGTTTTTAAATTAATGAGATTTTCGAACTCTGGTGAACTCTATGATTCTTGATTAACTCTTTTTATACAGCAACAACAACAAAAACGGTATAAACACATATTGTATATAGTATTTCTTAACATTTATGAGTGTTCTGATTCATTTTCAGATAACAACCATTATTTATTTCTAAAGTAGACAGTCTAGTGTCTTTTCTAGATTGGTTTGGTTAGTTGTTGATCTTTATAACGTTTTATGTTTTTGTTTTAACAAAACCCTAATAATCAGACAATACTGATCTTCTCTAAGATGTTAGCAAGAAGAAATTTTTTATTGATCATGTCTTTTACATCTTTTACTTTTTTTTGCTTTTCCACACCTTGATAAACCAGACATCCAGACAATCTATTTAGCATGGGGTGTAGATGGTTTGATAGACAGACTGTTGGTGTCTAGACACTGGTCTTGCTAAGACATCAACCTAAAACACAAACATGAAAGCCATACTTTCAGACATTCTCTTTGCACGCAGGGGGGGTAGTTGTAAACGAAACCCAGTAGGGTGGTATCTGAACATTAGCATATATCGCTGTGATCAAACAACCACTGATCCTCTTGAGGTGATAATACACACACATTTGTCCTGCCTATTTTCCACAATCAGGACGAAACCCAAAACCCCATACTGTTACCGAAAGGTCTGGAAGAACCAAACACCATAAAACACCAGGGAAGCGGATGAGATAAAACATCATAAAACCACTCAGAAATACAATTAAAGTCAAATCTAACATCTGTTTTTGATCTTTTGATTTACACAAACACTGTCATGTCACTCAGAGCTGACAGACCCTGGTCACATGGCAGTCAGAGTGACAGACAGGTCATAAACACATAAATTCACTCATAAATCAGGCCATAAATCATATTTGATACGTTATGTGCCTGTAGGTACTACTAACGTGGACTTGAACTTAATATGGCAACCTAATATGTTTTCTGCTTATTCACAGTCAATATTTTATTTTAATTGTAATATATTTATATTGTACACTGAATTGTTTTAAATTGCATTACCTGCCATTTAATGTTGTTGTATCTTACAAGCTGTAATGAGGCGAACAGGATCTCGCGTGAATGGAGAGAGAACAGCGCATGCGCGGGAAGTGAGTGGCCTTTGTGCGCGCTCCTCGATATATGAATTTTAAACCGTTATTATTTTCTGCCTACTGGAGAATTGAGACGCAGGTTACGTGCAGTTTTTATATACTTCAGACCTCTCATATGTGTCATTCTGTTTAATTAGGTCAGCTGTCGTACAACACCGATGTTCCTCACACTTATTTTGAGACATGTTTCATTGTTTCTCGATGTATCTGAAAAACAAACCGTTGTTGACATGAGTGACCTTCAAGTCTCTCGTCTTTTGGTTCATAAAAATGCGATTTTTCTAAAAACGTGGTTGGCCAAACTGATTGATCAACCACTGATTGATCAAAATAAATGATGCCAATCACCTAGCGATCTATATATGTTGTGCTTTTAAGTTTTCCAGCAGGTGGCACCGTTTACCTTCTGTTATATGGAGGAATACTACAGAAACGTGAGGTGAGAACTCGATAGTTATTGTTCACGGGCTTTAAGCTTTGCAATTTTCAGATATGTTACACTAGTGAAATATGAACATTTATTCAGCCTATTAAATGAAATTAATAGTCATTTTTAGACAATGTTAAAAAGGCCCGCTGTATACGGACTTTAATTTTGACGTTTTCTGGCGATCAGCCAGGGTTTGAATGCACCGTCAATGCAGCAAGGTTAAGACGCTATGCTCCGCCCATTTCCAGCAGGTGGCGGTGATTCTCGATTGGTAGAAATAGACCTGCATGGAATGCATCTTTTGCGTGATCAAAATGAGATAGCTTGATACACCACCGACTAGGGGTGTAACGATTCATTCATTTTCTCGATGCATCGATTACAAATCCTGCCGATGCATATGCATCGATCTTGAAACATGGATTTTTGAATCGTGAATCGTTTGTTTCAGTCAATAATCGATTTAATATTTTAAAATCGAATGAATCGCGATTATATAACGAATATACGATGGATAATTTAAAAAAATAAATATAAATCTTAAATTAGTTGCGTCTGCGACGTAAAGTGCGCCCTCACTGCAGTGGCGCAGTGGATTACGTCGCTAATCTTCAATTCGCGCCTGTTTGTTGTCATCTGAATAAACGCAGCAGTGCACAATGGGGGGCAACGAAGAAGGAGAAATTTGCAAGGCACCAGCCAACATGAGATCAAAGGTTTGGGATTACTTCGGTTTTCACAAAGTAAATGGAAAGATTGACAAGTCCGTTGCAGTTTGCAGACATTGTAAATCTGAGTTAAAATACTTTGGAAATACAACGAACCTTAGCAACCATCTCCGCAGACGTCATGCCATTAATATAGACACCATGTTTTAATCGCACTCTGTGTGGTGTTACTGCCCGTTGGACTTGGCCTGTTGCATTTCTGCACTTTGCTGTATTTACACACTTTCTTTGCTGTATGTACACACTTTCTTTGCTGTATGTACACACTTTGCTGTATTTCCTAAATGTTCAGGAAATGTGTGCAATAAAAGCACTCATGGTGCATTGAATATGTAGAAGTAGTATTATTTTTCTGGGTTTACTTGCGTTAATGTATTTTGAGTCCTAAGAAGTTAAGCTATTGAACTGAAGTCCTGAATCAAGTTATTAAATCTATTGAATGGTCATGAATTTCCCAAAAAATGATTTTATTTGCTCAGATACAGATGTATACTAAAATTTACAGAATAGAATCGTTAATAATCGAATCGAATCAAATTTCATTGTTAATCGAATCGAATTGAATCGTTCTGATTTGCAAAAATCGTTTTTGAATCGAATCAAAAACCTCTGAACCTCTGAATCGAATCGATTCGCTGTCTACCCAAAGATTCACAGCCCTACCACCGACTGAATCATTCTAATTCATTCGATCATTTGGAGCCTCCCTGACACTGATCACCTCTTCTTCGCTCATCCTGCATGTATTTACACATGTTTTCCAGCAGGTGGCAGGATGTACTCTCCCACGTGATTATGTGGAGAAACCGCAAAGATGAGGGTGAGGAAAAATACAAACATGCATGCCCAACCAAACGGTCTGTTCATCGGGTGTTTCTCTCATTCTCTTTTCTCTAGGATTATTGACCCTTTTCGGTAACTTCTATTTACAGGTTTCTTTGCATCCTATTTATAAGACACTCTAAATAAAAATAGAGTTTTTACTGATGTGTTTGTCTGAATAGCTCTAGGAAAACGTTGGGATGTTCTCCGTAAAGGCTGTTTGGGCATCATATTTCAACAACTACCAGATGGATTGCACTTTGCATCCTGATAGTATGGATTACTTTAAGCTGGACTGCAGTTACCCTTTGCATGCATCTTCAGAGGATTATGAGGATTTGGAGAGAAAAACAAGAGGCTCTCTAGTGAAAGTGCAGTCTATTTGGGAATAATTAATGGGAAGACCAGAAGAAACCACCAAGAAACACATAAAAGTACTTCAGAGACTTTTTTGAAACTTATTGTGTCTGAAAAACAATCACCTGATCTCTTCTTGAATGTGTGGAAAGCTCAGGAAAAACAATTTCTGCAGAATCATAGATAAAGGTTTTTCTTCCTAAACAGCCAGTTACAGTTTTATTTACAAAACCAGTCAAGATGCTCCTACCATTCTGGCAGTGAGTTTACCAACAATCCAGTGTATGCAGGGCCATATTAACCATTGGGCTAGGCGGGGCTGAAGCCCCGGGGCCCAAGCAAGGAGGGGGCCCGTGATTGGCTGTGGAGTAGATTGACAGGCCATGGCCCATGGGTAGCGCCAATCGCCAAAGCCTCACCACGCCCCCGCATATTAGGAGCTTCTCCGTAAATTCCATATTACCTTTAGAGATTAAAACGTCACATTTGAATTTGGTTTACCAATCAAATGCTTTTATTCTATATTTTTCAGGTGATCGCTGCCCCTAATGTCCGCATTCACCTCTCTTCACTTCGTTCCATAATCTGGAAATGGTAGCCTACGCAATAGAACAATCTTCGATCCTTAAAAATGTAAAATGTAAGTTGTGGAAACACAGTGGACCGGGCACAGGGAGCATATAAAAACACAGTGTCATTGTTCCCACAGATTTTTAGGTCAGTTTGATCTTTAACTAGTTGGATGTATATTGCTTTTTGTGTTCGAGCAAAGTATATTCGCTTATGGGTTGAGAGATAACCCGGTAGAAATGTGTCAGTCGTTTTTTGTGTCACGATGTAGGCTAAGCTTTTCATTTAAATGCATTTTAAGCATTGTGGTTTAAAAACAAACGCAACTGTTCAGGGACAGTTCAGGGCAGTAAGTCATAGCCCCGGGGCCAGTGAGGTCTTAATGCAGCCCTGAGTGTATGCAAAAGGTCCTCTCACTCCCAAACAAAGATGGTAAGTACTTTCTCTAACAATAAATATTCAGTATATATTTCCATTGGCTATGTGTTTTGTGAGCTCTTCTTCCTAAATGTATTTCTTCACTCAATTTTATCTGCAAAATAATACAGCATAAATATTACTATTTTAATATTACTAATAAATGTTTTGCAGTGAAACAAATCTGTTTTCCATTGTCTTGATGTTGGCATATGCAAAACTCCAAAAAAATCCACCTCAGCCTATAGTGCATGAGCTTTTATTAAAATGTTGTAGAGTTGACGATGTTTGCATAAAAACGCATGTAAAGGCAGCATGGATGGATTCCCACTGATGCCTCTGGCTCCTCTGGTATATGAATGTCTGTGACCTAATGTGTTTGATAGCATTCATTCATTCATACATGGAGAGGTTCTCATGTCCAAAGGTAAGCTGTTCAGCAATGGAAAAAGCATGATCACTTTAAGGTGTCGTATGTGCCGGCGGTGCAGTTTACAGCTGCTTATTTGCTGCTTTATTTGTTTGTCTGTGTTTTTACAGGTCTGTGTAAACTGACAGGAGTTTACTGCACAAACACCCTGAAAATGTATTGTGCAATTCTCCATCTTGTAAGTTCTTGCACAGTATACACCCGAATAAAGATGTACACCATAACAACTGTGCAGAAAATTCTCATTGATCCAGTAGACGTTAGGACAAGGTAAACAATACAGTGTGTTTGTCTAAAACACAAGAGAGACGGGCAAGGGATGGATGGGAGGAGAGACGAGGTGCGTTGTGTGATGCACATTTAAATGGGTTGTCCTCAACAAAACGTATGTAATAATGCACACTTTCCATTCTAAGAGAAAGACAGGCAACTTTAATCAGCCATGAAGAAACTCTACAAGTGCCTGCGGATCTTACTGGGTAATGTACAACGTTCATGTATCTGCTGTTTTACTAGATTTACACTCATAATAACACTGACTTTACTACAGTGTTTTCCTTTGTTTAGAGAGATTGCTCTGTTTATAGTTTGGTTGGCACTTATCTTGTCCTCTGTGAATTTACAGCTTAAAATGTCTGGCACAAAAGACCTATATAATCTAGATCAGTTGCTGTTTCATACATTCATGCTTGTCTGTAATGAAGATGTGTTTTACCCACCTTGTTCAGCGTGGATTGCATTATGTGCTTCTAAGTATTGTGATATTACAAAAACATAATTTTGTGGAATTACATTGCAATTTACTTTTTTTGTTTAGTTTTTTTTTTGCTGTGATATATTGTAGAATTTACTTTTGTATTTCTGTGAATACATTCAGGGCATCATTACTGCAGTCTTCATTGTCACATGATCCTTCAGAAATCGATTTTTTTTTTTTTTTTTTTTTTTAAATCTAATCTTATATATATATATATAATTTTTTATTTTTTATTGCTGCTCAAGAAATTTTGCGAATTATTACCAATGTTAAAAACAGTTGTCCTGTTTCATATTTTTGTGGAAACTGTGGCACTTGTTTTTTTTTTTTTCCTCCAAGATTCACAGATGAATAGCAAGTAAGTTCAAAAGAACAGAAATAGAATTTGAATTAGAATTCTTTTTTTTTTTTCTTTTTCTTTTTAACAATGAAATGCTTTCTTGTCAAAAAGAGGCTTGAAGTTAAAATTCGCTGACCTCTGAACAAAGTGAAGGTTGTAGATTATGGTTTTGCTCATCACTGGATCTCAGGGATAGTTTTTCTTTGTTTATTTTTTTAGATCTACTTTACCAAACAAATCCTATGTTAAATAGATGCTCATTTGTGTATTTAAATTGCTTGACGACCTTTATGTCTGTGTTTGTCCAGAAAGTCTGATCCGAGTCCCACATTTGATTTCTGTCTTTTGCTAGTTGACTGTTAGATGAAACCACTGACGCATTAATAAGCTTTATTATTATTATTATTATTATTATTATTATTATTATTATTTTATTGTGATGATGATGATTTAGATGTTTTGTACATGACAAAATCAAAGTGAATTAAAATGAATTAAATTAAAAAAAAAACAAAAAAAAAAAACAAAGCTAATCTGAATGCATTTCAACAAAACCTGGTTCTCTGATTCCCGCTTGAATCTGGTTTCCACAGGGTTTTTAATAATTGAGGAAATGGCAACTGGACAAGAAGGTAAAAAGCATACATTTTATTTAATTTGTTTATTTGTTCTATTTTGTCTGAACTGACGAATATAAAAGCCCTTAACAATCTCTGAAATTAAGCTTTCATGTCCTTTTTATTCACTCTATAACCAACCTTTTAAACATCTGTGACATTTTCCCACCCTTAATTTGTGACCCTGTGCTTGATAAAATGCTGGTGACTTACTAGCCTTGAAACATTTTCCAGAGAATGCAGCACTATGGGGCAAAACTAGTGAGTCATCCAATTATGGAAACTGGCTACCTACACATGCTATTGATGGACTGTTGACCACCTGGGCCCACACCAAATTAGAGACGGACCCATGGTGGAGAGTGGATCTACTGAAAGTATACAGAGTGAACAGAGTTACCATCACCAATAGAAATGACTATGCTGATAGAATTAACGGGGCAGTGATTCGTGTTGGAAACTTTCTTGATGTTTACAGCAACACCATGTGAGGATTTCTTCAGTTGTCTTAATTTAATGTGCCTGCATATGAACAGAAACCAACAACAGATGATCTTTCTGTCTGTAGATGTGGTGTGATTTCTACTCTTGCGGTCAGTGCCACGGCCACTTTCTCATGCGGTGGGATGCTGGGACGTTATGTGGTTGTTCACATTCCTGGAGATCAGAGGTTTCTTACTCTTGCTGAAGTTGGAGTCTACGGGTATTTGGCAGGTAATTCATTTTGTAGAGCACTTTTAAATATCGAGTGTAATACTTTTTATTTCACTTTTTATTAGGGCCTGAGCACCAATGGTGTGAGGGCGCTATTGGAATTGCTGTAATTCTCCAAAATGAATCGCATTTTTGAGGGCCTAAACATGCTCGAAAATGAATTCATCTTTGCACACGCACCAAAAGTAGTGAAAACTTGCATCTGATATGGGTTTCAGAAGTGGGTGTGTCAAAATGGCTTGATAGCGCCACCTATAAAATTTCAACGGAGTGTCCCTCGAGCTATGTTTCACATACATCTACGAAATTTGGTAGACATGTGTAACACACCAATACCTACAAAAAGTCCACTGGTACAAAGTCCAAAACCCAACAGGAAGTTTGTTATTTTGAATTTTCTCAGCAATTTTTGTTGTTTTTACCATTTTCAGGCGTAATCTAGAAATTTAAACAGATCAACACCAAATTTGTTCAGTGTAATCCAAAGCCCTTTCTGACGTAAAATTGTGTGTCCGTGGCGGCCTGACAAACTTGGATGTTTCGCCAGGAAAGGGGAAGTTGTTACAGTATAATTCAGGGCCCATATTCACAAAACATTTTATCTTACCACTAAGAGTTCTCCTTAATAGCAGCAAAAGTTTTTAGCTAAAAGTTTTCCCTTAAAAATCTATTAACAATACATCATAAGGCTAAAAGTAACTCCTAATATGCCGATTTAGGAGAAAATCTTAAAAATAATAGGCGTGTCAGTCCTAAATTTAGGACTCCTACATTTTTGTTCTAAAGTATTTCACAAAGCGTTTTAGCACTAACTAGCTCCTAAATCTGTGAAACGTTAGGAGTAGTGAAGAGGACTCCTAAGGCACTAAGACCAAGCCACAAACCATCCTAAAATGGCTGTTGCCGGCTATCTGCCTCACAACATCTTGATTTCGAATAGAAATATTACAAAACCTTAGAATTAGACACTTTAACAATATGCCAATGATAACCGTAAAAAGAAAAGAACGATCCAACCGCATGTCGGCGCACGTGATTAACCGCTCACGTGTGACATGCTCGTACGCGTTCACACAGAATACGCTTTTGTGTTGACAAAGATGCGACGGAGGCAGTGGAATAGAAAAAACATAAAAGGAGAATGGGAGTGAACGTCTTCTAACTTAAGTGCCGCATTTTGTAATGCCGTTTAATGCATGAGACCCTGCAAGGAACGCGAGTACAACAGCCAAACGGGTCCATGTTTACAATCGGGATTATAATTTTTTGCCAAATTGCCCAGTCCTACTAACCATGACTATTCTATTCTGTTAATGAAAAGGCTGTTTATGCATATTCAATAATTGTTTACGCAAAGCATACACATAAGAGGCTGACATTTAGAGTGGACATATAGTTTTTTTTTTAACTAGTGACACTTAGCCTGTGTTTTTAAATCTTTATTTGAATGTGGCAAAATAATATCGCACTCTACAATATTTCTATGAATAGGCCTAAATCTCTGACAGAGACCCCTCCCCTATCAGCCAGTCACTGTGCATATGTATATAATATATATTTTAAATGTTGCCACATTCAAATAAAGATTACATTTTTAATTTAAAGATTAAAATACAGGCTAAGTGTCACTAATTAAACAAGTATATGTTCAGCTGATTGTCAGCCTCTTACATGTGTGCTTCTCATAAACAATTAGCTGATATGCATATAAACAGCCTTTTTATTAACAGAATGGAATAACAATGGCTGATAGTAAGATATGCAAATGTAAAAGAAAACCAAATGGGATGCAAGAACAGCTGTTACTTCTTGCCCAACGTGTCAATGACAACAAGGATATAATCAAAGGAAAATTTGGAGTGGGTATAACCTCCAAAAGCAAAAAAGTTGCATGGGAAAACATATGTGTGCAGATAAATGCAGAGTTTTTCTAAAACGTTGAAGTTCAAAGGCAGATTGCTAACAACAGCCATTTTGGGATAGTTGGGATGCAGCAAAATTTCACGTTTGATAAGAGTCCTGACCTGAACACATGCCCAAGACTGTATTCATTTATAGCCATGGCGCCACCTGCTGGCAACAGGAAGCATTGTATGCTCTGACCAAATATAATGTTGTTAGTCTACTTTAAAGGCCTTTGCAATGTTGAATTGCAAAGATCTTTTTTTGTTACAGTTTTTCGTTAAAGGGTGTGTCCATGGTGGCCTGACAAAGTTTGTTAATTTGTCATGGGAATAGAAGGTGTTGTAGCTCAGCCTGAACACATCTAAAGACCAATATTCTGTTATAATCCTAGTGCCACCTGCTGGCAACAGGAAATAACTTGTTTAACACTGACTTAAACATGCAATGTCCAATCTGCACCAAACTTTATATGTTTGATCAAAGTCCTTGACTGAAGACATCTATGGTCCAACGTCCAATTATAGTCATGGTGTAATAAGTTTGGCACAAATAGATGACTTTGACACTGTTGACAATAAATGACACCGTTTGCTGTTTTCCTAAAGCCACCTAGGTGTGAGGGCCCTTTTACCACTGCTTGCAGCTTAATTATTTTGATTCTGATTGGTTACACGTAGCTCTGAACTTAGGGTGACACCAGCAACATGAGGGGCTTGCAGTAAATGTCAGCATGTAACACTAACCGTAAGAAGGGGGGAAAATATTAGGTTGAAGACTAAAAAATGCATTAATTGTGTTAATTTTTTTTAATGTTAAAGATGGAGAGGATGGTTTAAAATACGACCTCTCCACTGGGTTGTTGATGTACTACTGGTGTAATGAAGTAGGGGCCTCTAATTATTGTGAATGTAGTTGTGAAGGACAGTGTTATTGTGTTTTTGTATTTCGTTTGGTGACAGAAATGATGTGCTTCAACTCGAGTTGTTTCACCAATATTCCTTGCCTCCACTGTTGCTCTCAAGTCTGTCTAAACATATTTCTGCCACAAAACAATGTTTTTTTTTTTTTTATGCCTTTATTTGGACAGGACAGTGTAGATTAGACAGGAAAGCATTGGGTGGAGAGAGAGGGGAGTGGGATCGGCAAAGGACCACAAGCCGGGATTCAGACTCGGGTTGCCGTGGGCACAATTGCGCTGTATGTTGGGGCTGCAAGGCTATTGGTGCTGAAAAAACTTTTTTTTTTTTTTTTTAATGACATTAATGAAATAGTGAATAAAGTCATTTACTGTTTTTCTCACTATTCCGATGACTTCTTACTTTTTAGAATTGCAAGTTAGCATCTCAAAATTCTGACTTTTTTTCTTTTAATCTTTTTTATTTTGTGGCAGAAATAAGCTTCCACAGAAATCTCATTCACACACGTACTTGTTAAAATTGTACATAGACATGGGTCAAGACAGGTTTTTATTAATTTTCTAGGAAATCGGGCAGTAGGGGGAGCTGTTGTACAGTCGTCGACATCTGGGGACTGGTTTCCTGAAAAGGCCATTGACAGCAATCGTGGTTTCCAGCAGTTATATACAGGATGCTCCTCAACCAACAATGAGACTAACCCATGGTGGAGGCTGGATCTGCATGATGTTTACCGGGTTAGTGAAGTGGTCATCACTAACAGAAAAGACTGCTGTGCAGATCGAATAAAAGGAGCTGAGATTCGCATCGGAAGCTCTTTGGAGAACAACGGCAACAGCAATCCCTTGTGAGAAACTTGAGGTTGAAAGAATGTGAGATATTTAGCACAACGTGGAAGGGTTTATGCAATTGTGGTCTCCTTCATCTGTTCTCTCTGTCTGTAGATGTGCTGTTATTCCTGCTATTCCAGCAGGTGAGTCCTACAACTACTCATGCGGTGGGATGGAGGGACGTTACGTGAATCTGATCATTCCTGGAGATTGGAAGGTTCTCACTCTTTGTGAGGTTGAAGTCTACGGCTATTTGGCAGGTGATTCATTGTTGTAAAGCATTATATTCAATTATGTGTATGAATATGTATTTGCTGTAAATATCATGCCAAACTTAAAACATACTTTTGGACGGACCAAAAAATCCTAATTTTCACAATTTCTGTTTGGTGACAATAATTGATGCAGAAATGACAAGACTTCACCTCCAGTTGTTGTTTACTAATAACTTCCCCACTGGTACAAGCTTTGTGCATTAAGACCCATCGTGACTTTTTTTCTTTTTCTTTTTTTTTTTTTTTTTTTTTTTTCCCATTTTCTAGCAAATCTGGCAGTAAATGGAGCTGCTATACAGTCATCAACATCTCTGGACTGGTTTGCTGAAAAAGCCATTGATCGAGGTCTCCAGCAGTTGTATACGGAATGCTCCTCAACCCTCAGTGAGACTAACCCATGGTGGAGCCTGGATCTGCGTCATATTTACCGAGTTAAGAGAGTGGTTGTCACTAACAGAAAAGACTGCTGTGCAGATCAAATAAACGGAGCGGAGATTCACATCGGAAACTCTTTGGAGAACAATGGCAACAACAATCCCATGTGAGAAACTTGAAAGTTGAAAGAACGGAAGACATGGAGCACAAATGTGAAAGGCTGATGCCAATATGACAGTATTTTTATATCTCTGATGTGTTTCTCTGTCTGTAGATGTGCTGTTATTCCTGCTATTCCAGCAGGTGAGTCCTACAGCTACTCATGCAATGGGATGGAGGGGCGTTACGTGAATCTGATCATTCCTGGAAACATGAAGACACTCACTCTCTGTGAGGTGAAGGTCTATGGAGAAGGTATGAGAGAGTCATAATAAAAGCAAGCTTAAGTAAATTATGTGCACAGTCCAAACAACTATCTAATGTTTCAGTGCTAATTGGAGTAGATGTTTTATTTACACGGATGACTTTATTTGTTTAGGTCCCTGTTTAAAAAGATCATTTGTGAAAATGCTGTTTAACTCCAGCAAGGATTTAACCGACTCTACAATGAGAGAAAATGTTCTGAAACAGGTGAGAGTAAAAAAAAAAAAGAAAAAAACTTTTTTTTGTAGTCTTAAAGTTTAGATGCATTTGAAATTAAATTGCCTTAAATGTCTTTATAGATATTTTAAGGGTTATTATTCTTCTTTTCTGAAATTTACATGAGTAACTTGTAAAATATACATGTTGCTACATTTCTTTGTGTGTGTGTGTACATATATATATATATATATATATATATATATATATATATATATATATATAATATATATATATATATATATATATATATATATATATATATATTTCTACTTTGATTTATATAATTTTGTCCATCTGTATTACTGTGTATATATAGAAACAAAATTTTGCTAATAACTTAATATTGCTCCAGTTGCTTCATTAGTAATACAATTACAATGTTTTAATCAGGGTTTACAGTGATATCATAAAGCTTATTTTAAACATTAAGATCTGAATGTATCATAATATTCTGATTTAAATCATTTTAGTATTAAAATGCTATTTTCAGTTGGGATCTGCTCTAGCTGATAGAGGATTCACAGATGTGAGACTGCAATGGTCTCAAACTCCTAAACGGGTGATCCAGAAGGTGAACGCTGCTAAAGGTGAGTTTGTACTCACAACTGTACAATAACTTATGAAATAAGGAATGATTATAAAAACCATGTGATGTAATAAACAAAAATGTTTTGTTTACAGGTCGTTGTAGTAAAGAAAATTAATACTCTTAAAATCAACAATGCCTTTAATTCATTACATTCACATTCATTAAAGACGATGATTTTGATTCTAAATACACTGACTGAAATGTCTTCATGCGTTTACAAGGTAAAGACGTTTAAGCAAGCGGTTGCTTATTCTTTATAAACTGTAAAACATCTTGTGTAATAAATGGCAATAAATACAATGAAAATAATTAAATGTCATTCACATTTAATGTAATTAAACTAAATGTGACAGTTACTGTATATTCATTGTCCATATATAATTTCTCCTGTAATATCTAAAAATGTTCCTTTTAATTGTTTTGATTTCCTGACATTTAATGTTGGTATACCTTTGGAGCTGTAATAAGATGACTAGAATCTCACAGAAATAAAGAGAAAACAACGCATGCGTTGTGAAAGAGCAGCCGTTTGCTTTATTTGAATTCTAAACTGTTATAAAGCCATATTTAATTTGACAGTAATGAAAATGAAGCTGTGAAGTAGGCCTATGTACTGTTTGTTCAGCCGACGGAAGGGCTTTCCCAAAACACATGATCTAGCACGTTTATACAGTGGATGCCATTGTAAACACTGATCCCTCACAGCCTCGTTTTCGTCCCCATTAAGAGGTCTATTATTATTTCAGGACTGACAGAGACTAAAGGTGCCATATTCAAATTTGAGTTTAACCTGATCAAAAAGTAATATGCGGTTAATTTTATTTAAAGACTTTTTGCATAATATATATACAGATTCGCCTGAATGTTGGCACGTGTTTTTGCTAATGGCCAGTAGTTTGGACAACATTCTTTCTCTAGGAGTGTCTGTTTACACTAAGTGCAAATAGAGGCTATTTACACTAACATGTGATTGGGCTAGTCAAGGAAACGGCTCCACGTGGGGCCGATGGTAAAGCACATACAGTAGTCATTTCAACCATATCTATAGCTATTTGCGCTTAGTGTAAAGAGCATATCACTCCAAAAAAAAAAAAAAAACATTTTCTCTTAGTGTAAATAGGATGCATAGCCGCCGCCGCCTTCGTTCCATTGTGTGCAAACGTTTACAACTGTCGCTATCCTATGCAAATGTATTTAAATTTCTGTTCAATGAGCTTTTATATGATCATCCGTACTCTGTATAAAGGGAGCACATCTTACAAGATAAGATATTTGTCAATGAGCTCATTGTCTGTTGAGCAGCAAATCCTCCAGCATGGCTTATCAGTCTTCTCTCTTCACTCTTGACCTCATATATCAGTCATATATGATATGACTGAACATAGAAAGTGCGCTACTTTAAAAATGTAGCAGCGGGCTGATTTTCTCCTGTGGGTAAATGTTTGAAATATTGCATGAATTATATTGGACTGAAATGCTTGTATTGAAACATTTTGGATTCTACCTATATGCAAGTACTGGATCTGCACATTACTGTAAGCTTACTATAGAGTTTTAATATTAATGAAACAGCAGCAGCAAAAATAAGTTTTTATCTACCTTTATGTTGTAGGCTATTTGTCCTGTTGTCATTTGTTTCTTAGTAAAATAAACAAACTTATTGCATATAATTTTGTTTATTCTTTGTGTCATGCAAGACTTGGTAACGAATGAATGAATCAAACGCATTTGTCTGTGTTTCACTCCTCGAATCGCGCTCACGGAAAGCGCTTGAGAAACAGTGTCTCTTCCGCGGCTCCATATGCTTTCAACTCGTTTTTTATAGTCTCGAGCAAGAAACTGTACGACATTCAAATCCGTGTATCATTCGTCCATTAATTTTTTTCATTTTTAATATTGAAAGAAGATACATGAGAAAACCAAAGTAAAACACCGTCAACCAAACATATTAAGTTATTAAGCTTAATTTAAATGTGTCTGTTGTACCATAGCCTATAGGCTATCATCACAAGTATAGCTGCTGATTGTTATTTTACTTGCATATTATTGGGACCCGACTGAAGAAGCCTTCTTTACAAAAATATTTTAGCAGGAAAATCGCAAACAGGCTATGGAAACGTTGGACTGAATGAGAGATGCAAGTTCAACGTCTGTGCAAGTTTCAGTGTCAATTCAAATAAATTAAAGTAAATTAATGGCACTAATTTTAAATAGGTTAGCATATTTTTATTTTACATTACTACTTTTTATATATATATAGGGGTTGGACAATGAAACTGAAACACTCGCCAATATAGTATTGGAGGTCTCATGGCTATATTTGCGCTGTCTGGTGCCCAATCTTCACTTACTGTACATTACACCAGTTAGAGCAGAGTGTAAAGTTTCATTATGTGCACCCAATGGTTCAAACATTGTACCTTGAAGGTAGTGCTCTGTATCAGGATAATAATGCACCAATACACACAGCAAGACTGGTGACAGACTGGTTTAATGAACATGAAAATTAAGTTGAACATCTCCCATGGCCTGCATAGTCACCAGATCTGAATATTATTGAGGCACTTTGGGGTGTTTTGGAGGAGCGAGTCAGGAAACGTTTTCCCACATCAGCATCACATAGTGACCTGGCCACTGTTCTGCAAGAGGAAAATGGCTCAAAATCCCTCTGGCTGCTTTGCAGGACTTGTATTTGTCACTCCCACGATGAAATGATGTTGTATTGGCTGCAAAAGGAGGCCCAATATCATACTAATTGTGATCTAAAACCAGGTGTTTCAGTTTCATTGTCCAACCACTGTATATATATATATATATATAATAATATATATTATATATTTTTTTTTTTATTTTATATTATTTTTTTTATTTTTTTTTTTTGTTTTCTGAATACCATTCATTTAATGATTTGCCATAAAGTGAGGTGAAGTAAATGTTAATGTTTGTGTACAATGAGCGCGAAGAAAACGCACAACGACTTGCTCTGTAGTTGAGAGAGAAAATAAAACACATCAGTTATTTGACAACAATTAATACCCAATATAAATGAAATAGACTCAGCAAAAACAAAGTTATGACTGCTGTGTATTTACACTTCACTACTGGTCTGCACTTGACAGGGCGCGTTTATCTGCTTAGAGTTTATTTAACCCGATGCAACTTATTGGAACTGCATAAACTATAGGTTAGGCCTACACACGTTGTTATTATCTGATTTATTTAATTATCGATCTATTTATTTATTTATTGGAACGAAATAAATAAATGAATAAAATTCTTGCTACTTTTAATAGCAGAGAATCATGACTTTCACTTTTTTTTTTTTTTTTTTTTAAATGTGCCATCAAACCCTGCCAACTAATGCAAAGCGTAAGTAAATTTATGTCTACATAGAAGAAAGCTCTGTTTAGGCTCTGCCCCCGTACGGGTTGTCTCGAGCCACCGTTAGGGTGGTTGTTTGATGAGAAAAAGTTAAAATGTGGTTGCAATAAACGTGGTAATTATCCGTTCAACTGCAGCAGCGGAGGACTATTATTCTGCGGGGAACTGCGGAAGAACTGACGGGCGCATGGTTTGATCTTCGGTTGACCAATCAGCAGAAAGGGGCGTTTCGTTCCGCCCAAGTGAAGAAATCGAATATTCAAGCCGTTTATTCATTTTTCCACCCCTGAACGAAAAACGAAAAATCAAGCTGAATTCTTTTTTTTTTTTTTTTTTTTTTTACTTTCTTTTAAATTAACTATTTTAAACTCTAATACAAAAAGGAAAAAGTAATGCATATACTTTATTTCTGTGAATACATCATTACTCCAGTCTTCAGTGTCACATGATCCTTCAGAAATCATTCTAATATGCTGATTTGCGGCTCAAGAAACATTTCTGATTATTATCAATGTTGAAAACGGTTGTTGTGTTTTATATTTTTATGGACGCTGTGATTCATTTAATCTTTGGGACTCACAAATGAATAGAAACCTAAAAAGAACCAGATTTATTTGAAATCGAAATCTAACATTACAAATATTGCTTTCCTTGACAAAGAAGTTTGAATTTCCAAAAATTTGCTTACCTCCGAACGCTAGTGAAGGTTGGGGACTGGTTTGCTCATAAGGCCATTGATGGTAATCGCGGCTTCCAGCAGCTGAATACATGCACCTCAACCAACAATGAGACTAACCCATGGTGGAGGCTGGATCTGCATGATGCTTATCGAGTAAGTGAAGTGGTCGTCACTAAGAGAAAACACTGCTGTGCAGATCAAATAAACGAAACTGAGATTCGCATCGGAAACTCTTTGGAGAACAACGACAACAGCAATACCATGTGAGAAACTTGAGGTTGAAAGAATGTGAGATATTGATCACAACGTGGAAGGGTTCATGCAATTGTGGTCTCCTTCATCTGTTGTCCCTGTCTATAGATGTGCTGTTATTCCTGCACTTCTAGCAGGTGAGTCCTACAACTACTCATGCGGTGGGATGGAGGGACGTTAAGTGAATCTGATCATTCCTGGAGACTGGAAGGTTCTCACTCTTTGTGAGGTTGAAGTCTACAGGTATTTGGCAGGTGATTTATTGTTGTAGAACAACAGTTCGTTTCTGTCTCCATTTGGAGGATGTTTGTCTTGGTCTGAGTCTTTAAGGAAATGTTGCAAGAAGATCAGGGCACTTCTGTAGCCATATGTCCACACACTCCATACTATGTATTTTAAGTCAAGTATGCATTTTTTACTCTCAAATTTATCTTAGAGAATTTATGGTCTTGTATTGATTTGATTGGATATCTCTGAATTGACTATGTAGTTGGAATAATACATATTTACCTGACTGATAATAAATCGTTACATTTGAATTGATTCCTTTATTCTGAGATTATTGACTCCAGTAGATAATGTTCTATTGTCATTACTGCATTTTAGCCTCAAGTTAGTAATGATGACTAAAATCCAGCTGAGATGGAACATAGTGCACACCAACTGGATCTTTAGAGATCATTCTAATACTTGGTATTAGTTCAAGTGTACTTAGACTGTAAGGGCTAAAAGAGAATTTCCGTTTAGGTCAACTGAGTCGTGTTTGACCGACCTAAATAGGGTGAGCCTAACCTCTGTTTACTGTAATTTACTGCAAGTTGGATAGAACTGGCTGGAAGACCGGCCAAGAGAGCATTGCAATAGAGGACAGAACAAGAGCTTGAACAAGGAGTTGTGTAGCATGTTCCGAAAGAATGGGTTTGATCTTCCTAATATTGTATAAAGCAAATCTGCAGGACCGGGTAGTTTTAGCAATGTGGTTAAAGAAATTCAGATGATCATCATTCACAGCTCCAAGGTTCCTGGCTGTCCTTGAAGGAGTTATGGTTGATGTGCCTAGCTGGATGGTGAGATTGTGATGGGTTTGCTGAAACTACAAGCAGTTCTGTCTTGGCAAGGTTGAGTTGTAGGTGATGGTCCTTCACTCAAAATGTATAAACATGTAAACATGTAACAATCCACCACTGGAGAAATGAAAATTATTATTGTTACCATTTATAGACCAACATAATGACGGCTATCATATTGTAGAATGTTTAAAAAATAGATATCAGAAAATAGAAAATGTGTATAACATAATATTATCTTGGATGATATTAGTATACGCAGAGACACAACTCAATAAACATTATTTATAGCTCACCTGCCTTCCAATAATCACAATAAGCTGTGTTCTTTGTTACTTTGTTCATTGTTACAACTGTGGTTGATGCTCTTCAATGTGGCGTGACGGATCAATCAGTTCAAGCGGCACATGAACCAATCATATCGTCCTCTTTACTACTAGTTACAGCACAAAATAAACATTAATAGAAGGTGTTGTAGAAAACAGAACAACTTACTGAAATGAATCATCACTCAAACACTGTTTCAACTGTGGAAATACGTCAATAAAACAGCTTTTAAACAATAATGTTAAATAAGGTCATGTTCACCTCAGGGAACACATTAATTGTCCATAAACTCGATAGTTTGCTAGAAAAAAAACTCGAGTAAGAAGCATTTTGCTAAATATATGCACTAGATATTCCTTATATTTTAACCTGGTCTGTTTACTTCCTTACTAATGTATATTTGAATAAATCATATGTTTTTATTACAGATTTGCAAGTGTTTGTCATGCTCTGACAATAAAGAGTAGCTTAAAAACACAGCAAACTGTGTAGTTTCTACAACTTCTAGGCATATTTGTTAAATGAAAACTATGAAGGGAACAGAATTACGTTTAAAACGGGATTCCCAAGTAACTTGATGAGCTTCAGTTTTGAGCTTCACCCACCCCACGATAACACAGACACAAATAATTTTGAGATTATATAAGTGTAGACTCCACTGCACACCCCTATACTCTGCTCAACAAGGCTGGATTCATCTGATGCTGAATGCAGTAAAAAAAAAAAACAGTAATATGGTGAATCATTATTACAATCTAAAAAGCTGATTTACTGCTAATTTCATGTAAACTGTTATGCATTTTTTATTTGCAAGTTATTTAATGAATAGAAAGTTTAAAAGAACAATTATTTGAAATAGAATCTTTTGTAACATTCAAATATCCTTACAGTAATGTTTGATCAATTTAATGCATCCTTGTTGAGTAAAGGTTCTCAAATTTACTGATTTGAAGCATGTTATAGATTTGTCTGTTACTTAGGATAGTTCTTCCAAGTTCTTTTTCTTTTTTCTTTTTTTTTCTAAATTACCAAACAAATCTAATGTTAAATAGATCTCATTTGTGTATGAAAATAGTAGTTTTTATGTCTTAATTTGTCAAGAACATCTGATTTACACCTCATTTGCATTCCTAGGCGTCTTTGTTCTGAACTGCCAAATAGAAAAGTACTTATAAATTTAGACCTATAATGAAACTCTGATCAGTATGATTTCCATTTTTATTCTCCTGTTAGTTCTGTGATATGAAATAAACTAAAACTGAAACTATAAAAAAATCTATCAGCATGGAGGAATTGCAAGAAGCTTTCCCGATGCTTAACCATGTTGGAGATTGTCCAGTTTGTAATAAAACAGAAAAGACAGCCAAATCACCCAAATGTGAGTGCTTTTTTCTGATTCCTAGAGTTTTGCTCTGAATACACTCTGATACACTGAAAGAGATCTAAAATAGAACAAAATTGGCCAGACTAGAAACATACAACAAAAAGTCACCTGTGTATGAGGACACTTTGTTCTTCACTAATTCCCCACCATAGATACACTCCAGTCATCATTCTAGATCTGAGAGCCACAGCTAAAGGTTCAGTAGCTACAGCGAACAAAAGCAGGGAGAGCAGGCAACCTTACCTTGTCCTTGGTCACCCATTCCAAATCTTCTTGGAAAAATAAAACAAGAAATCCCACTCGGCTCTATCAAATGCACTTTCGGCATCCATTGAAATGATAAACTCTCATTTTGGGAGGTTGAATAAATTCAAAAGTCATCTGACATTATGGAAAGATTTCCTGTCTTTGATAGGGTTGCCAGATTTATATGATTCTTGAAACATAGTTACTAAAAGAAGGGGAAATTGATCTGAGAGTGTCTTAAAGAATTCTGCCAGAAAGCCGCTTGGATCTGGGCACTTTCCATTCTCAAGCATGCTCGGTGAAGTCTTCATTTTATCTAAAGTAAGTGGTTCATCCAATTTGGAGGCCAAAACAGTGTCAATAAGGGGAATATCAAGGGAGTCGAAACCACTTTCAACATTGGAGTATATAGAGAGGTGTAGAAGTCCCTGAACTTGTCATTAATGGTGAGAGGATTGATTGTAGGACAAGAAAACGCAGAAATTTGAGTAAAATGATGCAAGGAGAAGGACTGACATAGTTGGTGTGCAAGCAGTTTACTTGGTTTATCACTTGTTACATCACTTTTTGGTCAAACTTCACGTTAGTTGTGACCCATTATGACATATTGGTCTAAATTAAGAAATAAGAAATGTTGGATACCCAATATGATGAGAAAGATGCTCACTTCTTATTCTTAATCATTTTCCAATGTTTTAAGAATCTGTAGCAATTTTGTACCCTTAACCTTTAATTTCTGATCCTGTGGTGGACATGATGCTGATGATGAGTAATAAAAGCTAGTTTGGTGAAAGTCTTCTGCAGGAGTAGATAATTCTATTCTGGTCTTTATTGTTTAAACTTTGTCCAGAGAACGTAGCACTGTGGGGCCAAACTAGTCAGTCATCAGTTTACGAAAACCCTTTCCCTAAATATGCTCTTGATGGATTGTTGACCTCCTGGACCCATACTAATAAGGGTTGTTTTGATTTCTGTGGCTGTAGTGAAGAATGAAAACGAACAGGTAAGTTTTTTTGTGTCTGTAGATGTTGTGTGATTTCTACTCTTGAGGCCAGTGCTACGGCCACTTTCACATGTGGTGGGATGGAGGGACGTTATATGGTGGTTCATATTACTGGAGATCTGAAGATTCTTAGTCTTTGTAAAGTTGGAGTCTATGGGACTTTAGCAGGTAATTCATTGTTAAAGAGCACTACATTTTAAAAACTTACTTTAAACAGTCTGCCAAAAATCACGCACACATCCTTCAAAACCATCATGATACTGGTATCTTATGTTCAGATTATTCTGATGAACAATGGGCATTCCGCATTCATCATATAAATTACCACTTAAAATATTGGTTGTGTTTCCACCAGGTTGTTCGTGCCAATAAGCGCTGGTTTTATAGTCTCCTGGGTGAACAATTTCATCGTACGCAATTTCATTGTACGCAGAATAAAATCAAGTAAAACCCAATCTTGCATGGTAACACAGAACATTATGAAAATGAGATATTTAAAATGTGTGAAACTTAAATTCAGTTCACGTTCAGTTCTTGTTGTGTGATGCAATTCAGTTAATCCAAGGTAAAAAAATAAAATTGAATTTTATGAATTTTATGCTCATAACATCTTCTATCTGAAGAGCAAACGTGCTATTTCTTAATAATCTTGGTAAGTACTTTCTCTAACAATAAATAAATAATAAATAAAAATGAACTCACCTTTTCTTAAATCACTTTCTTCACTCTAGGATCATTCACATTTTGTGTACAGACATTTGAAACTTATCCTTCTGTCTTACGTGGAAATGTAACAGCAGCAGGGTCTACAACGACATGACGGTGAGTAAATTATAACTATTCCTTTTGCTTCCAAAACAGAATATATGTCAAATTGAGTTACTGAAATACAAAATTACGGTTATTGCTTTTATTTGTAAGATAACAGCTGCAACAGCTGTGCTGAATTAATTGTTGTTGTTGTTGTTTTTTTCGTTTACTGTTTTATACATTATCCTTTAAAAAATATGGATTCTAACATCTGTTTGGGTACTTTCGTCTTCCGGTCTCCATTGAAATCCTTGTTAAAATGGGGTGAAAAGATTGAGTTAAAAAGATTCTCTCTTGAAAATTGTGACCTAAGGGTTAAGCTGTGCTGTTGTACTTGAGATCATTTGTAAATATGAAGTCCATATATTTTTATTCAACCACCTAGTTAGAATATATTTGATGGAAAAACAAAGGATTTAATGTTCAGAACAGAGTCACTACAGAAATTAAACTGTAGGGGCATTTTAACCCACAGACTAGGTTTGAAAAAACAAAACAAAAAATTGTCATTCTAAAAGTATCATTATATTTTTCTTACTTTTTTGTGGCTGCAAGTTCCGTTGAACTCTATTGGTAACAACAGAACTTGCGTCCATAGTTGCTTTTGTGAAACGCACCCCAGATTGAGAGACCAAGGAAACCAACTTTCTGTAGCACTGGCATTGACTGTTTCGGGCCATTTCAAAATAAAATTGCCAGATGTGGCAAGAAGAAATGGGGGATAATCTTTAATTGCTTTACCGCAAGATGTGTTCACCTTGATGTCCTTATTGCTATAGACATGGATTCTGTCTTGATGGCCCGGGTTTGTAGCTTGTCGTGGTAAGCCTTGCGAATTATTTTCAGACCAAACTTTTACGAGAAAGAGAACTTTAGGAGACTTTTGCATCTCTTAGCCCCAAACTATAACAGCATCTGGCCAAGCAGAAAATATATTTCGATTACAACCCAGCAAACACTCCACACTGTAATAACATTATTAATCAGGGTATCACCATATTGAATTCTTGGCAGGAATGAAATGAGGTTGTGAGGAATATAAGTACCTTACTTACACTTTTTTTTTTTAAATAGTGTACCTTATATCTTACTTTCTGACTTGCAGTACTATCACAAGCACAATGTTGTGTCAAAAATGTACAGACAAATTTACTGCATGCACTGTTTAAACAAGCATTCTCAGTGATCGTTTGTTTGGCACCTCAGACTGAGAACAGCTTTGAATATTCACAATGATCCTATCTTTCACTACTGTGAATGTGTATCTACGGAAAGGAGAGGGTGTAAATGTTTGATAGTAAAAGTAGTAAAATGTAAATGTTAAAATAAGCAAATAAGCTGCTTATTTGTTTGTCTGTTTTTGCACTTAATCTGTGTGTAAAGTGATAGCGATAGAAAATCTGTGCTGAACACAATGTCTTTTGCAGGGTCATTCTGAGTATTTAACAATCTTTCGTGATCTTAGAACTGTTGTAACTTTACAATAGTAAGGTTTCTGCTTTGCTCAATAATTAACAAAATCTCAGCTTTCAAATTATATTAATTTTATTGCAAAATTCAAACAATAATTGTGGTTGGCATGACGGATCGATCAGTTCAAGCGGTACGTTAACCAATCATCTCTTCCTCTTTACGACTAGTTACAGCATGAAACAGCATGAACATTAATGAACATTTGACGTGTTGTAGGAAAACAGCAACTTATTGAAATGAAACATTTCTCATTTAAGGCAAGATGAATAGGGTAAATAAAAAAAACTAAAAAAAAAAACCTAATAGTTATTGCCTTACTCAGATGATTGATTACATTTAATAATTGCAAACATTTTTTTTTTGTATTACAATATTCTAAAATGTTAGGTTTAAATATGCAAATGAGGCATTCTTTAATGAAATACACTAAAAATCTAAACACTGGATGAAGTCAGTTTCAAAATTCTTGTTGAATTTTTTTAGTCAAAAGTTTTTACAGAGGGAATTTTGGGAAACTCATTTTTGTCACTCTATAATTCAGAAAATACTCAGAACAAACAAAAAACAATATATTTTCACAATTTTGGGGGGTATATAATGTTGTATATAATAAAGCAAATTATACATGAACAAACCCCCCTGTAAAAACCTTTAGGATATAGACAGGAATAAAAATGTAAAGTTGGTGTGTGTAAGTGCCACTGAAGTATTTAAGTATTTGGATATTTATGAGAAAACGGCCTTTAAAAATATGTATTGTAACTGAAATCTATTGTCACCAATAGATAAAATCCTATAAAAGAAACACTTAACAGTGTCTTTTGGATGTTTTCTTTCCACTAGTCTGAAAAACCAAAAAGTCCAAAATCTTTGTAACTGAGCTGTCTAAATTCTATATGTGTTCATGATCATGAGAAATAGGTCAGTTTGTTGGAGGGGAGGAGAGATGAGGTTGGTCGTGTGATGCGTGTTTAAACAAATCATCCTCCATGAAAGCTGATGTAACTTACACTCTCCATCCTAAAAGAAGGACTGACGCCTTTAATCAACCATGAAGAAGCTCTACAAATGTCTGTGGATCTTACTGGGTAAAGCACAATATTCGTATATCTGCTCTTTTACTAGATTAACCCTAATTTTAACCCTGAGATTTCTGCACTGATCCCATGTTTTATACATTGATGCTCGCTGTGTAATGAAGTCATTTTTTAATTACGCATCTTTTTATTTATTTATTTATTTATTTATTTATTTTTTATCATGGTGTTATTGCTGTATGTACTTTGGGACATTAGTCTTCAGTGTCACATGATCCTTCAGAAATCATTCTAATATGCTGATTTGCTGCTCAAGAAACATTTCTGATTATTATCAATGTTGAAAACAGTTGTGCTGCCCAATATTTTTGTGCAAATGTTTTTGTACAGTTTTGTGTAAACATATTTGATGAAAAGAACAGCATTTATTTGAAACCGAAATCTTTTATAACATTATAAATACTCGAAATTATTAAAGTCTTTACTGTCACTTTTGATCAATTTAATGCGTCCTTGTTGAATACAAGTGTGAAGTTCTCAAATTCACTTATGTGAAACATGTAAATTTGTTTGTTACTTAATCTCTAGGATAGTTCTTGGTTTATTATTATTATTTTTTATTTTTTTTATTTATTATTATTTATTATATCTACTTTACCAAACAAATCTTATGATAAATAGATGCTCATTTGGGTATAAAAATAGTTTGATAGCCTTTATGTCAAGAACACCTGATGTTTCCTCGCCCCACTTTAAATATTTTGCCTTTGCAGATTATTGTTTTTTGCAGATTATTGTTTCATCCAAGAAGGATGAAATAGCTTGAATGTGATTCAATAAAACCTGGCTATTTCACTTGTTTCCACAGGGTTTTTATTGACTGAAGAAATGGCAAATGGACAAGAAGGTAAGAATCCTTAAAAGTGAAGTCCACTTCCAAAACAAACATTCACATACAATGTACTCACCCCCTTGTCATCCAAGATGTTCATGTCTTTCTTTCTTCAGTCGTAAAGAAATTGTTTTTGAGGAAAACATTTCAGCATTTTTCTCTACATAGTGGACTGATATGGTGCCCTGAGTTTGAACTTCCAAAATGCAGTTTAAATGCAGCTTCAAACGATCCTGAATGCGGTTGTAAACGATCCCAGCCAAGGAAGAAGGGTCTTATCTAGCGAAAAGAGCGGTTATTTTCATTAAAAAAATACAATTTAAATACTTTTTAATTTCAAATGCTCATCTTGTCGTTCTCTCCCTGAACTCAAGACAGTTAGGGTATGTTGAAAAAGTCCCATCTCATGTTCTCTCTTAACTTCAAAAATCATTTCAAATCATTTTTTAGGACGATTTTAAAGTTGAGGGAGAACATGAGATGGGAGTTTTTCAACATACCCTAACTGTCAAGAACCAGAAAAAAAACTGTCCAGGCAGAGTAAGACAAGACAGAGCGTTTGGCATTAAAAAGTATATAAATTGTATTATTTTTATGAAAATAACCGATCGTTACGCTAGATAAGAGCCTTCTTCCTCGGCTGTTTACAACCGCATTTGGGATCATTTGAAGCCGCATTTAAACTGCATTTTGGAAGTTCAAAATCGGGGCACCATATCAGCCCATTATATGGAGAAAAATGCTGAAATGTTTTCCTCAAAAAACATAATTTCTTTACGACTAAAGAAAGAAAGTCATGAACATCTAAGTGTCTTAACACCTTTGTTCTATTAAACTAGCAAATATTACATATTTAGTCCTGTATAATGAAGCTCTGATGCAATATGATGCCCATTTTTAATGTTCTGTTAGTTCTGCCTCCTTGACACCAGGTAGACCAAAGTCACAAAATTGACTGCTTATCAACAGGCAATATTTCTCTCCAAAATTGATCTTTCAGGAACAGCATTTTTTTCCCCCCCATTCACATAAAGCACATTGTGTCATCCATGTAGGTCAAATAATCAGTCAAAATAAATAGATCTGCTTTCTAAATGAGATGATGAGTGAGGGCTTTTCCAGTTCAATAAAATAAATTGTCCCTACATTGCAATCAAATGTCATACTACTAGTTCAAATTTTCAAACTATTTTTTTTATTTATTTAATAATTCTTTTGTTATCTGAATACTTCAAAGGGTCAAGTGCAATGGGAAACTATAAATGATCATTCAGCATGGAGGTATTACAAGAAGCTTTCTCAATGCTTAAACATGTTGGGGATTGTCCAGTTTGTCTGAAAGAATCTAGTGTGGAGCACACATTCACATTGCAGTAATAAAACAGAAAAGGGGGCCAAACCACCCAAATGCTTTGGTTTCTGCAGGGTGCTTTTTCTGAACCATAGAGTCTTGTTCTGAATACACTGAAAAAGCTAAAAAATGTGGACAGCAAACCAACCAGAGCAGGGGAAGAAAAGGCCAGCGATGAGAAGTTTACTTGGTTTATTATTTGTTGGTCAAACTCTGCTTTAGTTGTGAGAATCTTGGACTGTGTGAAACAAGGAGTGGCAACTTTAAGTTCTCGTCCAGTCGTTATGTCATATTACACCGCTCTCTTTGTATTATATAACCATGCAGGTCACACTATATCGACCTAGATCTGAACTGTAAGAAATAACAAATGTTAGATATCCAATATAATGAGAAAGATGCTCATTTTTATGATTCTTTAACATTACCCCTACTTTTAATTTCCGATCCTGTGTTGGACATGTTGCTGATGATGAGTAAAATAGATTAGTTTGGTAAAAGTCTTCTGTAGGAGTAGCTGACATCTTACTAGTCTTTGTTTACATTTTGTTTTTACAGAGAATGCAGCACTATATGGCATAACTAGCCAATCAACAGCTTTCGATGGAACTTCACCTGAATTGGCTCTTGATGGACTGTTAACCACCTGGACCCACACTAATGGTGAGACTGACCCATGGTGGAGAGTGGATCTGCTGAAAGTATACAAAGTGAACAGAGTCACCATCACTAACAGACCATCTCTTGGCTCGAGGATTAACGGTGCGGTGATTCGTATCGGGAACTTCCTTGACATTTACAGCAATGCCATGTGAGGATATTTCTTTTGTTTTGTTTCTGTGGCTGTAGTGAAGAATGAACACAAACAGATAACAGTTAATTTTTCTTTCTGTAGATGTGGTGTGATTTCTACTCTTGCGGACGGTGCTACAGTCACTTTCTCATGTGGTGGGATGGAGGGACGTTATATGATTGTTCATATTCCTGGAAATAACAGGATTCTTAGTCTTAGTGAAGTTGGAGTCTATGGGACAATAGCAGGTAATTCATTTTTAAAGAGTGCTACATTTTAGAAACTTTTCCATCAAGTATGGGAATATCTCTTGGTGGCAATTAGGGCTGCACAATTCATCAAATGCGATTTCCATGCGCATTTTGCCAATAAAGCCGATTCTGTAATCAGCAGTAAATCTCCATCACCTGCTTTCAGATGGAGCAGCAATTACTACACAGAGCCATAGTTCACTGATAGGTTATGCAAAAAAATAGCAGACGATATTATTGCGTGATTATGAAATCGAAAGAAATCATTCGCGATAATGACAGCTGTTTGCGTAGCTTCTAAGAGAACTACGGCTCTGTGTAGGTAGTACATCTGGAAGCATGTGAAGATACCACATTTAATAACATGTTTTTACTCCAAACTCACTTCATAACATCAGACCAGTGTTTGAAATAAATCCTTCTGTGAGATGATGTGGCTGCTTACACAGAATAAGGCACACAACATATTACATAGTATTCTAAGCAGTGATAAAGGCATTGTATTAAAACATACTTTATTATAATGAAAATTATAATAATAAGACCTCAGATAAACCATATATTGTCATAGTGGTGTGTTTATTAGTCACGTTGAATCATTGAATACAGTTAAATCTTCAAGATTTAACTCGTGATTTCATGGGTGTCCTCGGCGTTTCCGCGCGAGAGCGCCCTCTGGCCTTCGGATGAAGGTTTACTGCTGATCACAGAACCGTACTTTAATGAAAGAATCGCATGACAATCTCAGTTTCTGCCTAATCGCGATTACGATTTCATTTCGATTTATCATGCAGCCCTAGTGGCAATGACATTGTTTTAGGTAGCACGTCAATACACAATGCACCGAGGCATTATTATTTACACGGCGTCCTCCTTCAGCGTTGATGTATCCAAACGTGCCGAAGTTCCAAACAAAGGTCCACATGCAAGGTTTTTGACTTGAATTATAGGAGCTAAATCTAATACTTTAAGATACTGAGTTGTGTGATCCCGGATTAATTAGGTTGACACACTTTCTTACTCTGATGCTACATTGTTATTTTGTTACTTCCTTGTTGAATCTCGAGAAGACCTTCCCCAACCCTAAACTTAGCCCTTATTATAATACAAAAATACTATTATTGTTGTACAGTGTGACAAAAATGACGTTAGACTGATGTGCGCATGTCCAGTAGCCAGAGCTGTATCCCTTCTAGCCTGAACCTACCGCAGTAGAAAGGCCGACCCATACTTAAATCACAGTCAAATTCACAGCGCCACTCAGTGGTCAAAATGAATATAACACATCACCTTAATTGAACATCTCCATGTACATATAACCGCAGACCGGAGATCTCCAAAATGGGGCGGGAACTCCAAAAGTGGGGAAAAAAACTCCAAAATGGGGCGGGGTCTCGTCGCGCAAAGACTTTCCCCATTGGCTCTAGCTTCAGCCTATTGTTATTGACTTGCATTTCAAAACTAAACTTTATAAATGAAACACTGTTTTTTAGTTGATCTGAAATACAATAAACTATGCTATATAAATAAATATGCTCAGTGAGAGTAGAGCCCCAAAGCTCGTGGCCAGTGGTTAATGATATAACAGAATCACCCACGAGCTCTCACACGAGCCATCCCAGTGAAGCACAAGGGAAAGGCTTTACTCTATCGCTTTGTTTTAAGCAACGCGGGCGTCCCGGGGCTTGGAATTCGCAGGGTAGAAGTGGGTGATGCTGGATGTAACTAAAAAGGTCCAATTTTCCAGTGAGGTCCGGTTGGGGAGTTACAGAATGGTCCGACGATCTCATAAGGCATAATCTTATTAACTGTTTATCTGCCACGTTAGTTAGCGCCAATTCCGCTGTGCAGTCAGTTTCACTGGTTAAGGTTAGGGTAAGGTGTGGGGTAGGTTTAGGGTATAGCATTTGTGTAGCATAGTGTAGGAAATAAACACTGTGATTGACACAACCAATAAAATCTTTAGAATCAGCTGTGGCGCGGAGTCTGCGTTGAAGTGGACTGGGGGGGGAAATTGCATGCGTGTCATGTGCCTGCCTGTCAATGGGAGAAAGACACGCCCTATTTTGGAGCGGCCACCCTGTTTTGGAGTTCCCGCACCCATTTGGAGATCTCCAGGCTGCGGTTATACCACTCTCCACATTTTGGCTGGGTTACATAAATACGGAGCCCCTTAAGGGACATGGTGGTGAAAAAAAAATCAGAGTGAGTGGGGGAAAAAAAAAGAAAAAGAAAAAAAAATTCCGGGTGGGAGGAAAAATATTTTTCAGAATTTTTTTGCGTTCCCTTTGAGAAACTTTGCGCTCCCTCGCAAAACTTTTGCGTTCTCTCGCAAAACCAGCTGAATTCGGACAAACAGTTCCGGTTCACTTTACAGCTTGTAGTGGTTCGTACAGCTTGTACGTTCGTAGCTGAGCAGTTCATAGAGTTTTATTTTGAACTTGGACTCAAGTATTATATAAATACACCAAGGCACGGTTTTGAGACATTCTAAAACGCTTAATGTAAAACACTGGATGACCAACCCAGCCAGCAATGACATGTGGGGCCCAGATGGGTTAACTACGGGTTCCATGGGAACTGTGTGGGCATGGGCTTTGGCTGGGTGAAATCAGCGGGTCCCATGTAGGTTTTGTAGTATGAGTCCCACATAGGAAGCCCATATGAGCTGATTACATGGGCCTCATAAGGGACAGGCATGGGCCAAATGGGCATGGGTTTGATCTGGGAACACATATATGGGTCTTGCATGACATATTTATGGGCCAAGTGGGCATGGGTTTGATCTGGGAATGCATATATGGGTCTTGAATGGCATATTTATGGGCCAAGTGGGCATGGGTTTGATCTGGGAATGCACATATGGGTCCTGCATAGAATTTTTATGGGCCAAGTGGGCATGGGTTTGAACTGGGAACACATATATAGGTCTTGAATGGTATATTTATGGGCCAAGTGGGCATGGGTTTTTTGGAGTTTTTTTTTCAGAGATTTTTTTAAAATATATTTTTTAATTTACCTGTATGTTGTGACATTGTTTTTTAAAGATAATTTTTGTTGTTCAATTTAATATATTTCTTGCAGTTCAAAGCATCAAGTGTCTTGTATTTATCTTGTACTTATATTCATTCTTCGTTTTTAATTTTTCTTAGATTGTTTCCTTAAACCATTTGGCATGGTTGGGCTTAGATAGGCCTTGCATGAATTGCCCAGTTAGGACCAACATAAGATCCTTACAGAGCTTACTTTAAGCCCATATGGGCATTCACGGTTGAATCCTGGTGCAAGTCCACTTTAAACCCCTTTAGGCAGGTGGGGCCCAAATGGGTCTGACATGAATTACCCTGTTAAGACCCTTTACAGGTCCCCCTAAAAGCCCATCTGGGCAATCACAGCTGGCCCCGAAGTGGATCCCGGGTGCAAGCCCACTTTAAACCCCTTCAGACTGGTGGGGCCCAAATGGGTCTGACACGAATTGCCTGGTTAAGACCCACATAAGACCCTTACAGATCCCACTTAAAACCCACCTGGGCATCCATGGCTGGCCCTCATGTGGATCCCGGGTGCAAACCCACTTTAAACCCCTTTGGGCATGTGGGGCCCAAATAGGTCTGTCATAAATTGCCCGGTTAAGACCCACATAAGACCCTTACAGATCCCACTTAAAACCCACCTGGGCATCCATGGCTGGCCCTCATGTGGATCCCGGGTGCAAGCCCACTTTAAACCCCTTCAGACTGGTGGGCCCCAAATGGGTCTGACATGTATTGCCCAATTAAGACCCATGCAGTACCCTTACAGGTCCCACTTTTAGTACGTCTGGGCTTCCACGGCTGGCCCCAGTGCGGATCCCGGGTGCAAGCCCATAATGGGGCCCACATTTGCCGCCCATGAAGCCCTCATCTGGGCCCCACATGTCATTGCTGGCTGGGAAATTCAGTCTACACTATTAATAAAGCATACAGACAAGCAGAATAGCCCAGTATATAAACGTAAGCGTATCCCCTATAGAAAGGAAACGCTTAATTTATGGACTAATACAGTTAAGGCCGAATTCGATATACAGTTGAATACATTTTAAATACAGGAAAGCAGGTAAGCCCCGACTATGAACTGTTATATAAAATCAATGTCACATTTGCAGTCCTTTGGATATTCATGGAAAATTGAATTCTGGTATTTTAAACATGAAAACAATAACTCGTACAAGGGTATGTTGCTGTATGGAAGAGAGTTTTTATATTTCAGCTATTTGATCGCGCCGGCGCCTCAAGCGCACATATTCATTGCAAACAGCGCAGCCTGTTCATTGTTAAAATAAAACACAAAATCACCCAAACAGATAAGAAGTTACACTAGTCAATTTAAATAGTCTGTATTAAAGTCTTCATTTTTTTCTTTACTATGATTTTTTTTCCGTTGATTTTTTAACGTATAAAGCCCAGTTCAGAGCGAGAGCCCATACTTTCAGTTTCGCTTTAAATTATTTGTTTTGGCTTGTGTATAGCTAGACCTGTATTTTTATATAAAACTGCATTATATTATATTATATTTATTCATGTAACGGGACTCCAGGGAAGCGTGTAAGATCCAGATGCCAGCTTTATTTAACACAGCGTAGTCAAGACAGGCAGGGTCGATCTCCAAACAAACAGTTACACGTAGGCAAGACAAAAGCAAGATCCAAAATAAGCAGGCAGACGGTCAAAGTCCAAGTGAGCAGTCCAAAAGTAACACATAAACAAGGCTATGAAACTAGACAAAAACTATGGCAGTGAAGCTAGGCAAAACTATGGCAAAAACAAGGCAAAACAATGGAAAGAAACAAAACCGTGGAGATAACAAAAACAAGGCAATGAACACAAGGAAAATGCTTGATAGAGTCCACACAGGCAAAACAATACTTGGCGGAGTCTGTTTGGTGTAGGCCTCCTTAAATGGCCACCAAACAGGAAGTAACCCATGAAGTAGCAGAGGGAGCGGTAACAGATGGGTGAGGGCTCCCTCTGCTGGCGTGGCGTTACAATTTATTAGAAATGAACAATTAATTGGTTTAGGGTTTTGGTCTGTTCTGAATACGGTTAAATTTAAAGGATCTGTTGTGGAGTGCGGGGAATTAAAATAGCCTATAGGCTATGTGTGTTTATAATGTTGGTAGTATTATTTATGAATGTAATAAAATGCGACTAATAGGCTACCTGACTTATTTGTTTTTCCTTTCAAAAACTTAAAATTATGTTTAGCGTGTTTTTTTTTTTTTGTTTGTTTTTGCATGCAGCAAACAAATTAACCATGGTTTTACTACAAATAAAACTAAACAACCATAGTCACTATACTTAAATACGTATCTACAAATACTGTGTTTGTCCATTAAATGTTTTCTGTAGCCTAAAGGTTTTCTTTGGGGAGAAAAGGCTTAACGTGCACTAGCACATTGCATTTATGACTAGCTGCTTTATTGAGAGTAATGCTATTAATATTAAAATTATTATTAGTATTTATTATTGGGCCTCCGCTGTGAATGTTTTATTACATTAAGCCACATTAAGTGTTTTAGAATGTTCCAAAATCGTGCCTTAAATTAAATCACTGACTGTATTTCTATAACAGGCCTACTTGAGTCCAAGTTCAATATAAAACTCTATGAACTGCTCCACTGTGAGTTGAGTAAACAGGAAGTGTTTGTCCGAACTCAACCGGTTTTGCAAGAGAACGCAAAAAATGTTTTCCTCCCACCCCGATTTTTTTCCCCACCACCATGTCCCTTAAGGGGCTCCGGACATACTTGAAAGGGAGTTATGCATAGAAATGATTAGTTGCTCATAAGTCCCTTTAAGCATAATTTTGGTGCATATATACCCAGCCAGCAATGACATGTGGGGCCCAGATGAGGGCTTCATGGGCGGCTAATGTGGGCCCCATTATGGGCCTGCACCCGGGATCCACATTGGGGCCAGCCGTGGAAGCCCAGACGTACTAAAAATGGGACCTGTAAGGGTACTGCATGGGTCTTAATTGGGCAATTCATGTCAGACCGATATGGGCCCCACCTGCCCAAATGGGTCCAAAGTGGGCTCTGCAACATGGCTACCCAGATGGGCTTTAAATGGGATCTGTAAGAGTCATATGTGGGTCCTAACTGGGCAATTCATGCCAAACCCATTTGGGCCCCACCTGCCCAAAGGGGTTTAAAGTGGGTTTGCACCCGGGATCCACATGGGGGCCAGCCATGGATGCCCAGGTGGGTTTTAAGTGGGATCTGTAAGGGTCTTATGTGGGTCTTAACCGGGCAATTCATGTCAGACCCATTTGGGCCCCACCTGCCTAAAGGGGTTTAAAGTGGGCTTGCACCAGGATTCAACCGTGAATGCCCATATGGGCTTAAAGTGGGCTCTGTAAGGATCTTATGTTGGTCCTAACTGGGCAATTCATGCAAGGCCTATCTAAGACCAACCATGCCAAATGGTTTAAGGAAACAATCTAAGAAAAATTAAAAATGAAGAATGAATATAAGTACAAGATAAATACAAGACACTTGATGCTTTGAACTGCAAGAAATATATTAAATTGAACAACAAAAATTATCTTTAAAAAACAATGTCACAACATACAGGTAAACTAAAAAATATATTTTAAAAAAATCTCTGAAAAAAAAAAACTCCAGAAAATACAATATAAAATACACTCATGATATATGACATTGAACAACAAACATAATCTTTAACAATTTAAATTTTACAACATACCGGTAAATAAATCAAAAATATATATTTTTTTTTAAATCTCTGGAAAAAAGAAAACAAAACATCTCTGCAAAAAATACATCCAAATACACTCATGGCGTTTGTGTTGTCGACGCTCTTAGGGCTCTTGCAGCCCCCCCACCCCCACCGGACACGAGGCCCAGCCAACGCCCAGGAGGACCAGGCCGCCCCAGACGCCCCCCCGGGATGTGCCGGAACCCGCTCCCGCGCCCTAGCCACACACCCGGAGGCCCCGGCAGCACCCCCCGACCCCCCACCCCACCAAACCTCCTGGCCACCCCCTCCAACCCCTTCCCCACCAACCCACCCAGCCACCCCCGACCCTCCTCCCTCCCTCCACGCAACCCACCCACTCACCTGCTCATCCACCCATATTCATCCAACCCACTTTCTCAGTCATTCACCCACTCAAACCCTTTGACACCTACTCACTCATTCACCTCCATCCGACCCACTCGTCCATTCCCTCACACACACTCGCTCTCTTACTCATTCTCCTCAATCTAACCCATTCATCCGTCCTCTCACTCATTCACTCACTCACAGACATTCTGTGCACTTGATTCACTCGCTCATTCACTCCCTCCACCAAATTCTCTCACTCATTCCGTGAGCTCAGCTCACTCACTCCCCCCTCCCTCGACCCAACACACTCTCCTACAGTATCCTTGACTCACCCCACCAAACTCACTCCCCACACCACCCCGCACACTGACTTGCAACTCACTAAACCACCACTTATTCGCCGACTCACTTTACACAGCTCATTAATTTGTTGAACCTGCGACTACCCGCCAGCACCGGCCAGACAAGTACCAAAGGTCCCCATCATCCCGACAGGACCCCGCACCACCATAGCCCCCCAGAGAGTCCCGCAATCACCGCACGCCACCACCACCCTGAGACCAAGCCACCTAGAGGCGGTGACCTCCACCCACAAGGTAGCTAAGGAGCCAACCTTACCCCCAGGACAAGCCCCCCACCACCACTCCACCAGGACCTGCAGATCGAGGTCCCTACACTTGTGTTCCCAGTTCAAACCAAACTTAGCGCATAAATATGCCATGCAGCACCCATATATGTGTTCCCAGATCAAACCCATGCCCACTTGGCCCATAAATATGCCATTCAAGACCCATATATGCATTCCCAGTTCAAACACATGCCCACTTGGCCCATAATTATGTCATGCAAGACCCATATTTGTGTTCCCAGATCAAACCCATGCCCACTTGGCCCATAGATATGCCATTCAAGACCCATATATGCATTCCCAGTTCAAACACATGCCCACTTGGCCCATAATTATGTCATGCAAGACCCATATTTGTGTTCCCAGATCAAACCCATGCCCACTTGGCCCATAGATATGCCATTCAAGACCCATATATGCATTCCCAGTTCAAACACATGCCCACTTGGCCCATAATTATGTCATGCAAGACCCATATTTGTGTTCCCAGTTCAAACCCATGCCCACTTGGCCTTTAAAAATGCTATGCAGGACCCATATATGCATTCCCAGATCAAACCCATGCCCACTTGGCCCATAAATATGTCGTGCAAGACCCATATATGTGTTCCCAGATCAAACCCATGCCCACTTGGCCCATGCCTGTCCCTTATGGGGCCCATGTAATCAGCTCATATGGGCTTCCTATGTGGGACTCATACTACAAAACCTACATGGGACCTGCTGATTTCACCCAGCCAAAGCCCATGCCCACACAGTTCCAATGGAACCCGTAGTTAACCCATCTGGGCCCCACATGTCATTGCTGGCTGGGTATGTAAAAGACAGTTTCTATGCTATTCTGTGAACGTGTCTTGGGTGGGGGAAACCACCCTACAAAGTCTCTACTAATGATCTTCCTCATGTGATGGTCATGATATGCTGTGTCTTTGCCCATTAATCTTGGGTTTCTTCCCCCGAAATTGATGATCTCCTTCCTGGATTGGGATTATCAATACGTGTTCTTTTGTGTTAATGTTGCAAGTTGTTCAAAGCTGTGGAAGAGTTGGTTGGTTAATCTTACTTACTTACTTACATCATGCTGGCTGGCACTAATTCGATTCTGATCGACTCTTAAAAATTGCCTGATTCGCTCTAAAATGCTACACATACTTTGTGTAAAGACTTAGGACTGCTACTGGTAGGCTACTAATGAGCTTGTAGGGGCGTCTAATTAATGTGAATAGTTGTGAAAGACTGATAGATAAAAAATCATGTTTGTCATTGCGTTTGGTGACTGTAGGCTAGTTGGTGCTTTACGATATTGTCCTCTGCTGTTGCTACTAAATTTCATTCAAATTGTGCATAAACATGGATCACATTATGACGGGTGTTTATTAATTTCCCAGCAAATCTGGCAGTAGGACGAGTCGTTGTACAGTCATCGACATCTGGGGACTGGTTTGCTGAAAAGGCCATTGATAGTAATCGAGGTCTCCAGCAGTTGTATACGAGATGCTCCTCAACCCTTAATGAAAATAACCCATGGTGGAGGTTGGATCTGCAAGAGATTTACCGAGTTAGTGAAGTGGTCGTCACTAGCAGAAAAGACTGCTGTGCAGATCAAATAAACGGAACGGAGATTCGCATCGGAAGCACATTGGAAAACAACGGCAACAACAATCCCATGTGAGAAACTTGAGGCTGATAGAACATGAGACATCACTCCCAAAAGTTAAGGACTGATTGCAGATTTGACAGTATTTTTATATGCGTTTCTCTGTCTGTAGATGTGCTGTTATTCCTGCTATTCCAGCAGGTGAGTCCTACAACTACTCATGCGGTGGGATGGATGGACGTTACGTGAATCTGATCATTCCTGGAGACATGAAGATGCTCATTCTGTGTGAGGTGGAGGTCTATGGAGAAGGTATGACATACCCATATATTTTTATCAACAAAACAGTGAGGAGCACTGATATGTTTTAATGAACAAAAAATAAATTTCCATTTAATTTAAATGTATTAATATATCCTGATTTAGGTCCTGTTTTAAAAAGAACATTTGTAAAAATGCAGTTTAACTCCAGAGCTGATTTGACTGACTCTTCAATAGGAGAAAACATTCTGAAACAGGTGAAAGAAAAAAACAACTTCAACTCTCATTAATACTGTAAAGTAACAGCAGCTCTCATCTGGTTTCTTGCTTTTTTAAAACAAACAAACAAACAAACAAACAAACAAAAAACAACAGACTTTATAGTCTTGAGATATGAACTGCAATGAAAGCCTTAAATGTCTTTATGAACATTATAAGTGTTTTTGAGTGTGATTTTCGTTTTCATATGCTATTTTCAGTTGAGATTTTCTCTCGCTGATAGAGGATTCACAAATATGACACTGCATTGGTCTCAAACCCCTAAAAAAGCGATTCAGAAAGTGATCACTGCCACAGGTGAGTCAGTTCTTAAACCATTACTTTTGGAATAATAGGAATGATAAAGAGTTTAAAATTAAATGTAAATAAAATGTTTTCGTTAGATTATTTGATTTTTAATAAGCAAATATGTTCTATTTGCAGATTGTGGCGGTAATGGCAAATAAAACTCTGGAAATCAAATCTGTTTTTGGCTCACTAAATTCACATTCATTAAAGACAATGATTTGAATTCTAAGTGCACTAACTGAAATTTCTTCACAACTTTGTAAACTCTTAAAGCTCTTGTGCTTCACTGATACTATTTAGGAACTATTTTACATCTTGTATAATTGCGTAATGTTAATATAATGCGTTAAAAAACTGATATATAAATATAATAACAATAACTTGTCAAAATTACATTCATAAAATCCACAGATGTAATAAAACTTTAATTTTGCCCTTTTCTGTATTTTCACTGTCAATATTACATTTAATTTGTTCATTTTTTATTTATTTATTTTAATTTTTTAGATTTTATTCACCAGTTTATTGTAATATCTGTATGTACTTAAACATTTTCTAAAATGTGTGCAAAAGGAACAGATGTGTGACTTAACGTCCTTATTTTTATTTCGCTCTCTATTCTATACAAGACGCTGACCGCTTTAGTCATTACTTCTCTTCAAAAAATCACCATAAAATTACTTACGACTTTCTGGACGAACTTTCTTGTCGTAGAACTGAAATTAGGAAATTAGGCCTTGGTTTGAAGTCAAGACGAATGTGTGCTGTGTGTGAGGAAAAAAAAATATAATAAAGACATGATTTATGAACAGCTTGTGGGTGAAATAGGTAAAATACTGTTGCACCCGAAAGCTAGAGGTCGCTCTCGTGCGAAAACTCAAAATAAGCGCAGTAGAGGAAGACAATAACACACATAATGTTAGTTATAGGAAATGCATATGGACATCATTTTATCAATATTCCTAAAACCTCCTCAGGTATTTTCATGATAATAAAGTGTATTAATAATTATTAATAATAATTTCGCACGAGAGCGACCTCTAGCTTTCGGGTGCAACAGTATTTTACCTATTTACCTAATAATATAGGAGTCTAATAATAATAATAAGAAGAAAGCGATCAATAATACATACCTGAGATCCGGAGTTCGCGCTGATGACGTAACGAGAGGGACGCGCCATCGTCCCTTGTACACACCCCAACCTCTTGACCCCTCCCCCACGTCAAATCAGTGCCACAAAGCGAGGCGCAAAGAAAAATGAAGCGCAAAGGAAAGCTTGCGCCGCAAAGGCACGGATGACTGAAACGCGGATTTAAAGGAGCGGCGCAAAGGGAAATATGTGTTGCAAAGTCAATACGGCTGAAGTTTTACTTTGCTAAACTTTATTTTTTCTCTCAGGGGTTAACTTTTCTTTTGCAATTATTTTTTTTACTTGCAAAAAAGCAATTTTTTTTCTCAATACTCTATTTTTATTTGCAAAACATATTTTTTGTTTGCAAAACATTGTTTTATTTTGCAGATATATATGACCCTATTTTGACTCCATTAAATATTTGTTATAAAAGCATCAACATTCACAAACCGCTGTTATTTTAACTAAAAGCAATATGCTGCTGCGTGTGTGGTTGCAGAATGGACGGCATTTCGAGCGGTGAGTGGATTCTCTGATTGTCCATTGCATTTCAGAAATCAACATTGTTCAATGCTGCAAACATGTTCAAAATAGAAACTCTGCCTATGCTTACGCCTGTTAATCGTTTTTGTTTTATATAGTTGTTCTGTTGCTTTCGTGCAATACATGAATAGCAATTAATTTGTTTTAGATATTTTATGTTTAGACAGTTCTATTTTGCGGGAGTCATTTTATGTCTATCGAATCCCGGACACACGAGTCTCTGCCCGCCCGCACCCGCACTCGCCCATCAAGCCTTGTACCGCGCAAGTCTTGTACTCTCTGTTGCGTCGAGTCCAGTGCCAGTGGATTAGAGACCACTCTCGCTGGACTCGAAGCAACAGAGAGGCGCGGTACGACAATAGAAGCTGATGCGTTGCTCTCCGAACCTGGTACGTTCTCAATAAGTTTTAATGTGCCGTGCTGCCCTTTCAGAGGTTCAGAGTTTTTCAAGGTTGAAAAAGATTTCTTCCCCTCTAATTGACAACGCACAATAATGTTCTTGCCTTTGACAGAAATAAACTAAAAATACTGATTGTATTTCCAGCTACAGAACGCGTGCTTTCCTCTCTCCATGCTGACTATGTTTTCATTGGTAGTACCCGCCTCACCGGCGCTTTCCAGTCAAGTAGTTCTCAGGTAAAGGACGTGGCCTGTGCTAGCCAACACCCTTTTTATAATCTACATGATAAATCACATTCTGTCGGCAATGACGTAACGCAGCGGTAACGTATGCTTGTAATTATACTCTAATTACTCATTTGGAAATTATAACGCTTTAAATTACTCCGTTACTAAAAAAATAATCAAATTACAGTAACGAGTTACAAAGTAATGTGGTTCTTTGAGCTCTCCAAACAAACCAGCCTTGACAATGCATTTGATTGCAAGTGTGATAGACGACAGTTACACTATACAAATTATGCATTGATTATTAGGTTGATGACATTTACAGTATCATTTTATTCTGGAGAGTGATGGAGAGGCAACAATAATATGGCTTTCTTGTATTTAACCCTCAGATATTGCTTACTTATATGTAAGTGTGTAATGTAACCATACAACTATTTTTCAGTTAAATAAATGTTCTATATTTTATTTAATGCATGTTTATTTAATATTTGCAGTAGATCTTTTGGTACTAAATACTATTTGTGCAATAATTATGGTAGACCGGGTACAGCTGGTACACTTTTCGCTTTTTCCTTTACCACACCAAAACTAGGGACTGAAAAGAAGTGATTTTTCATGACTTGTCTTGACTTTTCTTTTACTTGTCTACTAAAATATTAATAGCAATTAACATCCAGAAGTAGATCATGTTTGCCACAATCAGCTAACATACACAAGAAGCATTTTTGTCCCAACTGTACCATGTCGGGTACAGTAGTAAATTCAGTTAATCATTTTAATAGTAACAGTTGAAATGTTGAGTACACTGTAAAAAATATTCCGTAAAATTTACGGTAAAAAACTGGCAGCTGTGGTTGCCAGAATTTTACCGTAAAAAATACGGTAGCAACATTTTGTGTTTTGCGGTTTTCACTTAAATTTACAGGTAAATACCGTAATTTCATTAACTGATATAATGTTAATGTACCAACCTATTGAAGTACTGAAATCTTTTTTGTACCTTTGTAATACACTGATAACCACCAAAAGTAGGTGATGATGAGAAAGTCAAATGACGAACCAAAGCTCTTCACAAACAGCTTTTAAAAATTAACATATATAGAAGGTGCACAGTGTCATTCACACAAACACTAAACACCATCATGGTAACAGACATGAAACTGAAATAATGCATAAACATTAATTTAACAACATTAGATGCAACATAGAACCCTAATGTACAAAACAGCTAAGAAAAATCTAAGAAGAAAGGGTTATTTCAACAAAAAAAAACATCAAATTTAAAAAAAAATGTAACACAGGGAATTCTGGGAATGTCAGTTTACGGTCAATTTCACTGTTCACTATAAATTTTACGGCCTTTTACCATTAACCATTTAACAGGTTTTTACTGTAGCATTTTTACAGTATTTTTACCGTTAAATTCACGGTCATTTTTTACAGTGTACAGTTAAGTACAGTAAACAGCAGAACAGTAAAAAATAAATAAATAATAAAAAATGGAACAATTGCAAACAGCAATAATAAACCAGATAAAATGCAAACAATAACCTAATAAATATAACATTAAACAATAAATAAATTATACATTTTGTCTCAACTGTACTCCGCTGACCACCTCGAACATTTCTCTAGATTTTACCGTGACCTTGTATGACACCAAGTCATTGAACATGTCAGTTTTTAGAGCACAGATTAAGGCTTACAAAAATGTAAGTTAACTTTAACAGTCATGTAAGGATGAGAAGCTATTCATTGTGGAAGGGACCTGGTAAAAAAAACTTACCCTAGAAAAAATCCTTTCCCCTATAACTTTAGACTGGAGATGAGCATGTAATTCAGTTTTCCTACGATCGAGGAGGACGTTCATACGCATGTGCGAAACAAATTTCACAGACTTGTTGTGCACAATTATTTAAGGTGTTTGAACTGTACCCGGTCTACCCTATGGTCCATTAATGACTTAAAATATATATTTTTTGTAAATATTTATTTTTCTAACTACAACTTGTGTATTTAAGGGTAAAATAGAGAAAATGGCTTTAAATTTCAATGCAAAGAAGCAAATTGTATCATTTGATACAATCGGAAAAACAATCACTTTCATTTGTAATGTCATTGTTTACAAACTAGGTACCTGTATGGCTCTTTACTAAATATACATGTGTAACCCCTCCACCGGGGTCCTACTCGCACACCGCGTCGAGCGGGTCTCGAACCCGGGTCTCCAAGAGGGTGCTCGCTGCAAAGCCAAATGGGAGGAGCTGGAGCTCTAGCTCCCCCTCGCTGGAGGTAATGGGTGGAGATAGACACCTAACCACACCCTAACCCTACCCCTTACCCTATCCTAAACATAACTCCACCCATTAGTTCACACTGGAGCAGGACATCCAGAGAGGGTGAGCTGGAGGCCATTCGGCTCTGCAGTGAGCAGTACTTGGGGTCTCCGGCATGGGAGGTGGACGCACTAACAAGAAGGTTAAAGGCTGCAGCCGCTAGCGTCAGTCGCTAGTGCATCTCTTGAGATCAGGGGAGTGAGGTTTACCTGCGCAGCACTTACCCGCTGGCCTCCGTTACACGTGTATCTAGAATATTGCAGGTCATACCTGCAACCAATTTTTAATTTTATTAAATATTTAGACATGATTAAACATTAGTTTTTTAAATGTGAAATGTAAGAAATTAATAACTTGCATCCTTTTTTTTTTTTTTAAATGATACTCGTATAAGTACACACAATGGGCCTCATTCATGAAACTTGCGTAAATATATGAGTAAATATGAGTATTTTGCGCATGAAACAGACCTTCCCTAAAACTCTCCTCTGGATTCACTAACGCTTGGTAAACGTCCGATTTGATAGTTAAACGTGTATGTTAATGAATTCCAGTCATTCGTAAATAGGGCGCTAGTGCACACTCATTCACAATTAACATAATCCCCGCCTATGAATTACAGCTATGCGAATTGCCTGTCCAGGAACGCAGTGGAATATTCTGGCCTCCAGTATTTTGCATAAATGCAAAAAAAAAAAAAGCTAGTTATATGAAAAAATCTCAGGCGCTCTTCTTAAAATGACAAGCTGGTGGCGCTTGAAAATGCCTAGATGACAGCGTTTTTCCAGCTGAGACGCTTTAGTTGCTATGATTTGGAATAGGCTATGCACGGCGGCAATGTATTACTAGTATTTCATTTTACAGAATTTTACTTAATATATAAAAGCAGTACCCAGCAATATTTACTTCTTCATTGTTGTAGGCAGTCTTTGTAATGTTGCGTTGGTCGGTATTTTTCCCGCCCGTCCTTATATTTACTGCTGGGTAAATAGTGACAGTGACAAGCGCTGTGTTTTACAGCTATCAACACAGCTACAAAAAAACAAAAAAACAAAACAAAAACATTTTCATGAATTCGAAAATTTAGGTCAGAACGGCTTTACGAACGATTTACACAAAAAATCGTTCTGCTCCTGTTTCATGAATGGCCCATCGAATGCAAGCAAATACTGAATTTAACCCAAGTTTAAAATGTTGATTTTAAAAAAAGCATTTAACTGCATTCAATAACATAATTGTGCACAGCTGCAGCTGTACACAATAACAACTGCAGAAGATTTGCATTGATTCAGTACACAGGGTAAGCAAATGCAGCGTATTTGTCTGAAAAGAGGAGTTGTGTCATGTGATGCACATTTAAATGTGTTATCCTTCATAAAATTTAAACAACACACACTCTCAAGACGGACGCTTTTACTCAACCATGAAGAAGCCTCTAATGTGGATTTACCTCATTTTTTAAGGTGTTAAAATTTCTTGGTGTTTATCCATACATTTTTATCACATGATCCTTCTAATATGCTGATTTGCTGCTCAAGAAACATTTTTGAAAATTATTAATATTACAAACAGTTGTCCTGCTGGATTTTGTTTGGAAACCGTGACACATTTTTTAAGGATTTTTGATAAATTTAATGTGTCTATTTTGAATTAAAAATGTTCTCAAATGTAGTAATATGAAAAACATGTAGAAGATTGTCGATTTGTTTGTCACTTCTCACTCTTAGTTTATTTTTTTTAGATCTACTTTCCAAATCTTACTTGCTAAATCTTATGTGAAATATGCTCATTTGTTTATCAAAATATTTTGATGACTTGTAAGTTGACAGTCTGTATTTGTCATAGACGCCTGGTTGTGATTTACTGGAATGTTTCCTCGTCCCACTTTTGATTACAATATTTTGCTTGTTGCAGATTATTATTATTATTATTATTATTATATTAATAATATTAACAATACTACTACTACTACTACTAATATTCATTATTATTAATAATGATAATAATAATAATCTGCAACAAGATAATGAATGAATGAATGAATGAATTAATAAATAATAATAATAATAATAATAATAATAATAATAATAATAATTATTATTATTATTATTATTATGTCAGTGGTTTTCGCAAACATGGTCATTACACAGACTAGCCTTGTGTTATGTTTCCATTATCATTTAGCATTTGTTAGCGACAATATCAAAGTGAATTTAAAAAAAATGCAAATATGAATGTGATTTAACAAAACCCTTCTTCTGCCTTATTTCCACAGTTTTTCTTTTCTTTTTTTTTTTTTTGATTGAGGGAATGGCAAATGGACAAGAAGGCAAGACACATTAATTTTATTTCAACCTTTGTCCTGTCTGTTTGAACTGGCAAATATAAAGTACTTAGAAATCTAATTAAGCTCTGAGGAAGTTTGATTTTATTTTTTTAAACTCTGTATAATACAGCACATCAAAACAGAAACGTTAACCGTTCATTCTTTTGCCTCATCATTTGAAATATCTGTGGCATTTCCCTTAATGTCGCTGATAAGTAATAAAGATTAGGTTGGTAAGATGCTTTAAAGGTTCATCAAGCTGATATGATTCTTTAGGGTCTTAATGAAAAGTCTATAATATACTTTGGTTAAAAATTCTCAATGGTAGTGTAAAACAACACCCTTTTTACCTTGCCAAAATCAGCTCTGCAGAAATCATCCTATTCTGGTCAAGGCTGCTTTTAATGCAAATGAGCTCTGCTCACCCCGCCCCTCTCTTCTCTCCATTGAGTGATGAGCCTGTTTACTTTTGCCACGTTTAGCCACTAAACTTGCTAGCACATTATTAGGAAAGAGGTCACAAAGATTCAGAATAAAAACCCTTATACATACTTCTGCTGTAGGTGAAGCTGGATCACAAATGATTCGCGATCCATTCGATTCCTTTCACAAACAAATGTAATCCACTGCATCTTCAGCAGCTCAGATGTCCGGAGTAAATGACGACCACTACGTTCATTATTACATCCAGCAACACAGCACCTTAATCGCTCAATTCTTGTCTAACTTACATCCCTGTTCCAGCATCAAAACAATAGAGGTTGGACTGTTACAACTGATCTAAGGTAAGAGCTCATGTCAATCAACTATCGTGGGAGCGGCCTCTGTCGGTGTGACGCCACTGAGAATGGCTCGATTTGAAAAAGGGAATATTATTTTTACAGATTAATTAAAAACCAATGCATGGATTTTTATCATTATAGGGTAGATTTGTACATACACTGCCAACACACATTAATGTTCAAACAACATGTAAAAGTGAACTTAGCATCCGATGACCCCTTTAAAAATTCACATTTAAGATGTAATACTTGATGAGAATAAAACAATGGCGACTTCTTCCTGGCCTTTATTCTTGAAACATTTTTCAGAGAACGCAGCACTATGGGGCAAAACTAGTAAGTCATTAAATTATGGAAACCGGCTGCCTACATTGCTATTGCTACAGTCCATCAATCATGCTATTGATGGACTGTTGACCACCTGGGCCCACACCAAAACAGAGGCCGACCCGTGGTGGGGAGTGGATCTACTGAAAGTATGCAAAGTAAACCGAGTAACTATCACCAATAGAAATGACCATGCTTACAGGATTAACAGAGCGGTGACTCATGTTGGGAACTTTCTTGACGTTTACAACAAGGCCATTCGAGGATCTCTTTGACTGTCTTTATTAATATGCTTGCAGATGAACAGAAACTAATAACAGATGATCTTTCTGTCTGTAGATGTGGTGTGATTTCTACTCTTGCGGCCAGCGACATGGCCAATTTCTAATGCCCTGGGATGGAGGGATGTTATATGGTGGTTCATATTCCTGGAGATAAGAGGTGTCTTAATCTTGGTGAAGTTGGAGTCTACGGGCATTTGCCAGGTGATTCATTAATGTGGAGCACTTTTCAACATTAAATGTAATAAATACTTTTCATTACATGTCTCTTTGAAAGGATCCTGATTAGTCAGTTGCAACAGGGTCAGTAATGGGTACCAACAATCAACGTTGTCAGTAGTGTATTGAACCTCCAATTAGCCTAAAAGAGGTTCAGCCAGCAGTGTTAGGGAGTAACTAGTAACATGTAACAAAATTACGTAATTTAATTACAAAATAAATGTACTTGTAAGTAGTTACAGTTACTGAGAAAAAAATGTGTAATTAAATTACAGTTTCTTTTGAAAATGTTTACGATTACAAAGGGGGTTACATCTGAATTTTTTTCACAAACCCACACCCACATACAGATTTAACTGACATGGACACGTGCTTATTCGATAACCATTTTATTTCCTATTTGGGTTTATGCATATACTTTTATTTTTTTAAGATTAACTGTTTTTCTCTAAGGCATTGTTGTCAGTGTTTCCTGTCATAACTATGCAAACATTGGTTTCAAAACCAGTATCATAGCTATTAAACTATTTCTTATGATTTTAAATCTGTATTTAACCTCAAAATGATCTCAAAGTAAATAAGAGGTGTTCAGTCTTAATTTGTGGTGGCTGTGCTTTAAATTCATTTATTACATGGCTCTGTGGAATGCTTAATTCTGATTGGTCAGACGTGACATTCCAAGGTATATTATTCCTCGATAACATACTGGTAAAAGCTAATAACACAGACTCATCCAGTCAGCTTAAGTCAGCACTATATGCTTGATAGTTTTTTTTTTGGTGGAAGCTTTGCATTTGGTTAACTAATAATAAAATAAAACGCAATTCAATAATTTGTGTACAGTTTCTTAATTTGTGATAGTATCTTGAACTCACTCTATTGTTTCATACAAGCCAACTGCTGTCATTTTGTTTTGTACACTCTAATGGATTATAAGAGAACTAAAAACCTACTACTGTAAGTACTAATACTTAATTATTTATGTGGTGAAATGTTGTGTAATAAAACTGGTTTGACTGCACTGTATCCCTCAAATCTCTGTCTAGTTTGAACTTGCCGCTTACTATCAACTGATTTCTTCATGGAAGCTTTGCGTTCAAATATTTCAACTCAGATCAGTGTTTCATGTCTAATTATTTACTTTTGTGATAAGCAGCTGTGTAAAAATTAGGATAATGTACATCCAGCCAGATGTTATCACAAAATAAAGATGTATATTATCCCTTACTTATTATAATCTGAATTCAAGTGATAAAGGATTTTGAAAGTCGTTGAGTGCTACTGTAAGGTTAACTCTGCCTGGTTTAAATGTTTCAAAACGATTAACAGAAATATAAAAAAGTAATCAAAAAGTAATCAAATGTAATAAGTTACATTACATTAAAAAAGTAATTGAAAAGTTACACTACTTATTACATTTTAAATAGAGTGACTTGTAATCTGTAACTTATTACATTTCCAAAGTAACCCTGTCAGCCAGACATATATGGAGGTCAAAGGGTGCATCATGCCACAGGACTTCACAGAAGATCTTACTTTATTGACAATGTTATTCAGGAAAAGAGAAAACTTTAAATAAATGACATTTTAATAAGTTCATCAAACAGGAACTTGTAGGCCTTTACTAGGACAAACAGTGATAACCAGGTGATACTGGAATACACTGCACTCTAGTGATTACTCCCCGCTCCACACTCCAGTCTAAAAATCGTGATCACTCAAATCATTTCAGGTGGTGGAAAGATTGACCCTATATACAGAATATAGCTAATCATGTTTATTGTCAACTTAAAAAAAAAAAAAAAAAGCACTAATTCACCAAGACATCCACACTCATACACACACACTTATAGGGTGAACTCAGGTAAAATGGGCCACATTTTGTAAAATGTGTAATTTAGATACCTGGATGTTTTTTTTTTTTTTTTCTTTTCTTAATTACTTTTGTTATGTGTAAGGTCCAGCTATAATATTTCAATTTGAATACAGTTCATATAAAGTGTTATTTGCAACATAAATAGCAATAAACATTTTGAGGTCATGTACTCCAGACATATTTTTTTTCAGGTAAAATGGGTAAAGCGGTAAAGGTAAAGTGGGCCATCCCTTATTTATCTCAACATTTTCTGCATCTTCATTAAAAACACATGATACATTAACACATATTATCAGACAAACATATCTGACAAACCTATATATATATATATATTTTTTTTTTATTAAAGACAATGATTTTGATTCTAAATCACTAAGATTTCTTCATGTGTTGTTAACAATGTATAGACTTTTAAGGCACTTTTTCTTACTTCCTGTAGAACTATAAAACATCTTGTGTTTTAGGAGAACTGGCCCACCGATTGAGCCTGGTTTCTCTCAAGGTTTTTTTTCTCCATTTGTCACCGATGGAGTTTTGGTTCCTTACTGCTGTCGCCTCTGGCTTGCTTAGTTGGGGAAACTTTTTCTTCACACGATATTGTATTCTATTTGAACTGAACTGAGCTAGATGATGACATCAGTGAATCCAATGATGAACTGCCTTTACCTGAAAATTGAGTGTTTACTGTTGCCCTTTTGCATCGTTGATGCACTATTTACTATTTAATACTGTACAGCCGCTTTATCACAATTCTGTATTGTTAAAGGCGGCATATAAATAAAGGTGACTTGACTTGTATTTGTGTATTGTCAGCTAATGAAAATAAATATTAAGAAATATAATGAAACTAATTAAATGTCTAATTCACATTCACTCGAGACACACATGCAATTAAACTTAATGTGTAAGTTTCTGTATATTCATTGTCAATATTTATTTTTTCTTGTAATATCTATATATTGAACATTAATGTTAAACCTTTGGAGCTGTAATAAGATGAATGTAATTTCCCGGGAATGGAGAGAGAACAGTGCATGCCAGTTAAAAGAGCAGCCGTTTGCCTCATTTGAATTTTAAACTGTAGCATATTTAATTTTTGACAGAAATGAAAACAAGGTTGTGAAGGCTAGAAGTACAGTGCGTTTATTGTTTTCTTTGTGATCCTCAACAAATTTTACAGCTGACAAAATGACTTTACCCCAAAAAGTAGATGAAACCCCATAAAACAGTTTTAAAAAGTGAAAAATAAATAAAAATAAATAAATAAATAAATAAATAAATAATAATAATAATAATAATAATAATAATAAAAACAAAACATGATCTAGCATATTTATATGTTAGCAAATTGACCCAACAGAGACAAAATGCAAGGACAGGAACTTAAATATGCAGGGTAATTGGGAAACACAGGTGCATGGGATTAATCAAACTAAACGAGGACAGGAACTAGACCATAAGGATACACAAGAACGGAAACAGTGGCAGAAAACAAGACAAAAAAGACCCATGATCCTGACAGTAATGTGCTGGTGTCTTATGCTATTATTATAGAACATTATTGTAGAATTTTTCAGTATGTGTCACATTTATTTTAAGATGTAAGTAGTTAATTGTGGCAGTATTGGACATTACATGCCACCATTTCTGCATTTCCCATCAACAGCTAAAATGAATGAATAATGTGTCGCACATGTTCAGTTAGTCAGGTGGTAAATGTTTATTATGGAACGCAAGTCTGTTTAATGGTCTCACTCTTCTGGTACTTCCTTTGGAAGACATTCCCATTGGACTGAGTTCTCCACGAAAGTTTAGCATATTGTGCCAAACCCTTTTCTTTCAGTATCTGCTCCATCTGAAAAACAGTTTTATTATTGTTGTTGTTGTAAATGAAATTAATGTTGTCTTTTTCCATTGGGATTGCAATGGTATTGAGTCCCTGATCGTTAAATCGTTCTCTTCTAAATTAGAAAGTTCCATGTGAGTTTCTCCCTGATGATGTGTGTGAGACTCACCTTCCCTAAAATCTCCGTCATCATTGCAGGATTGTTCAGATTTTGACTTGATTTCACCTCCACTCTTACGATTTGTCTCTTCCTGTCTGTTGGAAACACATTGATGAAGCATTCAGGGGCCATTTACCATTTTCAACTAAAAACGGAAACTGTTTTATGCATTTTGGTCATTCATTTACATGACCGCATAATTTTTGGAGCCTGAAAACACAACTTCTGAAGATGGGTTTCAAAGTGCCCAAAGTTTTTGAAAACCACAGAATCATGTAAAGAATCATGTACGATAAATACTTGGTACTCCATTAATAAAATGTCTTACTCTCCAAAATATAACTGAATCATAAACCTATCGAAGATTTTGCTCAGTCAAACAGTGTTCACCCTTTTCTTTTGAGCATTAGTGTTGGCAACTACAACAGATATTGAATAACATTTTAAAAATTAAATCAGCATTACTTAAAATTTCATAACTTTTGACCAGCAGGTCAGAAAAAAATAAAACAAAGCCAAAGTATGTATATTGACTAGAAACTCACCAATGTAACAAGCAAAGGGAATCTGAGGTATACAGCTGCGGTCGTACCACTTTCCTTGGTAAACATTAACACACAACTGATCATCCGGTTGTCCAGTCTCCCAGGCTCTGAAGGAGGAGCTACTCTGATCTGTCCAGATAAAGTCTCCATCACCTATTGTCCGATGGAGTCCAATCCAAACATTTCCCATTTCTGTAATTTTCAGCAGCTCATTGTGTTCCGCCTGGTCATCAACGGTGGCGAGATCAGTGTAATGCTGTCTGCAGTAATGCAGCGCAAACGTCCAGTTCCCTGGGGTGGGCACGTAGACAAACTCATGACGCAGTGAGAATATCAGAGCTGGTAAAAGAAGAAAATACAGACAAAATATTGGAATAGACCTACACATGTAGACTGTGCAACATTGCATTATATGTTATTGTAAAGCACCGTAAAATATACGTTTTTGCAAGTAAAAACCATTAACTGCCATATAATCTGCAGTGAAAACAGTAAAGGATTTCCAGATATTGTATTACATTTTATGTTTGTTTATTTATTTATTTATTTATTTATTTATTTATTTATTTTTTTAAAGTAGTGTTTCTTATATTTGTTATCTACACTGGCCGAGAGAGCTCAGCGCGCTTTAACTTAAGAAAACACATGCAAACAGAAAAAAAACGACAACAAATTAAGAAAACATCTCCATCAATTTGACAACACAGGCGCTGCAAACACAGATACGGAAACGCGCTGCAAATCGCACGGACCACAACTGAAATGTTTCATGGGGACCTCAAAAAGTGACGAACTCAGCTGGGACCTGATTATTATTATTATTATTATTATTATTATTATTATTATATTCAGTTTCATCATCGAACAAAAAAAAAAAAAAAAAAAAAAACAAGGCAACATTGCACATTTCAAATTGCAAATTCAACTGCAAAATAAATAAATAAATAACAGCAGAAAGAGAAAACACACAAAATACACACAAACATACCAAGAGAAAGAAGAAGAAGAAGAAAAAAAGGAAATTCCAGGGCAGTTACATAAATTTGAAAAGCTTTAAAAAGATCAGTGTTACAAAATGTAACATATAATGGTTTCTGACTTACTTTTGACTTGTGAATATAAAACTTTGCTAAGATAATTAAGAGATTTACAGTATAAACCTGTTTATCAGAAAAAGAGGGGTTTTGAAAACAAAGTAAAATGTCATAAAAATCTAAATTAAGGGGTTTGCTTAATTTCCTTGTTATGTCTATTTTAAAGTCCGTCCAAAATAAAAAATAGCATAAGGGCAATAGAAAAATAAATGTTCAATATCTGGACCTGATTATTTTGTTTACCATCCTGATCATACGATTCATTGGTCTTTTGGATATTATTAGACTAATCTGACGAATTACACACTTAACTTAATAGCAAATAAATATATAAATAAATAAATATATGCAAATAAATATAACGTTCAAAGTTCACGAAAAAAAAAAAAACTGCAATGCTTCATTAATGGTTAAAATCAGGTCAAAATTCAGGTCCCATCTGGGTTCGTCACTTTTTGAGGTCCCCCTGAAACATTTCCATTGTGGTCCGTGCTATTTGCAGCGCGTTTGTGTGATTGCAGCGCGTTCCTGAGTTTGCAGCGCATTTGTGTGTTTGGCTGTGTTGTGAGAATTTGCAGCGCGTTTCCGTATTTGTGTTGCGAGGATTGCCTTGCGAGCGCCTGTGTTGTCAAACTGATGAAGATGTTTTCTTAATTTGTTGTCGTTTTTTTCTGTTTGCATGTGTTTTCTTAAGTTGCAGCGCGTTGAGCTCTCTCGGCCACAATTCTTTGAAAGTGCGCGTGAAAAATTATACTTGGGCCTTAACACAACAATATGCACAGCCACTGAAGTTGCTGTATATGAGACTATGTCAGCATAATGATGCGATGGCACGCCAGTGTGTACACATTTAAACATCAGACGTCATGTTTATTCTTGAAGGATGTGGTAACTGCATGTACGCAAACATCCAGCGTTATATTTGTTCATGAGAGAGAATGCATCCGTACATTGTGATGTGATGTCAGTCTTGTGTCATATGTCATGTCCTAATTAGTTGTTTAGTTCAACCTTCTTTCTCAGGTAGAAAAGTCTTAATTTACTAGTAACATAAATTAATTTATTCTAGCACAGTAGATACCAGTAAAGCGAGTTCAAATAAATAATCTTATAAAACAGTTCTAATCAGTTGGGGGAAAAATCAATGGGGTGTCAATTTTGCGTATTTGGTCTTAAAGTGACAGCAACACCTGCTGCTGTGTTGTCTTATTAATGTCAAAGAACAAAACTGAATAACTGAATAACCTATTTGGCTTCAATGAGGATACAAGTAAATGTAATTTATATTTAGTAATATATTATACCTGAATACTACTGTTAGACTTGAAGAACTTTGTTTCATTTGTATCTTTGTTCTATTGTTTGTTTGTTTGTTTTTTATGTTGAACCCTATATTACAAGTGGTTTGGAGAGTGTACAAAATCAGCAGGGGATCAAATACTGTATATTGACATTTTATCACTTAATGAAATACACAGTTATTACAGTTACATTGTGAAATATACAGATCAGTATTACACCATAATACTTCAAACTGTCACAATATTTTTAACAGTGAATTTCTGCTATTATTTAGATTTAACATTGTTTTTTTTAGTGTATTTCATGTTATAAGACAACAAACCTGATTCAGCAGCTAAGAAAGAAATGTTTTTCTTACTTGAATAAAGCATTCTTGAATCAAGATATGCTAAAGCAAAATTAAAATACAAAAAAAGTATTTTTTTCAAGTCTTTCAACAACAAAAATACCTACCAATGTGTAAGAAAAATAAAATTAGTTTTCCCTTGAAAGTTTTTTTTTTTTTTTTTTTTTTTTTTTTTACCCCACTGGCAAAAACGAACACAATTGATATATGTATAGTATGAAAGTCGTTTTACTTCTCAAGTAAACGTATCTAGATCCAAGAATACTTACATATTTCTACTAGAAAACAAGAAAAAAAAAAAACTTTTTTGCTGTGAATATGTAAAACTTGGGGTTTGAGTTGAATTTGAAATTAAATGCTGGTGTAAAACAAAACGATGACAGATTATCATAAATGTGGAATCAAACATTTCCAAACCCCCTGAACTAACCTGAAAAAAGCAGCAAGAGTAAACCAGTCTTCATGATGAATGATTCACCTATGAGAAAAACAAATTTATTCAATTTTCAGTTTATTTAACTGCTCTCTTCGCCCCTAAATATTTAGATGAACCCCCTTCACCTATCTTTTTAAGACAGTGGCTTAATATATTTCTGTTTCTGTGTTGGTTACTTACTTTACAAAAGGGTTAATTCAATGAGATTAAAATGTGCTTATATTGCTAAATCACATAGAGGCCAACCAAAACAAAAAACACTCTTCAAAATGACTATAAATGTTTATAAATACTTATAATCATTTTTACAAAATGATTATAAATACTTATAATTTGATATATGTAATTATATTTTCCATTAGAAACTAAAAGTTAAATATAATCATTAAAATGTTTGTCTGTTTACTCAAATCTCAGCTTTAACCTTAACAATTTGAGATAAAGATAATAATAGCTTAAATAAATGAATATGATCATTTACCTTCAGAAGCGGACAGAAGAGCTGATTCGGCGTCTGTGTTCTTCTCAGTGTATACAGTTTTTGCTCTTATGCAAAACCTGTTCTCTATCTCAGATGCAAAACATGGAGACACTAGTTTCCATTTGGACTTTAATGCAACACATGGCTTTTCATATAAATGCCTCTGGAAAGCATTGAAACATACATTTTCTTTAAATACTCCGCAGTTTTCATAGTTTTAACTAAACTTTAAGGTTATAATAATGCAATGTGATATCTGACATTAAAAATGTAATGGAAAGCAATAAGAACAGAAACAAAAATTAAAGCAAGTCAAGTCTTGCATGTTCAGTAATTAAATTAACAAAAGCACCTAACTAAATACTACACAGTACAATGAAAAACAGTGAACAGTGTCCATAATCCATAATGAAAAAGTCCAACTCCTGTTGTCTCTCACATTAAAATCCAGCTACATATTTGTTTAGAGCTGTTTTGGCTTGTAAATGGTGCTTGATCTGTGCAGATTTCTTGTTCAGACCGGACGACTTGAAATTCCACTTGAAAAACTTTGAAATTCAGGTCAATTTTAAAAATTCAGATTTCATATTTTCAGATTTTGGTCTTGCACACCAGTATATCAGTGACTTTTTACACCTGTAATCTCCAACAAGAGCACTCAGGTCTTCTGATCAATTTCTCTTGAAAGTTCCTTGTTGACACTATAGATCAAGAGGTGCCTTTTTCTGTGATAGGTTTCGTATTTATTGAATAATCAGCTTCACCATTAGCTATTTTTAAATCTTCTTTAAAACCATATTTTTATTCAGTGTCTTTTGAATAGATTATTGAATAGGTTGAAGCAGATATACATGATGCTGTCCCCAAAATCATTAATAATCCTTATGTAAATATGATCCTTGTTATCATTGAGAAAACCCATTTCTAAGATAAAAGCTTATTTTAGGATGATCGGTGAATTAGGTGTATACCAAGCAATCACTAAGCAATGAAGAATTAAATATCTAGCCGAGGAAATTAATATTTTCAAACAAGTTTAAAGTGATTTTTACCTTTTGTGGGCATTTTTTTAACCTTTGTAAAGCCATTCTTTTTTTTGAAAGCGTGCATTATCTTTTGTGTCAAATTCTTATATTTAATCAATAAAGTCAAACATTTTAGGCTGTTATCACATAAGTAAAAACATTCAACAAAATTCATCTTTTTAATATAGAGGAAACACAAACCCTGCATCTGAATTTACATTTAGATGTATTTACCCACTGTTTAATGCAGGACATGAATGCATTTAATCTGCAGTTACAAATGCATGAAAAATGTTTTAATAGTTTAATCCTAAAACATTGAATACTGATTTTTACAATTATTTTAAAAAATGAAAAGGTACAGTGGAAGTGGCTGTGTTTGGAATGATTTTTTTTTTTTTGCGAAATAGAGCAAAAATAGGCAATATGGTGTCTAAAATGTAAGTCACTCAATATTATCAATATTAACTTATAACGTATTGAACTGTTGTATAAAATCAGCATCACATTTATGATTTTAGAAAAAATGGCACTGTTCGTGTGATATTGATTAACTATATGAAATGATATAGATACACATTTTCTGCCCCATATCCTGAATTTTGGGAAAGTACATTTTATTAGACTGAATCATGCAGTGAAAGAACGCACTCTAAGTCTAGCTAGTGTTTAAGGAATATTAACATTACATGTTTGTTTGTCTGTTTGCTTGTTTTACATCATTTAGCCTTGAATTGTATACCTTAATCACTGGTTTTCGTTATGCACCTCCTCAATGATTTAAAGTTACTGCTTGTATACAACCTAAAATGATATAAAATATGTATGTCTTTAAACGTTTGGAAAAAGTTTATCCTGAAGCATTTATATAAATGACTGAGCTGAATTTGGCTAAGACACATGTTTCGGGGAACATGCCATGCAGTAATTGCTACTTTTTTTTTTTTTGCTTTAAATTTAAGGAGTTTGATGTCAAAGTTGAGCTCTCATTATGACTAGGGCACTACTGAAGCATTATCACATGAGAAGCAATTAAGAGACAAGACTAAATCTTCTCCATCAGAGACCAACTGCATTGAAAAAGGTAAGAATCACATTAAATATGACCACATTAATAATAATAATAATAATAATAATAATAATAATAATAATAATAATAATAATAATAATAATGGAATAGAACAGGATAAAAAAAAAAAAAAAAAAAAATTCACTCCAAATCACCTCTTTCAATGTGTTACGGAAGCAGACGGACAACTGAGGTAAGTGAAAGTAACAATGTTTATTTACAGCAGAGCACAGATGAAGAATGACGTGCAGGGAAAGGTGAGTATAACAGTTCAGGTATGAGAAGTTCTTGACTGGATTACTATGCGCTGATTGGAATATGTTTCCTCTGCAGGAACGACTGGAGATCAACTGGAGTACGGAGAGAACACACACACACACACACCGTTGGATGACAGTTGTTGAGCTTACGACACACACACCACTGACTGGATGACGTTTGACTGGACGGACTGGAATGAAACAGAGAGAAAGGTAAGTATCTTCAGGTAGGTAAAGGTTTGTGAACTCTGGGAGAGCTTCACAGTGAGTCCGCTACGTATGAACGAGCCCGGACAAGGAGTGGTGAGTGGTGTGTGCTTTTATGTGTGTGAGGTAATTACGTGCAGGTGTGTGTGATTAAAACTCTGGTGACTGTGATCGCTGCGTGTGAGTGGTTGTAGAGCCTGGCCAATCCGTGACACAATGAAATGAAATGAATTAAAATGAAAGTAAAATCTTTGTCGACTTAAACTGTTTTTACTCCACATGATCTGGATGATGAAGATGCCTTGGAAATCCAAGAAGATCCAGTCACTTCCCATCAACAATCCCGTACTTCAGAAATGAAAATTCTTGTCATTTACTCGTTTGTCACTCCAAACCTGTAAGACTTTTATTAATCTTTGAAACACTTTGCTTACCGTTACTGTTCTGCTCTGTCGATTGTGTGAATAAAAAGTTAAGTTAGATCGGATCATCATATAAAGTGATCAAGTCTCTTCAGAAAATTTTGACTAATTTGCTGAATTCTTATTACTTTTACGATCTCTTTATGAACTTGATACGTGATAAGTGTGACTATGACTTGCCTAAGTGGTCTTTGCATAAACTGTCGGGAGGGATGGACACCTCTCAGATTTCATTAAAAATATCTTCATCTGTGTTCTGACGATGAACAAAAGTCTTACCGGTTTGGAACAACATGAGGGTGAGTGCTAATTTGTTTATTTATTTATTTATTTATTTATTGAGGGAAACTAATCCAAGTGAAGTGTGCTTAGCTTGTATTATTAAGATAATGTGGACTGCAGAACATACATTTTAAGTTTCAAAGTTTACTCTGTAAAACGCTATAGAATGCTATTTATTTTTATTTGCTGATATGTTTTAAATGGAACTTGAATATTTTTCAGTGTTCAAAAAACACTACATACACTGTTTAAAATTGTTCAAGTATTATTCTGATTGAGTCCATGATATAAACTTGGTGTATTCTATTGTTATTTATATATTTATTATTTTTCCCCCCATGAAGCCTGTAAACAGCTTTATTTAAAGGTGAATACATTCATCTGGAAAAAAAAAAAAAAAAAAAAAAAAAAAAAAAAAAGGATGTGTGGTAACACTTTAGAATTGAGGAACACATTTACTATTAACTAAAAGTTCTTCCTCAATAAAATAAAATAATAGTAAGCTTTTGTTAAGTTAGGTATGAGGTTGTTAATATGTTTTCTCTGTATAGTTGGTCTCTAAACTAAAGTGTTACCAGTAGTGTTGATGCTCTGTAATTTGCATTTTTGCACTGTTGTAACATTGTAAAGTAAATAATTGGTTTGTTCTGAGATGCCTGTTTACTGTTTCATTACACTATTGTAGAAATGTAGAAATATTTAAATACAGATTGAATACATCTTTAAAATAAAAATATGGCTTATTTAATGAACTTAAAACTATATTTTGTAAACTGAAAAAGTTGCCTCAATTTTACTGAGTAAAATCTGCACAGTATTTTTTACAGTGTTCCATAATTTACTTATTGTATTGGAAAACTGCTTTCCGGACCTAACCGCGGGAAACAATAACGAAATCATGTGATATTTCTCAGCTCCATCAAGTGTTGCGTGCTGAATGTGCTGTCATACACTCTTAAAAATAAAGGTGCTTCACGATGCCATAGAAGAAACTTTTTTTGTCTAAATATATATATTTGTGAACAATTTCACAGTTCAGTTTGGGTCAGTTAACTCTTCCCGTTAATTTACATCACTATTCTAATTTGTGAAAATTTTTACAGTGCAGTTTTGGTCAGTTAACCCTTCCCTCGTATTGACCCCAGGAACGGTTAGCTACAGCTGACCCAAACTGAACTGTGAAAGTTTTCACAAATCAGAATATTGTAGGGGTGTAACGATTCACTCGTTTTCTCGATGCATCGATTACAAACTCCTGACGATGTATATGCATCGATCTTGAAATATGGATTTTTGAATCGTGAATCGTTGATTTCGGCCAGTAATCGATTTAAAACACAAAGAGTCTTATGAATCTCGATTTATATAGCGATTCAGTGCTTTAAAATACATACACAATAAATTACTATAAGCAGGACTTAATAGATACATTGAACAGCGTTGTTCGTTCCCTCAACGTCTCCTACAGGCGCTCCATTTACCGCCCATCACAGGATTGTGCGCCCCCTTACAGACATTTTTGTGTGTGTGTGTGTGTGTGTGTGTGTGTGTGAGTGCAGCCAATGTGTGATCCAGGGGCGTTTCTAGGATTTTAAAACATCCGGTGCTGGTGCCAAAACATCAGGGGCTAGTGGTAGTGGGTCGGAGCTCACATCATGCTCACATAAGATTTTATTAGACACAAGTGGTTGAACCTGGACCCTTCTAGGTGGGTCCGGAGGCATTAAACCGGGAGACCTTGTCACGCTATTAACAATAGTAAATGGTAATCACTGCAAATAGCAAATACAGTATATCAAAGTATTATAACAAAATTAAAACATTACAAAAATATGTTAGACAAATAAAATAATACATTTGAAAATGTATTTATAACTGTAACAAATATATAGTTGCATGCAAAAATAGGGCCCTATTTTTTTCCCCCAAATTCCGTTTTACTTTATTTTTTTTCAAATTCTGTTTTGTGTTTTAATTTTTCTGCTCTTCTTTTTAATGGATAGATTTAATTGTATTAATCAAAATGTAATTAATCATGTGTAATTAATTAAAACCATGAACCTTATACAATTTACCGTCAATTTATCAAAAGTTGTACATGATGTACATGTTTGGGACCCTATGAAATGTTTTATTTTTTCTCACTTTACGTTTTATTGTTACCAAATATGTTTTAGCATGTCTGTTTATTTGAATGCATAAAAACAGTTTTTATTTATTTTTACAATAGCCTTATGGAATTCTGTGTTGTGTATTTTTCTGGTTATCAGATGAAGGTATGAAATATTGATTTAATTGATCTTTTAATGAAAATTATATTTTATTTTTGGCAAACAAAGGGAATTTACTATAAACATGGAAGAAATATTGTGTAAAAAAAATATATACATTTTTATTAATTAGTAGTAGTAGTAGTAGGTACGTACATTATACTGAATGATGATTAAAGTTAAACCTAACTTTTATTTTGACGGGTTGCCGACTTGCCGTGAATACCTTTACATTTCTGTGTATATATTTGATGCTTGTTTTACTCAAATGAAACAGTGAAACGCTCATGAAGTGACTAATGTATTTATTATGCCCTCATTTAGTGAAACGGCAGACGCTGAAATCACTGTGCGTGTCAGTATTACATGTGTAGAAAACGAAACCGCGCATCCGCGCCGTTCATTCATAAAGAGACACGCAGAACATGCAGGATTCATATTTAAATATTCTTTTGCGGTATAATATTTACAGATACTAGTCCATATCGCGACTTGATTTAAGTTTAATGACCAACTTTTGATTAATTGATTCAAATTTTGACAAATTCCGTGGAAATCATAGGGCCATACAAAAAAAAAAAAAAAAAAAAAAAAAAAAAAAAGAAAACACTCGGGGCTGGAGTAAAAACTTTCGGAGCTCGAGCCCCGAATGATTAGCCCTAGCGACGCCCCTGGTGTGATCTCTCCTTAGTACTCGTGGCCAGTACTGATAGAGTAAAGTGGTTTTACTTTACTTTAGTTTTTCAGTGGCCCAGTCATACCATTGACATTACCTGAGCAGTTGAAGGCTGGGCGTGAAAGTGTATATGTAAGTGTCTAAAAGCATACGCTCAATTTCACTGAATGATAAATGACGTTTGCCTTAATGTCGTTAAACCGAAAGTACGAAGGAAACGGTTAAAACAAGCACAGCATTAACAACAACCTTGAAATAAGAGCGCGAGGATTATCTGTTAATCAGATGAATGAAAGTTGCGTTCGTTATCATCATAATCATCATATAATGAACCATCCGATAGAAAGGAAATATTTAAATGCTGTAAAGAGGCTTACATTATGCAAAAGTGTGACATAAAATGTTACCCTGTACATTCACAGTAAGCTACACAATATTTAACAGGATAGCCTACTTTTATAGCCTTTTTTTTAATCTTGGCTTACATAGGCTCCCCTAGTGAGAAATAAATATACTAAAATAAATTTGAAATAAAGTACACTACAAATAAATGTTGTTCTTAATAAAACATACCCTGCTATTGTACTTTTAGTAGCCTATACTAAACTGGTATGAAGTGTGCTAAATTGGAAGTATAGTGCCGGAAGTCCAAATAAAGATGAACTGAAGTATATTTGATTGTGCTAAAGTGGAACTATTGCAAATATATTTTAAGTATATCTTGCATTTAAAAACTTTAATATTCAAAGATCATACAATCCTCTGCAATAGTGACATTAAAACACATTTTAGGCCTAATATTAATAAATGTGCATTGTGCACATGTAGTACTCCAAATAACATCAATATATTTTATATCAGTAAGTCTCGAGGGATATATCAGTAAATATGTTAATAGATTTGAACTAGACTTAGTTTGAAATAAATCTATTTTAATTATATTACTTTTCATTAGGGTAAATTTCTACATATGCTATATGTCAAGCCATTCAACTAACACTCCATAAAGGCTGCAGTGTAATTTGCCCCTGACTAAGCATATAAAGAATTTAGGAGAAGCTTCTAAATAATCCTGTGAATACACTTAGAAATGCGAACGCATTTAATCGCATCGCATCGAATTTTATTGTGAATCGTCTCGAGTCGAATCGTTCTCAGTTCGCAAAAATCGTTTCTGAATCGAATCGAAACCCTATGAAACGTGATTCGAATCGATTCTCTGCTTACCCAGAGATTCACAGCTCTAGAATAGTGATGTATATGACTCAGGGAAGGGTTAACTGTCCAAAACTGCACTCTGAATTTTTTACAAATCAAAATAGTGATGTAAATGAATCAGGGAAGGGTTAACTGACCATAAACAGGACTGTGAATGTTTTCATGAATGAGAATAATGACGTACATGAGTTTTAATCTCAATGCTCCAACACACCACGGCTGGCATCAACAGTACTGATGGAATGTGAGTTGCTGCACACGTTGCAGTATGTGAAGCTAGTAATAGCGGATTTTTTTGCTCATCAATCTGACAATAAATATGGCACACCCAGTTTTTCTGATGCACACCCAGAGTCTCTTTTCTGGCTACGCTACTGATTAGACATATTAAATATATTAGATTTGAGTTGTGGCATTTTAGCCTCGACATCCTTTACACAAATAAGAAAATGTGTATTAGTAAAACGAAGGACATTGACTATTATTTTATATAGATCCCGGAAACTACCAGAAATTGCTTCGACATACTTCCGGGTTTCCCCGGTATAGGGATTGGGGAATCACAAGGTGACGTATTTGATATGGGCGTGATGTCGGCGACCACCCACTTTTCGTGTTTGTCAGCGCCGCGCTGCCCATTGGGTGGCGCCAGCAAACACATCATCCCTGCGCTGTGGAGTCGGTTGCGCGGCTCGGTCCATTGGGCCGCGCAGATGACAGGTCAGCGCGGCGGGAGCACTTAAATACCGCGTTGTTTGGCTTCCCATATATTTACACATGTTTTCCAGCAGGTAGAACCATGTACTCTCCCATGTGATTATACGGAGCGACAGAACAAAAATGATGGTGGTGAGGATAAATGTATACATGAATGTTTTATCTTCATCAAGTGTTTCTTTTTTTCTTTTTTTTTCTGATTCTGTTCTCACTCTTCACAGCTCAAGAATTATTGACCCTTTCAGGTAACTTGCATTTTATATGTTTCATTGGATTCTATTTTAAAAACTTTCTGCATAAAAATACAGTGTTTACTGAATGACCCTAGGAATACGCTGGGAAGTTCTCCATGAATGTCAGCAGTTTGAGCATCATATTTCAACAACAACCACCAGATGGGTTGCACTTTGCATCCTGGACTGCAGTTTTACTTTGCATGCATGCCCAGTGGCATTAATAAGGATTTGAAGAGATAAACAAGAGTCTCTTAGTGCAGTCCTGTGGAATAATTAATGGAAAGTCCAGAAGAAACCACCAAGAAAAACATAAAATTGCTTCAGTGACTTTTCTGAGCTTATAATCAGAAAAACACAACTGGCTGATTTCCTCTTGATATGCACTTTCTCTGATTCATTAGTAAAGACTAACGGTGCAATCATATTACTTATGAGTGGGAGAAAGTACAACACACAAAATGGCGGAATAGTCTCGCCTTCTAAATAAAAGATCGATCTGGTAATTGGTAAAATCATTGCATCACTGCATCTGCCGTTAAAAAGCTCTGGTTGCAATAGAAACGGCATTCTGAGACGAACACACATATACTGCACATGTGCATTGGCTGGTCTAGCCTAAAAAATAAGCTTTTTTGTTTGTTTGTTTTTTAAAGCTATTTGCGCATAAGAAACAACATTTATGAGACAGTTGTTGTCAGATTTCATTGGCAATTTCAAATATGAAATGTAATCATAAGCTTGATAAACTGCTTTGGAGAATTTGGTGTTTCCCTATTCAAGGAGATAGGAGCTATTCTTGCATAACTGAGATGAGTTTCAAAGATGGCCGCCGAGTTCCCCCAGCAAGCAAAACTTCAAAAATCAAATCAGTCATAGTCAAATCTGATTCATTGAAACCGCAAACCACCGCCCCCCCATGACGTCCTGAAGCCGCCCCACGAAAAAACAACAACAAAAAAACAATAATTATTAATTTTCTTTGAGTTCACTATTGGTTGTTATATTGGTGTAGGGTCTGGCTGCAGACATGCACTTGCATTTTCAGACCCGCACTCTCAGACATCTACACTTCCGGAAGTGACGTCACTTGCAGTCTATTTTATTTTTTATTTTATCCTTTTTATTTTTAATTGAATCTCTCAACATTTTACAACAATAGCCAGGTGGCGAAGACAAGAAAAAACAAAAAAAAAAAAACTAATTCAGTCTTGTTTTAGCCTAGACCCATATTCACTGTCTATTTGATGTATATATGTAGTCATTCAATAGTGGTCTAACTGATGTCTAGTCTATTCTTGGGCTATGGTTAGATGTCTATGAACAGCCCAAATTTTGCCTTGTTTTAGCCTAGACGTCAGGGCTGTGTTTGAACGGCTAATAGACATCTTTTAAACACAAAATTGCTTGCTGGGCAATGACTACGTGTCAGCCGTACAGCTTACAGCTGCTTATTTGACGCTTTGTTTGCCTGTTTTTGCATATGATTTGGGATTTCTGTGTAAACTGACAGGAGTGCAAAAACACCCTGAAAATTTGCACTGAACACAATGTGTTGCACAGTTCTCCATCTTAAAGGTTCTTGCGCAGTATACATAAAAATATAGATGTCCATTATAACAACTGTAAAGAAAATTCACATTCATTCAGTAGACATTAGGACAAGGTAAATAAATACAGTGTGTTTGTCGGAAACGCAGGTGAGTGTGATGGAGGGAAGAAGAGACGAGGTGTGTAATGTGATGCACATTTAAACTCTTCATCCTTAGAGAAACACAGCTTTCATCAGCCATGAAGAAGCTCTGCAAGTGCCTGTGGATTTTACTGGGTAATGTACAACATTCATGTTTCTGATATTTTACTAGATTCAAACTAATATAAACACTGGGTTTCTGCAATGATTACCTCTATTTGTAGTTTAGTTTAGCACTCATTTTGTCCTTACGTTGATTTACACCATAAAGTGTTGAAATTTCTTACCAAACAAAGCTGAATATCTAGTTGCTGTTTCATACATTCATTCTTGTCTATAATGAAGCTGTTTTACCGCACATTTATCATGGTTTTGCCTTATATACTTGTTATACAAATGTGTTGTAAAAATACAAAAACAAATAATATTGTGAAATATTGTATTACACTTTAACAGTTTTCTTTGTGAACATATTTTAAAATGTAATCGATTGCTATGATCAAAGTTGAATTTTCAGCATCATTACTCCAGTCTTCAGTGTCACATGATCCTTCAGAAATCATTCTAATATGCTGATTTGCTGCTCAAGAAACATTTCTGATTATTATATCAATGCTGAAAACGGTTGTGCTGCCCAATATTTTTGTTGAAACTGTGATACACTTAATTTTTCATGATTCACAGATAAATAGAAAAAAACAAAACAAAACAAACAAACAAACAACAACAACAAAAAAAAAATAGCATTTATTTGAAATAGAAATCTTTTGTAGCATTTTAAATATCTTTACAATCACTTTCTATCAGTTTAATCATTTGGTTTTGCTTGTCACTGGATCTCTAGGGTAGTTATTTCCAGTTTATTTTATTTGATCTATTTTACCAAACAAATCACATGTTAACTAGATGCTCATTTGTGTATGTAAATGGTTTGAAGGTTTTTATGTCTGTGTTTGTCCAGAATGTCTGGTAGTAATTCATCCCAATCATCCACTTTTGATTTCAGTCTTTTACTTGTTGCATGTTGTTATTAATATGTCAGTAGTTTTATCCACCATTGTCATTTCACAAATCAATATTTTATGACGACGTTATCATTCAGATGGTATTTTGTTAGCGACTATATCAAAGTGAATTAAATAAAAAAATAATATATTAATGTGATTCAACAAAACCTGGTTCTACTAACGTATCTTGTTTCCACAGGGTTTTCATTGATTGAGAAAGTAGCAAACAGACAAGAAGGTAGGAATCCTTCATTTTTTTTAAGCTTTTGTTCCATTTTGTCTCTTTAAAAGTGAAATATAAAAATTCCTAGAAATTTAGCCCTGTAATACAGCTCTGATGTCCATTTCTATTAGTCTTGTTAGTTATTGCTCCCTGATACTGGTGTGTATTTGTGGTTGCTCTCTGGAGAACGTCAAATGTTTCTATTTATAACGTGTTTGTACAACATTGAGCAACATAGTCACAGACGTCTGATCTAATTAGTTTAGTAACATGTTCTTTTTTAGTTCGGATCTGCTCTGGCCGATAGAGGATTCACAAACTTGACACTGAGTTGGCCTCAAATCCCTAAACAGGAATAGACACGCAAATTGAACGCTGGTTAACGTGAGTGTGTTTTCACAACTGTACAATAACTTGTGATGCTGCACAAATAGGAGTAATTATAAAATGAAGTGTAATAGCAAAAATGTTTCATTTACAGGTAGTTGTGATAGTCGAAAATAATTCCCTGGAAATCAACACAGTCTTTAACTCACTAAATTCACATTCATTAAAGACAACGATTCTGACTCTGTATATAATGACTGACATTTCTTCATAATTAAATTTTTACAATGTAAAAACCTTAGTCTTAAACCTTTTATTCAAATCTTTAAGAATTATTAAACTTGCATAATTGTGTAATGTCAACAAAGCATTAGAAAATATCCGAAAACGACATTCTTCTTGTGGTTTGTTAACCAGAGGCTGTGTAAGTGATAATTTCACATGTAAGTATAGCCGACATCACAGAACAGGCGTTGTTTTTATCTTATTTTGTCAGACAACGTCACAGTTATAAATCATTTTGGAAATGACTGGCGGGTTAACTTATGGCGGCGCTTCAGTCGCTATTAAATAGTCGTTTTGTTGTCTGACAACAGAAACAGAAAATACATGTAAATTCGACCAAATGTATTAAAATTAGTCTGTATTAACATTCATGAGATTTTGTGATGTGCAAATACGACGTGATGACCTCTGGAATATGGTAATTAATGCATGATGTCATCTAGTGACATTTAGTGACTTCTCGAGCAGGTGGCGCCATTTATCTTCCTGTGCGCGGTTAAATTGAGGAACGCTACGGAATATGGTTCAGGTGAGGATAAATTGATAACGCCAAACCAATTTAGGTTTTGTCTGATTTGTTTCCTATTTAAAGGAGTTAAATAAAGAATAAAGAAGTTAGGTAAATATACAACTTCATCGATGTGTTTGTCCAAATATGCTAAGAGAGTGTTAGAATGTGTTATCCAAAATAGTCCATAGTTTGAACAACATCTTTCTCCAGAAACCTCCAGACTCTTGAGATCCACCTCAGCAAAAAAATAAAAAATAAAATAAAAAATATCCTGGATCCTGCCTTCTCCAGTTTAGATCAAGACATGTGCTTGGATAGAATGATGGGACAAGTGAAGTATCCTGCTGCCCATGTTGCAGGGCCTAAAGCTTCTCATGAAGTTTGCTCTGAACCTTCTTGTAGATCACCTCATTGTTGTTAGTCCTTGTCTAAATATAGACATCAAAGTTGGTACCTTTTTCTCATGAACTTTCTTGATTTTCACAGCATTCGTTTGAAGGTGGTTTGCTTCTCACTACTCTGCAAAGCTGCTGACCAGTGTCTCTTGTCCAGCATAATGTCCAAAGTTGGAAGAATTGAGAATAAAAAGAAACAGTTATGTCTGTGTTGCTGAGATGGTGAAGGCTTCGATCTGCAATAACTCCCACTGATGTTGAAGGCACTGGAAAAGTCAAAGAACATCATCCTCACAGTGATGCCAGGCTCCTTTCAGGTGAGCACAGACATTCATCCACACCAGCCAGGGATCTGTACTTTAGGATAGGGGTGGGAATCTTCAGGCACCTCGATTCCGATTCTGGGAGTCACGATCCAATTCCAAAACGATTCTTGATCAACATTTTTCCCCAATTAAGTCTTGCAAATACATCTTTACAACCATACATTTTAACCAAAATTGCAGTTTCTTTGTTTATAGTTGGAATCTCTGCATGTCAGTACTGTCATCTTAAAAGTAGTGGTGTGAATCTTCACTGGTTTCATGATTCAATTCAGTTACAATTTTCATTATCAACTCAATATCACGGTGCATCACATTCTCAGTTTTCAATATTACTGCACATGGCTACATTTTCATATAAATTTTTATATCAAATTTATTTTGTGGAAACTTTATTTTTTATTATATAAACAGGCTACTTTTAAAATAATCACTTATTTAAAATAAGTGTTCTTTAAGTATCCAAAAGTTTTCAGACAATAGTTATGGGTTTTTCTTTTTTCCTCACCATTATTGCCGTTTGATTATTACTGATGAGATCATAGACAGTGACAGCTTTAACAGACAGTATTCACACTAAAGGACAGATCTATTTCGATATATTAGATGTTTTGTCATGCTCTGACAACATAACTGACTGTGTGAACATCAATTTCGTATAAAAGTATTCAAAAATGGAAGTGCATTTAACCGCAGGCAATCAAATCACAAGCCGGATCACGTGAAAGTCGGTCAGTGCGCGAGTTTTGTGCACCTAATTGTACTGCATTCCAAACGGCATTAATGAAAGCATATCTAAAGTAAAACACGACGGGTGGAAGGACACAGTAGGCGCGTTCCCATTACCCTTCAAGATGCACACATTTAAATTGCGAATTGAAAATATGCCTAAATACGCCTCGATCAAATTCTGACTTGAAGCAGTGTATGCGGGTTAGAAATTCTGTCCGACTTGAGGAGGCGCCGACGCCTCGTGACTGTCACGTGTGGCATCAAAGTAACGCGATAGCGATTCGAGAGCAGACGGCTTACTCAGCCGGCGCAGTTTCTTCAAAGCTGCTGCAGGAGCTCTGATGACCACATGGCTGTTTCACGATTAGCCAGATTCACCGCATGACAACGATCACGTGTGTTTTGGGTTTATTCTAGGTGTGTTCGACTTCATCTACGGCTACAGACGGCGATCAAGAGAGTAGCCGAGAGCAGTCGCGGGCTAAAGTTAATAGGTGTGTTCGAGCTCATGCTGCGCTGCGCAGACCGATCGGCGAGATTAGCCGAAAGCAGTCGGGGAGGAGCTGAAAATGGAGCCGTCAAGTCGGACACGTTGGGGATCTCGTTGCTTCCTCAAACATGGCAATCACGTGGCGTTTGACTACTTTATTGCAGATGAACTGGAAGCTATAGAAATACCTTTTTTGTTGGAAGAAATGCAGCAGAATGAACAACGACGGTAAGTTTATAAACAATATATGTGCATGTGTAAATCATTTCATTTTAAAGTAACTGAACAAATACTGTTTCACAAATCAAGCTTATACTTAATCAAATTATGTTTTGTTTAGTGGTGTTATGTTAGGCTTCTGTAAACAATAAATAATTAGCTGTAATTGCTGTTGGAGAGTAAGCTACTTGTTTTGTGTTTATAGTACAAATACAAATAAGTTTTTATATAGCATGTTCAACAGTCGTGTAAACCTTAATTGTTGGAATCTATCCCAGTTCTACAAAAAACACTGAATGACAATACTTTTAAATTACAATACATGTGTATATAATAAGTACAATAATAAACTTATGCACAAATCCAATATAAAGAATTTAAGGGAAAAAAATGTACTGCAGTCAAAAGATCGTAAACTATTTACGAAATGGCATGCAAATTGATTTGTTATGCAATTATATGGATTGAAGCACGAAACACTTGTGATCATCGTCATGTGGTGAATGTGGCCAATCATGAGAAGCTGTGACGTCATCACAGCCTGGTGCAGTCGCTCCTGAAATGCTGCGCTGGCTGAGCAAGCCGGCTGTTCTCGAAACGCTCTCGCGTTACTTTGATGCCACACGTGAACGTCACGTGGCGTCGGCGCCGGTTTCTATTTCTAACCGGCATGCACTACTTCAAGTCAGCCGCCGATCGGTCTGCGCAGCGCCGCATGAAGTCGAACGCACCTAAAAACGGAGCTGTCAAGTCCGACACTTGCTGCTCTGGTTAGTGACGCTCTCGCGGTGTTTGCATGCACTATCACAGATGAAGTGAATTAAATGCAATATTTATCAAATACACAGACTTTTCAAAAGCGTTTTCATGAGCAACAGAAACACTTTTATCAGTGCTTTATGATAAACCTGACTCAATATAACATTGCGACTACAGTAAAAAGACTTTTATTGTTCTAAAAACACAGATTTGTCCGCATTATCGGACTTAAGGATGTTAGAATAAACCCAAAACACACGTGATCGTTGTTATGCGGTGAATCTGGCCAATCGTGAAACAGCCATGTGGTCATCAGAGCTCCCACAGCCGCTCTGAAGAAACTGCGACGGCTGAGTCAGCCGGCTGCTCTCGAATCTCTATCGGGGTACTTTGATGCCACACGTGACAGTCACGAGGGTCAGCGCCGCCTCAAGTCGAACAAAATTTCTAACCGGCATGCACTGCTTCAAGTCAGAATTTGATGGAGTTGTGCAGCGCTGCGTTAAGTCGAACACACCTTATAACACCCTCAAGTTCGATAATGTTGGCAAATCTGTGTTTTTAGAACAGTAGAAGTGTTTTTACTGTAGTTGCAATGTTATATTGAGTCAGATTTATCATAAAATACTGATAAAAGCATATATAACCCCACTTTATTAGAATTAGTATTATTAGTTGAAATATTCAGAATCGATTCAGAATCGTTGAAGAGAGAATCACGATGCATCGGAGAATCGATTTTTTTTTTCCCACCCCTACTCTAGGACAGTTTAGCACCAACACATTCTGTGTCCAATGCTTGTTTAGTTTATTTTCTGTCATGGAAAGAAACTCCTTAAGACCAACAATATAATGACCAGGCATGAGCTGCAACATTTGAGTAAGGTTGATCACCTCCGTGAAGTTGGCACCCCATTAAAAGAAATGATCACCAAAACTATGCCATTCGTTTGTGCTACGTTTGTGCCGCAAAAAAAAAAAAAAAAAAAACGTTTGTGCTGGTTTGGTGTTTGAGATATTAAACATTATTTTTTTTGACTGTGTGAGGTCACTTTCCACCCCGTGTTGCCCAAATCGCTCCAGACCGGCGCAGTTCGTTTGTGCTCATTGTGCCCATTTGTGCCGTTAAAACAAACACCTGTATCTGTTTTCCTTCCCTAGATATAACCAAAATATTTTCGGGGCTCCACCCCAGTTCGTCTAAATCGCTCCAAAAGGTGGCATTCGTTTGTGCTCGGTTTGGGCCGCTAAAATAAACATTGTATCTAATTCTCTTCCTTAGAAATAAGAAATACAATACAGGCAGTGACGTCACTCTACACCCCACTTCGTCCAAATCGCAAAAAACCGGCGCCGTTCGTTTGTGCTAGATTTGTGCCGTTAAAAGAAACCATGTAACCATGACCTCTTCTTAAATATAGCGAAAATTTCACTGTCCACCCCATTTAGCGCCACTGCAGAGTTTAAATACATAAATAAATAAATAAATAAATACATAAATAGTGTATTTTGACTTGGTTTCACTTTAGTTCACTTACTTTTTACTTAGTTTTCACTGACTTCATATTTAAAGTTGACTACATTTAAATTTCAAGGCGGCATGAACAATAACTTTAACAAAAAAGAAAAAAAAAAGTTATAATTCGTTTTGTTATAATATGTTCGATTTGTGCCGTTAGAATATTAAACATCGATTCTTCACGAATATTCGTTAATATATATATAGCCTAATTCAAAGCGCTCCCCACACCAAATGCCGTGTTTATTTGTGCTTAATATGCCATTATCTATAGGAAACATGTAGCCTAAATGTAATTGCATGGCATGACTGCATTTAATAGCTAATATGGTAAAGTTTTTCTGTCCCCCCAAACGATTATTTACCGCACTGCATAAGAAAACGAAAAAGGACATAACGGACTGTGGAAAAAGAACTCGTAGATAAAATAGGCTTAAGCTATAGACTACTGAATGTGTGCATGGCAGGACAAATTACCGGTCAAAAAAAAAAAAAAAAAAAAAAAAAAAAAAACAACTACAAGAATTTGATAGATACTACTGTAGCTACATATCATCGAGGTAAAACTATATTTGTACGTATTTGTATATATTTTAATGCATGTTGAAAAAAAATCTAAACAATTTAATGAAAACGAATGTTTTGTTGATGTTGCGAGTGCACACAAATAAAAGTAGACTTTGCAGTTCCGAATGATGCATTACTCTTACCTTTATGAGCAAAAATGATGGCGTAAATATTAATTAAAACATTCCACAGTTAGTATTCATGCTGCCTTGAAATTTAAATATAGTCAGCTTGAAATATGAAGTTAGTGAAAACTTGGAGCTGACTAAATTTAAAATTTTAAGGCAGCACAAACACTAACTTTTTTTTTTTTTTTTTTTTTTTTAACTCTGCAGTCTTCGTTATATTTAAAGAGAGGTCATGGTTACATTGGTACAGCCGGCACAAACGAATGGCAACATTTTGGAATGATTTAGATTGCATAGGGTGGAGAGTGACGTCACTGTTCGTAAAAAGTTTTGTTTTCATTATATTTAAGCAGCGGTCATATAGTTACAGGCAGGGGCGTCGTAGTTGGGTGAAAAGTGGGACTAAATTACCAGGGCCCCAAGTGGGGGGAGGGCCCCTGAGGAGTGAAATTTTATTTTCCTTTAAATATAATTTTAAGATCACAATAAATGTTGTTAACTAATGTAAATGCTAATATTTTGGGTAAATGCATCAGTTAATTGATGTATTAAATGGTGTCCAAGTACATATAGTGTCTGAGGGCAGGCACCCTCTCCCTTGCACGAAATGGTTTAGTCCACCTTCACCGGGCTTTTTGACTAGGCGCATTTGATGTAGCGTTCATTCTGCTGAAGCGGCAGACGGCAGTGCGTAACTGTGCTATGGAAGATGATGAAGAAAGTTAAATCCGGTTCTCAGAAAAGAAAAGAGAGGCAAGAAAGGGATAAAAAAAGAAATGAGGGAAAGCAACTGCTAACAAACTTCTTTCCCAAGAAAGGTGAGCCCAAAATGTGAGAGCAAATAGTCTACAAATGAACTCGTGCTGTGGTTACAAAACACTTCAATACCACCGCGATTATCAGTGCTAATAACACAACGGCATAAAACAAAATTAGAAATTACATGATGCCTTGTTTGCATAGCCTACACCATTTCAATAGTATACTAATTCGAAAACTAAATTAATATTTGTTATTGGAATATAACAGTCTAACTTTGTAGGCTCAATGTCATATAGGTTCATGAGGATATGCTGTCATATTAGTAGCAAAGCTAACTTGTCAAACGCATGGCACTCAGTTTCAGAAACTGTCACAGACGGTGATGCAGCAACAGACCCCTCATCATCTGATACTGTGGACTTAAGACAAGGTGAGCCTATACTGTAGTTTAAAATGAAAGCACATCATTTTAGCTGTTTATACTGTAATGTGTTTAGCAAAACTAAATCATGCTCTGCCTTTTACTGTAGTCTAGCTGTTTGGCTAGCCTAATTAAGAGAGTATTTTTTGACACATCCATAAGAAAAATAAAATGGCACTTAGTTTTTATTAAGTGTTCAATCACATCCATTAGGCTACATTGGAATAATATATATTTGCTTCATACGCTTGTAGAGGGGTCTGTCCAGGTAGATAGAGAAGATGTGATAGAGGATGATGGAAGTGAAGGAAGTGAAAGCAGAGAAGGTTCTGAAGAAAGTGAAAGGGAAGAAGAGAGGTCAGAAAGTAGTCAGGGCAGCGCAAAGGAGTATATGCCATTGCCTGAGGATCCAGTGCTATGGCCAGAGAAGTTGACTAATGAAGAGAGAGACACAATAGTACGCAGATTGGCAAGCAAAGAAAAAACAAATAAAATCACAGCAAAAGACAAGGAAGGGAAACCATTTCCTAACTACCTTCAATTTGCAAAGTCGGCCAATGGCCGTGAGAAAATCAAAAGAGATTGGCTAATATATAGTGAAAGTGCAGAGGCTCTGTATTGCATCCCATGCCTTCTGTTTTCTCACGAGCTCAAAAAGCCATCTAGAAGTGCTCTCAACACTAACGATGGTATGAAAATATCACACATGAAATGGCAAAGAATGTACCGAAAATTACCAGAACACGAAACAAACATGCCTCATAAGGAATGTTATTTGAAATGGAAAAGCCTTCAGTATTCATTATTGTCTGGAACAGGAGTTGATGGTCACATTCAGAAACAAATACAGACAGAAATAGAAAAGAATAGAATGATTCTTGAGAGGCTTTTGGATGTGACCCTTCATTTAGCATCAAGAAATCTTCCATTTAGAGGCAAAACTTCAAATCTAGGTGATGTACACAATGGAAACTTTCTCGGCACTTTAGAGTTGCTGGCACATTATGATTCCGTTTTAGAAGAGCACTTGGAGAAATTAAGGCAAAAGAAAGAAGGTTCAAGGTTAACACACTATCTGAGTCCTGAGACACAGAATGAGTTTATTGATATCTGTGGCAAAAGAGTGCTGAACACCATCCTGGAAGAAAGAGAAACTGCAATCTATTACTCTGTGATATGTGACTCAACACCAGATATCTCTCACACTGAACAGAATGTACTGTTATTAAGATATGTGCATCAAGATGTTGAAAGCAGTGTTTGGAAGATAACTGAGAGATTCTGTCAATTTAAAGACTTTTACAAAAAGACAGGCAAGGACATTTCTGAAATGATTCAAGCTGTGCTGCAAGACAGTGGCATACCATTAGAGGACTGCAGAGGACAAGGTTATGACAATGGAGCCAATATGTCAGGGAAACTGAAAGGCGTGCAAGCTCAGATTCTAAAAGCAAATCCGTTTGCAATATACTCCCCCTGTGCATCTCATACCCTAAATTTGGTGGGTGTACACGCAGCTGAATCATGTCAGGAGGTTGCAACATTTTTTGGTAATGTTAATCGCCTCTATAATTTCTTCAGTGCTAGTCCAGAGCGATGGGCAATCTTGAAGAAAGAAACTGGATGCTCTCTTCATCGCCTGTCTGACACTCGATGGAGTGCACGGATTGCCGCTGTGCGAATTGTGGCCTCTCATTTACCCTCTGTTCTGGTGGCACTAGAAGGTGTATTAGACACATGCAACCTTACAAGTGAAGCCAAGTCTGAGGCAAATGGCCTAAACAATTATTTCAAGACCTTTGATGCAATAGTTCTCCTAACTGTGTGGGTAAAGGTGCTACAGTGTATTGAAAATCGAAATCTAATCCTTCAGACAGGGGATATTTCTTTGGATACTCAGGCTGCAAATATCAAGGATCTACAGGAGGAAATACAGGCTATTCGTAATAAATGGGACTCCCTTCTCACTGAAGCCTCCTTAGTAGCCCAAGCCATGGAGATCCCTGCTCAATTTAGAAGTGAGGAGAGGCGGAAACGTAAAAGGAAATTAATGCCTGATGAGAGGAGGAGTGAGGATGAGACTGAGTGTAGTGCAGAGCAGGCATTCAGAAACAATGTGTTTTTTGTTGCCATTGATAGCATCATCAGCGATCTAAGTGCAAGGTTCCAGACTACAGCCACCTTATGTGAATCTTTTGCACCTCTTCTGAGGTTGGGGAATATGTCAGAAGAACAGATAAAGGCTACATGTCGGGCTCTGACTAGAACATACCCAAAAGATCTCACAGTTGAATTTGAGAATGAGATGCTGCTCCTAAAGACAGTATATAATGCCACATTTGCCCATAACCTGTCCCCTCTTCAGCTCCTTAATGCCATATATAAGCTACAGCTACAGAGCATTTTTGGAGAAACATGCATTGCACTGAGGATTTTCTGTACCTTACCTGTAACGGTTGCTGGTGGTGAGCGGGCTTTCAGTAAGATGAAACTGGTTAAAAACTACCTGAGATCAACAATGAGTCAGGATAGATTGAACAGCCTTGCCCTTCTCTCCATTGAAAGTCAGTTGGCAAGAAAACTGGACTTTAAGGATCTCATCAAGGATTTTGCCACCAAGAAGACCCGTCAGTGGGCACTAACTGGGGTATAAATTTCAGTGTTTAGCACTTTGTGGAAGTTTTTTTTGCCCTTTATTAATGGAAATTGACAAGTGAGTTAAGTTTTTTTTATCTTTCATTGTAAATTAAGCATTTTGTTAATGTGGAACGCTGAAATGGCATTTTTCTTTAATGTAATATACTCCTTAATAAAAAGCTGTTCTCTTCAGCCAAATGAAAAAGTGTTTCAATTTTCATGCAGGCCTATAATGTTAGGCTCCCTTTGGTGGCATCTACTGTTAGCTTTTAAGCATTCTGCAAATAAAACAGAAATTCAGAGAAGTTGTAAAATAAGGCTTTTTTTGTTATACATATAAGAGTTCTTAGATTAGTAGTAAGGTTAGTTGTAGGTAGTTGTGAACCTTGAGCTTACGGGGGCCCATGGCCACTGCTTGTGCATAGGGCCCAGAATTTGGTGCTACGCCCCTGGTTACAGGATTTCTTTTAACGGCACAAACGGGCACAAAATGAGCACAAAGGAACTGCACCAGTTTGGAGAGATTTGGACGGCATGGGGTGGAGAGTGACGTCACTGCCCCGTATTGTATTTGTTATTTCTAAGGAAGGGAATTAGATACAATGTTTATTTTAGCGGCACAAATCGAGCACAAACGAATGGCACCTTTTGGAGCGATTTAGACGATATGGGGTGGAGAGTTACGTAACAGGGAAAGTATTTTTCCCATTATATTTAAGAAGGGCTCAGAGATGCCAGGTTTGTTTTAACGGCACAAACGGGCACGAATCCAGCACAAACGAACGGCACCGATTTGGAGAGATCTGGAAGGCATGGGGTGGAGAGTGACGTAACTACCCCGAATTTCTTTTGTTATTTCTAGGAAGGAGAATATATTTGACGTTCATTTCAATGGCACAAATCGAGCACAAACGAATGACATCAGTTTTGTGTGTTTTAGAGGAATTGGGGTGGAGAGTGACGTCACAGCATCGAAAATATTTTGGTTAGATCTAGGGAAGGAAAACAGATACAGTGTTTGTTTTAACGGCACAAACGGACACAAATCGAGCACAAACGAACTGCGTCGGTTTGGAGCGATTTGGGCAACATCGGGTGGAAAGTGATGTCACACGGTCAAAAAATAATGTTTGATATCTCAAATACCAAACCAGCACAAACGTTCGTTTTTGCGGCACAAATCAGCACAAACGCAGCACAAGCGAATGGCATAGCTTTGGTGATTATTTCTTTTTATGGGGTACCAACTCCGTGTGACAGGAATTAGTTTCCACAAACTGATTTGCATTATCCCCTTTACTTCGATTTTGAATTCCAGATGAGCAGATGTCGGAGTAGTCAAAGCAGGCAGTCAAGCAAAGGGTGTAGAAACTTTGGAAACTGCGTCTTTGAAAACATTGAAAACAAGTGGCCGTGTTATCCACTCAACTATACAATGAAGATTCTTTCAACAATTTCTACAGAGCATTGCATCAAACCAGTATTTTTTTAAAACAGGCATCTGTCAGGCTGAGCACCTTAATGAATTCAATGAATCTTAAAGGAGAAGTCCACTTCCAGAACAACAATTTACAAATAATTTACTTACCACCTTGTCATCCAAGATGTTCATGTCTTTCTGTCTTCAGTCGTGAAGAAATTATAATTTTTGAGGAAAACATTTCAGGATTTTTCTCCATATAATGGACTTTATTGGTGCCTCAAATTTGAACTTCCAAAATGTAGTTTAAATGCAGCTTCAAAGGGCTCTAAACCATCCCAGAGAAAGAAGAGTCTTATCTGGGGAAACGATTGGTCATTTTTTTCGGAAAATAAAAAATTGTGTACTTTTTAAGCACAAAATCTCGTGTAGCACTAGCTCTGGGATGCGCGTCCACAATGCTACGTACTATTGAATCACGTCAAAAGGTCATGCAGAGTTTTTTTTTTTCAAATGGCCGATTGTTTCGCTAGATAAGACCCTTCTTCCTCGGCTGGGATCGTTTTGAGCTCTTTGAAGCTGCATTTAAACTGCATTTTGGAAGTTCAAAATCGGGGCACCAATGAAGTCCATTATATGGAGAAAAATCCTGAAATGCTTTCCTCAAAAGCCATAATTTCTTTATGACTAAAGACAGAAAGACATGAACATCTTGGATGACAAGGGGATGAAATTATTTGTAAATTGTTGTTCTGGAAGTGGAGTTCTCCTTTTAATGAAGTCTAGTCCTCTTTTATTTATAAATAGTGCTTTATGCAATTCACATTGTTTCATATGCATCATCAGTAAGTAGAGTCAACTCACTAGTATTGCCAGCTAAACAAGCCAAAAGGTGAACAGACTTGTTATGTAATACTTGTTACTTTTCTCAGCACTGCTCAGCATGGACCAATCATTTGTTGCTTTGTTGTGTGCTGGTGTCTTATGTTAACATTATAAAACATTATTGCACAGTTTTTCAGTATGTTTTACATTTATTTTAAGATGTAATTAGTTAATTGTAGCAATGAATTTCAGCATTTCCCATCAACAGCTAAAATAAGTGAATAATGTGTCACACATATAAGTTCAGTGTGTGAGCAAGGAGAGTTTGTGAGGAGCAAAAACTTATATGAGGACTAGGCAGAATGCAAACGCGAGGTGACCATGATGAAACCTGGAATATGGTAAATAATGCATTATGTCTAGTGACATTTAGTGACTTTTCAAGCAGGGATTTTGTTAAAATCACTAATGACTTGCTTCTTGCATCAGACCAAGGCTGCATCTCACTGCTAGTTTTACTTGATCTTAGTGCTGCGTTCGACACTATAGATCATGACACACTAATAGATCGACTACAAAATTATGCAGGTATCCAAGGGCAGGCTTTAAAATGGTTTAGATCCTACCTGTCTGATCGCTACCACTTTGTTTATTTAAATGGGGAGTCATCTCAGTTATCACCAGTAAAGTATGGAGTGCCACAAGGATCTGTTCTAGGTCCTCTACTATTTTCAATATACATGCTGCCCCTTGGTAATATTATTAGAAAACACGGGATTGGTTTCCATTGTTATGCTGATGATACTCAACTATATATCTCAACAAGACCAGATGACACTTCTGAATTATCGAAGTTAACAGAGTGTGTTAAAAATGTAAAAGATTGGATGACCAACAATTTTCTGCTATTAAATTCAGATAAGACAGAGATATTACTTATTGGACCTAAAAACAATACACAGAATCTTTTGACTTACAATTTACAACTAGACGGATGTACTGTTACTTCCACTACAGTCAAAAGCCTGGGTGTTATATTAGACAGCAACTTGTCTTTTGAAAATCATATTTCTCATGTTACAAAAACAGCATTCTTCCATCTTAGAAACATTGCCAAGCTGCGAAACATGTTACCTGTTTCTGATGCAGAAAAGCTAGTTCACGCATTCATGACCTCTAGACTGGACTATTGTAATGCACTACTAGGTGGTTGTCCTGCATCTTCAATAAACAAGCTACAGATAGTCCAAAATGCAGCTGCTAGAGTCCTTACCAGGTCAAGAAAATATGATCATATTACCCCAATTTTAAAGTCTCTGCACTGGCTACCTATTAGGTTCCGCATCAGCTACAAAATAGCACTTCTTACCTATAAGGCACTTAACGGTTTAGCTCCTGCGTACCTAACTAGTCTTCTACCACGCTACAATCCATCACGCTCCCTAAGGTCGCAAAACTCTGGACTGTTGGTAGTACCTAGGATAGCAAAGTCCACTAAAGGAGGTAGAGCTTTTTCACATTTGGCACCCAAACTCTGGAACAGCCTTCCAGATAACGTTCGGGGTTCAGACACACTCTCTCTGTTTAAATCTAGATTAAAGACACATCTTTTTAGCCAAGCATTCAAATAATGCATCTCATAAACTTTTCCTGCAGCTATATCTGATCAAATGTTCATTATTAATCTTTTAGCTCTGGTTTAACAAACCTTCCTTTTCTTAGTTTGAACAGCAGCTACGCTAATTATGTTCCTATTTGTTCTCTGTTTTTGCCATGGGATTGACATCCCATGGTAACTAGGAATTCACAAGCTCCAGTGTGGATCCAGAACACTTAAGAAGAGATGATGCCAACCCCACAGAGGACTTCAGATGATGCCAACCCTGAAAACATACAGCACTACCGAATTCTGCTACTAATTTATAGTGTTCTTTGTCTGTTTGATTACGTCATTAATTGATCTTTACCACACATCTCTGCCATATGTACATCAAGCTACTACTACATATATTGTAAAAATGTCAATTTGGTGTAAAGCTGCTTTGCAACGATATGTATCGTGAAAAGCGCTATACAAATAAATTTGAATTTGAATCAGGAATTAGTTTGCAAAAACTGATTTGCATTATCCCCTGCACTTCAAGTTTGAATTCCAGATAAGCAGATTTTGGACTAGTCAAAGTAGGCAGTCACGCAGAGGATGTAGAAACTTTGGAAACTGGGAGAATCTCTACATAGTGTTGCATCCAACCAGTAATTCAGGCTGAACACCTTAATGAATTCATTGAACCTTGAATGAAGTCAGGTTCCCTTTATTTATAAATAGTGCTTTATGCAATGCACATTGTTTCAAAGCAACTTTACAGTGATAATCAGGAAAATAATGATTCAGTGAACCAAACATTCATTGTTCAGTTAAAACCAGTTCATTGTGAATTCAGTTTGGTTAAACAACTATGTAAAGTCCATCAATTATTTCATGAGTTTGATTCCTCTGTGAAGCAGCTCTGGAGAGAACAGTGATGCCATCATCAGTAGCCTAAGTGCAGTCAAGTCACTAGTATTGCCAGGTAAAACAAGCCAAAAGGTGAACCGAGATTAACTAGTTTTTATAAAACAGGTACAATTATTATGATGATAAGTCTAAATCTTAAAATATTTATGAACACTTTCTACTTATTTACACTGCTGATGTTGTACAAGGAAGGTACTCAAGCTTGTTATGTGATACTTGTTACTTTTCTCAGCACTGCTCAGCATGGACCAATCATTTGTTACTTTGTATTGTATTGGTGCCTTATGTTATCATTATAGAACATTATTGCACTGTTGTTGAGTAGGTGTCACATTTATTTTCAGATGTAATTAGTTAATTGTAGCAGTGTTGGACATTACATACCACCATTTCTGCATTTCCCGTCAACAGCTAAAATGAGTGAATAATGTGTCACACATACATGTTCAATATGTGAGCAAGGAGTTTGTGAGGTGCAAAAACATATATGAGGACTAGGCAGAATGCAAACGTGAGGTGACTGTGACGACACCTGGAATATGGTAATTAAAGCATGATGTCTAGTGACATTTAGTGACTTTTCGAGCAGGTATCAGGAATTAGTTCACAAAAACTGATTTGCATTATCCTCTGCTCTTCAATTTTGAATTCCAGATAAGCAGATTTTAGACTAGTCAAAGTAGGCAGTCAAGCAGAGGATGTAGAAACTTTGGAAACTGGGTCAAAACAAGTAGCCTCAGGTGTTATCCACTCAACTACAGTGAAGATTCTTTCAATAGAATTTCTAGATAGCGTTGCATCCAACCAGTATTTCGGGCTGATCACCTTAATGAATTCAGTGAACCTTAATGAAGTCAATTCCCCTTTATTTATGAATAGCGCTTTATGCAATGCACATTGTTTCGAAGCAGCTTTACTGTGATAGTCAGGAAAATTAATCATTTAGTGATGCAAACAGAATTCAATTCTGCTATAAAGCAGCTCTATCAAGACAATAGCAAATAATCATTATTCAGTTGAAACCAGTTCATTGTGGATTCAGTTTGGTTAAACAACTGTGTAAAGTCTGTCAATTATTTAATGAGTTTGATTCATCTGTGATCATTGTGTCAAGTCACTAGTATTGCCAGCTAAACAAGCCAAAAGGTGAACAGAGATTAACTAGTTTTTATCAAACAGGTACAAATATTATAAGTCTAAATCTTAAAATATTCATGAACACTTTCTACTTATTTACACTGCTGATGTTGTACAAGGAAGGTACTCAAGCTTGTTATGTGATACTTGTTACTTTTCTCAGCACTGCTCAGCATGGACCAATCATTTGTTGCTTTGTAGTGTATTGGTGTCTTATGTTAGCATTATAGAACATTATTGCACAGTTTTTCAGTATGTTTCACATTTATTTTAACATGTAATTAGTTAATTGTAGCAATGCATTTCAGCATTTCTCATCAACAGCTAAAATGAGTGAATAATGTGTCACACATATAAGTTCAGTGTGTGAGCAAGGAGAGTTTGTGAGGTGCAAAAACATAAATGAGGACTAGGCAGAATGCAAACGTGAGGTGACCATGATGAAACCTGGAGTATGGTAATTAATGCATGATGTCTAGTGACATTTAGTGACTTTTCAAGCAGGTACCAGGTATTAGTTTGCAAAAAACTGATTTGCATTATCCTCTGCACTTCAAGTTTGAATTCCAGATAAGCAGATTTTGGACTAGTCAAAGTAGGCAGTCACGCAGAGGTTGTGAAACTTTGGAAACTGGGTCAAAACAAGTGGCCTCAAGTGTTATCCACTCAACTACAGTGAAGATTCTTTCAACAGAATTTCTACATAGCGTTGCATCCAACCAGTAATTCAGGCTGAACACCTTAATGAATTCAGTGAACCTTAATGAAGTCAATTCCCCTTTATTTATGAATAGCGCTTTATGCAATGCACATTGTTTCAAAGCAACTTTACCGTGATAATCAGGAGAATAATTATTCAGTGATGCAAACAGAATTCAATTCTGCTGTAAAGCAGCTCTATCAAGAAAATAGCAAACATTCATTATTCAGTTAAAACCAGTTCATTGTGAATTCAGTTTGGTTAAACAACTGTGTAAAGTCTGTCAATTATTTAATGAGTTTGATTCCTCTGTGATCATTGTGTCAAGTCAAGTCACTAGTATTGCCAGCTAAACAAGCCAAAAGGTGAACAGAGATTAACTAGTTTTTATGAAGCAGGTACGATGATAAGTCTAAATCAAAAATGAATTTCATGAATATTTTTTGACTTATTCACACTGCTGCTCTTGTATAATTTACTCAAGCTTTTCATGTGATACTTGTTACTTTTCTCAGCACTGCTCTGCTTTGTAATTGTCACAATTTGCTGTAGTAGGCAGCACGCAGGAGACGCGGAGTAAATGTGAACAGTCTTTAGTACACAAACACAGGGGATAATTCACAGCAGAGGCTTGAGCAATCACACAAATTCAACAAGTAGACCCAACAGAGACAAAACGCAAGGACAGGAACTTAAATACACAGGGTAATTGGGAAACACAGTTGCATGGGATTAATCAAACTAAATGAGGACAGGAACCAGAGCATATAAGGATACACAGGAACAGAAACAGTGGCAGAAAGCAAGACAAAACAGGTCCATGATCCTGACAGTAATGTGCTGGTGCGTTATGTTAACATCATAGAACATTATTGTACAATTTTTCAGTATGTGTGTCTCTTTTTTTTTTTTTTTTTTTTTTTTTTTTTTTTTTTAAGATGTAAGTAGTTAATTGTGGCAGTATTGGACATTACATACCACCATTTCTGCATTTCCCGTCAACAGCTAAAATGAGTGAATAATGTGTCGCACATGTTCAGTTAGTCAGGTGGTAAATGTTTATTATGGAATGCAAGTCTGTTTAGTGGTGTCACTCTTCTGGTACTTCCTTTGGAAGACATTCCCATTGGACTGGGTTCTCCACGAAAGTTTAGCATATTGTGCCAAACCCTTTTCTTTCAGTATCTGCTCCATCTGAAAAACAGTTTTGTTGTTGTTGTTGTTGTTGTTGTTGTTGTAAATGAAATTAGTGTTGTCTTTATCCATTGGGATTGCAATGGTATATAGTCCCTGAACGTTAAATCATTCTCTTCTAAATTAGAAAGTTCCATGTGAGTTTCTCCCTGATGATGTGTGTGAGACTCACCTTCCCTAAAATCTGTCATCATTGCAGGATTGTTCAGATTTTGACTTGATTTCACCTCCACTCTTACGATTTGTCTCTTCCTGTCTGTTGGGAACACATTGATGAACCTTTGAGCAGCCATTTACAAGACAACGTTTTCAACTAAAAACGGAAAATGTTTTATGCATTTTGGTCATTCATTTACATGACAGCGTAACTTTTGGGGCCTGAAAACACAACTTTTGAAGATGGGTTTCACAATGCAAGTTTTTGAAAACCACAGAATCATGTAAATGTGATGGGGCTACGTATGAGTTTGGGACTACATTTCCCATAAGTCTGTAGCGTAGCGTAACTTAATGTTTGCGTCTGTGCATGCTATAAATAGACGCACAGAAGCATAGTGTGCTCTCGTCTCGTTCATTCAGTGATGCTATAAACAAGCCTGGGCTAATATCAGAATACTCTGTGTGTCGTAAGGTCATCTCTACGTAATTAAGAGTAGACATGAAGCATCTTCATGTATGGGTTTTATCGTGAGAACCCCACTTGTATTATTGGTGATTGGCCTGGTGACACAGTCTTCAGAAATGAATGATGTATGAGTGAATTTTGTTCAGAGGTCTTTTAAAGGAGAATCACCTGGTTGGTTTTTAATTCCTCTTGCCTATTAAAGGATTAGCACGACTATTGTTACTATCTTTTATTCTGGTGAATTGCCTTGTTTGTTTGTTTGTATACAGTGTATGAATATCATCTTAATTTTGTTTCTTATTTTAGTTGTACTTCCTTCCGATTCCATGGCAGCTGCAGGGTCTCCTCCATGGGTGTGACTGGCACTGGTGAGGTGGTGGGATTCTTCAGTGGTTCTTGGCGATTAGCATTTCCTTTTTAGTGCTGTGATTGCTGTGCTGCTTTGGGGTTTGAATTTCAATTAGTGGTTGTATAGTTTCACACTAGTCATGCCCTGTTGGAGCCCTGTGGCTTGTCGTGAGGGTTTTGATATCACGGTTTCCTTGAATGAGGTCTGTTTTAGTGTTTTGGATATTTATTATTAAGGGTGCTCCGACTGATTGGCTACCGATCATTATCGGCCGATAATCCCCTGGGAAGGTTCGATTGGCGTTCTCTAAAAAGGCCGATCTCATAAAAAGATCTAAAGCTGATGACGTGCCTGCCATGAGAGGTTTGGTACAGCAAGCAGCGGCACCGTCTCAGTCTTTTTTCGGCGCGGGTAAACCAATTATAATGCTGAAGGTGAGGTACAATTCATATTTCTTTATTTGATAACTTATAAAATAATTTAAAAATCTTATGTGAGCTGTAATTTCACAAACAGCGCGTGCTCTCTTTCACTCTCAAAAGTGCACAAATAGCTTCCAATCACCACATCGCGTCTGACTATAAGGAAGCTGCACAGTTGACAGAGGAATTGTTACTTGCACAACAGAATCAGTGTCACATGGTCACTAAAGTTGTAAACTGCATTTCTTTTTAATTCTTCCCAGTGATTAACCATTCAGAGCTCACGCGCTCTCCTGGAGATTGGGCATTCATGCACACTTGAAGCATAAACGCATAACACCACGTTCACGTTTCTGCGTTCATGCTAACGGATTAGAGCGTTTAAGCTGCACACAGTTGCAGTCTAGTAGTGTGACCCAGGAGCAGTGTATCTGCAGCAGTTTAGAGATCGTTTCCGCACGGAATCTGTGCTGCACGCACAGAATTAAAGTGACAGCGCATTGTTTGCAGTAAATATGCTGGAAAAGTATTTTCAGTAACAATGTTTGGATTTGAATCAAAATAATGAATCACTTTTGGTGGAAATCAGACTTGTGCTGTGTGTAAGCTATTGTGCAATAATTGCACAATTCTAAAACAAAAATGCACTGCATGATCAAACATTTAAGTGAGATAAATAAAAAAAAAAAAAAAAAACATATATATTTAAGTCTAAAAAATGCTTCCCTCCACCCCTCAAATAAAAAACCCTCTCTCCAAAAAAAAAAAAAAAAAAAATCCTTATTTGAGTATATCTATAAATAATTCTGCATGATTAATAGGAGGCTTTAAAAAGGTCGGTATCGGTGATCAGATTGGCAGATACAGCTTCCTATGATCGGCGATCGGCCTCAAAAATCCTGATCGGAGCACCCCTATTTATTATCTTATGTAAAAATTTGATCTGTGAACTGTAATAAAAATGCTTGTATAAGCTTGTCGATAAAGCTTTTCACCCCAGTTTGTGGCCAGTTATTAACCCTTCCTGAATTGGAGGGTCACAAAATTGGCGTAGTCGGCAGGGTCAATTTTTTTTTTTTTTTTACTCTATTTTTATCTGGCCATTGTGGTGTGCATTTATTACTGTGTCTTTGTTGTTATTTTAATAGGGGCTTCACCACTTATTGTTGGTAAGTAATAGGTAAATGTACTAGTAACAATAGTCGTGCGAGAAGGCAGCTGTCTTGATTTCCCTAGAAGTCTCCCTTCCCCTGCGGAGCAAGGATGGAGATAAAGCTACGTCCTGCTGCTGAGAGGGAAAAACCAGAACATATTTTCACTATTTTAAAGAATATGTATCATGGTAAGCAGACTTTTGTACAGCTACAACAAAAAATTTTTGAGAGGAAACAGCAGGAGGGAGAATCTTTAATGGATTTTTCCCATTCATTAATGGCAGTAACGAAGGAAGTTATGAGCGGTAGGACAGAAGAAGTTCTTAATGCTGATCAGATGTTATGAGACCAGTTTGTGGAGCATGTTAGAGATGTCACCCAGCGATGAGAACTTAAACGAGTTGTGAGACAAAGGCCCTCTTGTTCCTTCCTAGATGTAAGGGGTGAAGCAATTAGGTGGGTGGAGGAAGGAGAAATGGAGACAGCTACTTTGGTGTCACAACCGTGGTGTAATAAAACTTAAGGTAGGGTAGTCCAGTTTGATGGGAAAAGTAACTGGTTTGAAAAGTCATCTGAGCTGAATGAAATTAAAGAGATGCTTAAAAGTCAGCAAAAACAGATAGATGCTATTACTAAGTGTCTTAATGAACTTAAGCCCAGATCTGAAAACATTAACTCCACTTCTCCTAGACAGAATACTTGAAGATGCTTGTGCTGTAATAAGCTTGGTCACATTGCCAGATACTGTCGACAGCTTTGGCCAGCTGATGTTAGTTCTAGGTTGCCAACAGTTAATGTTGCTGAAACTTCTGCTGAAGAGCCTTTAAACTATTGCCCTCTGCTGTCATGCCAGACAACAGAAATGGGCAGTAATGGCTCAAAGGCACCTATCCCAGTGTGTCTATCTGTTTTTAGTCACTGTTCCTTGTCTCTTGCATACAGGTTCCATGGTGACTACGATAACAGAATCGTTCTTTCATAGCCACTTTAAATCATTAGGTGAAGAGGCCCTTAAAGAGTGTAGTTGGCTTCAGTTGAAAGCCGCAAATGGCTTAGAAATCCCATGTATCTGATATTTTGACACTGGCATGTTGGTGTTGGGACATACCATTCCAAGAAGAGGTGTTCTGGTAGTTAAAGATCCAGTTGAGGCTGCTTTACATCAAGGGAGGGCGCTTATCCCAGGTTTGTTAGGTATGAATATCATTGGCCAATGTTATAGTGAGTTGTTTGAACAGTATGGTTCAGAATTATTTTCAGCATCTTTGGTTAAGTAAACAGAGCCAGGATGGAAAGATGCCCTGCTGGAATGCCAGAGAGTCGAGAATGCCTCTACAGCCTGGTTTATTGGTCATGTCCGAGTGCAGTCTGAATATCCATTGCAGATTCCAGCAGGCACATTAAGGTTAGTACCAGCTCTTTGTCCAAAAGGTTTTGGTTATGATAATACAGTTGCATTACTAGAACCACAGGAATCAGGAAGGAATGGATTACCCTCAGAGGTTTTGATTTCTCCTGCTCTGCTTCAGTTAGCTCAAGGCCTGGTATTGGTTCCTGTGGTGAACGTTAGTATTATTTCTGTTAGTTTGCCATCAAGAGCTAGATTGGGAACACTGGTTAGGGCTGAGGTGATACCTTTACAGTTTCAGGGTCTCTGTTTTGAAAAAGTAGATAACACCTATACTGTTTTGGTTCAGTCTCAGGCGTGTACCTCTACATCAGAATCTGACATCAAACTGGAATTACCAGGGCTTTCTGAATCTGAGCAAAGGTCAGTTAAGGATCTTTTAGCCCGATACAGTGATGTTTTTGTGAAAAATTATGGGGATCTGGGGTGAACTTCATTGATTGAACATTGAATTCCTTTATTAGATGACACTCCAGTGCGTCAGAGGTACCGTAGACTTCCCCCAAGTCAGTTTGAGGCAGTTAAAGCTCATATTAAGCAGCTGTTGGAAGTCATTAGGGAGAGTTGCAGCCCTTATGCTTCCCCTGTAGTACTGGTTAAAAAGAAGGATGGCTCTCTACGAATGTGTGTTGATTATCGCCAGTTAAACATCAAGACTTGCAAAGATGCCTTTCCTTTACCAAGGATAGAAGAATCTTTGGATGCGTTGACTGGTGCACAGTGGTTTTTGACACTAGACTTAGCCAGTGGCTATAATTAAGTTCTGGTAGCAGAAGAGGATAAGTATAAAACCTATAAAACCTTTTGGCCTGTTTGCATTAACCAGGATGCCGTTTGGATTGTGCAATGCACCAAGCACTTTTCAGCAATTAACGGAAAGGATTTTTGGTGATCAGAGTTTTCAGTCTCTGTTATTATATCTGGATGATGTGATTATCTTCTCCTCTTCCATAGATCAGCATTTGCAGTGCATGGAATTGGTGTTAAATCGATTACGGCAACAAAATCTCAAGATCAAACTTAGTAATTGCCACTTTTTTCGTCCTGAAGTCCCTTATTTGGGTCATATTGTCTCTACTGCAGATGTGGGAACCAATCCTGATAAGGTGGCAACTGTGACAAATTGGAGATGACCAGAAAATATTCAAGAGCTTCTGTCATTTTTATTCGCCAGCTATTATAGGCGTTTCATTAAGGGGTTTTCTGGTGTGGCAGGCCCCTTGAATCAGCTAGTAGCAGAAGTCACCTGTAACCAAAAAGGCAAGTCATCAAAGATGTGTGTGAAGAAGAGCTGGACAGAAGATTGTGAGCATGCTTTCAAAACATTGAAAGAGTTGTTGACAAGTGCCCCCATTCTGGCTTATGCAGACTTTAGTAGATGCTTTGTTTTGGAAGTGGATGCAAGCCATCAAGGATTGGGAGCAGTTTTGTCACAAGACCATCAGGGTAAACTTAAACCTATTGCCTTTGCAAGTCGGGGTCTATGGCCATCGGAACGAAATATGCAGAACTACAGTTCAATGAAATTGGAATTCCTGGCCTTAAAATGGGTTGTTGCTGACAAGTTGAGACTATCTGTTGGGACATAAGTGTCTTGTTTACACTGATAACAACCGCTTAAGCCATTATCAGACAGCTAAACTTGGAGCATTGGAGCAACGCTGGGTGGGACAGCTTGCAGACTTTGATTTGGAAGTAAGGTATAAGCCAGGTCGATCCAATGGTAATGCAGATGCACTGTCCAGACAATATACCGCTTTAGTGACTCAGATTTCAGTGACAACATCTATTCCAGAGGCAGTAAGACAATATGCTATCAATTAAAAGCCTGTACTAACTGTTGAAACTATTTCTCCCTTTTCCCTCCAGTCTAAGACCAGCCTCAGGGAGTTGCAAGAAACAGATCCAGTGATTGGTCAGTTTCTCAAGTACTGGGATCGCCAGAGGCCTCCAACACGAAAGGAGAGGAGTCTTGAGTCTTCAGCTGTGATTGAACTAGTTTGTCAGTGGCAAAGGCTAATGAAGGTGGATGACATCTTGTATCGAAGGTTCCAAGCCCAAGATGGTTTTAAGGAGTTTAGTCAAGCAGTATTACCTCAGTCCTTACGAGACAAAGTCCTAAGTGGTCTGCACGATGATCATGGCCATCAGGGGGTGGAGCAGACTGCTAGTTTGGTAGGAACACACTGTTACTGGTCTGGGATGTACAAGTTTATCGAAGGCTGGTGTAAGCAGTGTCAACGCTGTACTCTAGCAAAGGATGTTCGACTGAAAGTTCGAAGTTTTATGGGTCATCTTAGAGCAGAAAGGCCACTGGACATTCTGGCCATTGATTTCACATTATTAGAACCATCATCTAATGGAACAGAAAATGTGTTGGTCATGACGGATGTTTTTTCAAAATTTACCCGAGCAATATCAACAAAAGACCAAATGGCACAGACTGTGACATGAGTATTAGACGAGCGTTGGTTTTATTTGTTTGGGTTGCCAAGGCAAATTCATTCTGACCAAGGTTGATGTTTTGAGAGCAGAATTATCCAGGAACTGCGTAAGATATATGGTATTCTTAAAACTCGCACAACACCATATAGACCCCAAGGAAATGGTCACTGTGAGAGATTTAATAGGACAATGCATGACTTACTCCGAACGCTTCCTGCGGAAAAGAAGTACCATTGGCCAGATGTTCTTTCACAAGTTGGGTTTGCTTACAACACTACAGAACATCAGTCTACTGGTTATTCTCCATATGTTATGATGTTTGGAGAGGAGCCACAGTTACCAATTGACTTCATTTTGGGGCAGGATCGTTTGGAGTGGGGAACCTTGGATAGTACAACATAGAGAGAATCTGAGCACATTTTTAAGTGTGCCAGAGCCTGCCTGAAAGCTGCAGCAGAACAATGTGCTTGATCTAACAATGAAAAAGTGTGTCATGATTCTTTGCAAGAAGGTCAGCTGGTGTATCGGAAGTCATATAAGGTCAGAGGCAGAAATAAGATCCAGGATGTGTGGGATTCTACCTTGTATAGGATCGTCCAGGGCTCAAGTGGTTCAGGCCCAGTGTACTCTATATGTCCAGTGGATGGGAGTTGGTGAAGTTAAAAAGATACAACGGTGCGAGTTGCGTCCTGTTTGTAGCTCTACGGATGATCCTGGGTTAACCCCCAAAGTGAGAGATGAGGAGCCAAACTCAAATGTAGACCCCATCCTCATTATAGCAGAACCAATGGAAGAGGTATGTTCACAAGATGAATGTGCATATAATCTTTTGCCTGGATCTAGCAGGAATCCAAGTGTTGTTACCATCTTTAAAGCGTGATATTGAACCAAGATGTCCTCAGAGATCTACTGCAGGATGTCATCGGAACCCATATCATCTTCCTCAGCTTGCAGTAATGAACAGATAGCTCTCCCTGTGATAAGGCCATACAGCGGTTCCCAAAGTTGTTTGTTTAGACCATGGGTGTGAAACCATGGTTTATCAACGGGGCGTTGATCCAAGTTGGGGGGGGGGGGTGGATTGTGATGGGGCTACGTATGAGTTTGGGACTACATTTCCCATAAGTCTGTAGCGTAATGTTTACGTCTGTGCATGCTATAAATAGACACAGAAGCATAGCGTGCTCTCGTCTCGTTCATTCAGTGATGTTATAAACAAGCGTGCACTAATATCAGAATACTCTGTGTGTCGTAAGGTCATCTCTACATAATTAAGAGTAGACATGAAGCATCTTCATGTATGGGTTTTATCGTGAGAACCCCACTTGTATTATTGGTGATTGGCCTGGTGACACAGTCTTCAGAAATGAATGATGTATGAGTGAATTATGTTCAGAGGTCTTTTAAAGGAGAATTACCTGGTTGGTTTTTAGTTCCTCTTGCCTAGATCCAGTTATTAAAGGATTAGCACGACTATTGTTACTATCTTTTATTCTGGTGAATTGACCTGTGTCTGTTTGTATAAAGTGTATGAATACCATCTTAATTTTGTTTCCTTTTTTTTTTAAAGTTGTACTTCCTCCCAATTTCATGGCAGCTGCAGCGTCTCTTCCATGGGTGTGACTGGCACTGGTGAGGTGGTGGGATTCTTCAGGAGTTCTTGGCGATTGGTATTTCCTTTTTAGTGCTCTGATTGCTGTGCTGCTTTGGGGTTTGAATTTTAATTAGTGGTTGTATAGTTTCACACTTATAATGATATCGATATTATTATATTGATATCGCTGTTTCCTCGATTGAGGTCTGTTTTAGTGTTTTGGATATTTATTATCTTATGTGAAAATTTGATCCGTGAATTGTAATAAAACTGCTTGTATAAGCGATAAAGCTTTTCACTCCAGTTTGTGGCCAGTTATTAACCCTTCCTGAATTGGCGGGTTACAAAAAGAATAATGTACAATAAATACTTGGTACTCCATTAATAAAATGTCTTACACTCTAAAATATAACTGAATATGATTTACATAAACCTATCTAAGATTTTGCTCAGTCAAACAGTCTTCACCCTTTTTTTTTTTTTTTGAGCATTAGTGTTGGCAAGTAAAACACATATTAAATAACATTTTAAAATTTAAATCGGCATTACTTGATCAGCAGGCCAGAAAAAAATTAAACAAAGCCAAAGCATGTATATTGAATAGAAACTCACCAATGTAACAAGCAAAAGGAATCTGAGCTATGCAGTTGCTGTCGTACCACTTTCCCTGGTAAACATTTACACACAACTGAGTGTTCGGTTGTCCAGTCTCCCAGGGTCTGAAGGAGGAGCTACTCTGATCTATCCAGACAAAATCTTCATCACTTCTTGTCCGGTAGAGTCCAAGCCAAACGTTTCCCATTCCTGCAATTTTCAGCAGCTCATTGTGTTCCGCCTGGTCATCAATGATGGCGAGATCAGTGTAATGCTGTCTGCAGTAATGCAGTGCAAACGTCCAGTTCCCTGGCGTGGGCACGTAGACAAACTCATGACGCAGTGAGAATATCAGAGCTGGTAAAAGAAGAAAATACAGACATGTGTAGACCTACACATGTAGATTGTGCAATATTGCATTTTATTCCATGGAATGTCTGGATATTGGATTCTGATTGACTGGCATGCAGTAAAACCGTTTAATGCACAGGTAGTTCCAAGTCAGTTTAATCACCATTCTATATTAATGCGCTGCTTTAATTAATGTACTCAAACGCACACACACACACACAGACAGAGATACGTTGTAGATGCATTGCGAATCCTTATTAATAAAATAGCCTAGATACTAGATCGCTACACTATATTCCTCAGCAACCAGGTGGTAAAACCGCTGTTTTTGAATAAATTTGTTGTTTGTAGAGAGAGACGCGCAGACTCACCGCATGCAGGCAAGTATGCACAAATAACTGTCATCTCTCTCTTTCTCTCTCTCGGTTGATCGATAATTTACTGAAATAAATGCTATAATTAATTCAAATAAATGTGATCTTACCGCACTATTTCATCTCCGTGTCTGATTTGAAGTGGGCAGAATGCTAGAGCTTCGTGTCATAACTGACGAAAATAACCGTCTTTTTTTACCAAGTCGGTCAAATACAAAATACCACACACAGCAATACTACTTTTAACTTGTCTATGACTTGCCAAATGACCATGGACTTGCTGTGCATCAAAGGATTTTAAATGCACTTCCCCTCCGGGGTTCTTAGCCTCCTCGTCGTGCATTTAAAATCCTTTAATGCAAGGTAAACCGTTGATTATTCATTACATAAGTAATTGTAAAGTACTGTAAAATGTGTGATTTTTGCAAGTAAAAACTATTAACTAACATATAATCTACTGTGAACACAGTAAAAGGACATTTCCAGATATCCCTCTGACACTTCACTTTATTATTATTATTATTATTATTATTATTATTATTATTATTATTATTATTATTTAAATAGTATTGTTTCTTAAAATTTTTTTATCAGTAATGTTTGTTAAATTTTAAGTTCAACACAACAACATCTTTGGATTCAAAGAGTTTTATTTTGCTATTGGTCATTTGAATATATGAATGTCTAAGATCTGTTAATAATGCCATAAATGTGCAAATATCACCATAAACAGAACATGAGTTTTGACATGTCACCATGCATCTGCCGCACTTTTGTGAACGGAGAAACAAAATAAAATGGCATATAATTAAATAAATAAGCTTACACGAAATATGTGTTTATTTATATTTATTTCGTTTCATTTTACTTACATAAAACCAAAGAAATTTTTTTTGACAAACGTTTGACAAACGTTTTAATAACAGTTAAGAAATTCGTTTAATGTTGGATCCAGTCCTCCATGCAAATCAAAATGGCTTAAACCTCATATCTTGGCACAGCATTTGGATGTTACCATATAAATATGTAATTTCTAATAAAGTAAAAGTACTTTACAAAAATATTTACAGATGCTATCCTGTAAATGTAGCTGTTAGCAGGTACCTTTTGTAACATATCTGTTGAAGATATTGAACATTTCTTTTTCTGTTGCCCTTTTTCTTTTATTTTGGGTTGACTTTAAAATAGGCATAAAAAAATTAAACAAAGCCCTTCATTTAGAACCTCATGATATTTTAGTTTTCCAAACCCATCGTTTTCTGATGAACAGATTTACATTATTAATCTGTTAGCTTTAATTTAGTTTTATATTCACAAGTCAAAAATAATTCAAAAGAAACCATCATATATTACCTTTTGTAAAACTGATCTTAAAATATACTTTGAAACCCTTTCTAATATGAGATCACAAAATAAGAAGCTTAAAAAAACAACAAAAATTCTAAAGCTTTTCAAATAAATGTTCTCCAGTAAGACAAGCAGGGCATTCTCAAATGTCTGTCTAGCCAACTATACCCTTTCGCCCCTTTGTTTTGTTAAACTTTTTTTTTTTTTTTTTTTTTTTTTTGTTTCCTCCTGCGTGAATCAGAGGATGCGCGATCTATCGCTGATACTGGGTGAACCCGTGCGCTTTCGTTTCGACGCCCATATTTTACTCAAACAGATTCTAGGAGCATGTTGTGCTGTGTTGCGCAATTCCAGTCTCTGCAACTGAAATTAAACTACCTCACTAATAGATGTGTGAATCTGAATCTGCTACAGAGGGTCGACGTTGCGCTTTCACATTGCAGTTTGCAGCCAATTGGCAATTAAGAAAGGGTGTTAAGGAGTAAGTTTGTAAGTTTAATTTTCAGTTCAAATCCTCACAAAACTATGTAGCTATATGCTATATGTTTTGTTCATCAAGGCAGCCCAAAGGATGTAACTGGCAACGTGATGTCTGCCTCTACCACTCTCAAAGAAAAAACACACTTTTCCAGTAGGGTTGTGACAGTGAGGTAGTTTGTTAGAGTTTTCCTTTTTTTCCTGGCTTTTGTTCGCTTTTATATAGCTTGTAAATGCCTGTGCATTGCAAATATGCAAATGCGAATTTTACTTTCACTTTAGAATTGGCGGCAATTCGGCGCCAATTGATTGAATTGATAACAACAAAACCATCCTATCACACCGAATCGTTACACCCCTAAAACAAACAAAATAAATATAGAAATAAATAAAAATAGAAATAAATAAATATTTGATTTTTATTTTGTATAGGCTCCTTTGGCCTTGATAAAAGCATGCATTCTTGCTAGCATAATTTTTATGCACTTTTCCACAGTCTCCATTGTTACTGACTTCCAAATGGTTTCTAGTTGTTCCCAAAGACTTTTGATTAAACTTTTGTGCAATCTTTCTTCCGTTGCCCAGGGGCACCAAAGAGTCTTAATTTGCCACTGGTCTTGCCACTGCCATTCTCAACTTTTCGACGTTGACTGATGCTCTTTTATATGCTAATGATATTAATTAGGGGGTGTTTACAAGGGGGAGATCTGACACCAGTCAGCTGTGCACAATTTCAAGATCATTTATAAATGTCACATCTGGAAGAAAAGCTCACGCACGAGTTTTTGTGCGGACGTTCGTTTTCTCTGAATCGCACTTACGCACTTTTGAGAAATGATCTTACAACAAATTTAGGACGATTTATACGCAACTTTTTATAAATGAGGCCCGTGATGTCAGTCTTGTGTTATGATATGTCATGTCCTAATTAGTTGTTTAGTTCTTTCTCAGGTAGAAAAGTCTTAATTTACATAGTAACACTAATTCATTTAGATATCAGTAGATATCAGTAAAGTGAGTTTAAATAAAAAATCTTATAAAACAGTTCTAACCAGTTGGGGGAAAAAATCAATGGGGTGTCAGATTTGTGTATTTGGTCTTAAAGTGACAGCAGCACCTGATGCTGTGTTGTGTTATTAATGCTAAACAAAATAAAATAAATCTATCTGCTCAAATCTGCTCATGACTAAATAACCTCTTTGGCTTTAGTGAGGATACAGGTAAATGTAATTTAGACATAGTAATATATTATACCTGAATACTACTGTTAGATCCGAATAACTTTTTCATTTGTATCTTTGTTCTATTGTTTGTTTATTTTTATTTATTTTTTTTATGTATAACCTTATATTACAAGTGGTTTGGAGAGTGGATGGTAGTTCAAGTAGACTTGTACAGTGGGGGTAAAATCAGTGTTCAAATTGTGTCAAAGCTCTAAATATAATAAATAAAACCTTATAGAAATATGATTCATATTTTGTCTTCTCCTTGTTATCTTTAAGAAAATCTAATTCTAAGATAAAAACTTATTTTACGATGATCAGTGAATTAGGTGTACCAAACAATCACTAAGCAAAGAAAAATTAAATATCTATAGCTGAGGGGTGTGTGGTATTGACAGAAGATATCTCAATATTTTCTTAAACTTAAAGTCATGTAATAGAAGTTTTGACTGACTTATGTCTTGTGACATATTTTAGAGTGAAACAGGTTTTTAGAACGTGGAAGATTATAGGGTGGGACCTGACTATTCATCGTTATAGTAAATGTATAAATTCAAGGGTGGTGGTAAAGTAGTACACTGTTAGACATTTCAAAGGGTTTTTACAGTAACTAACTGTCAACACTATTGCCAGTAAGTTACTGTAATTAAGATTTACTATTAAATACTATAAATACTATAAAAAGAGTCAAATTCATCATACTACTGTAATTCGTTCATTTTAATATGGATTTCAGTAGATTTTACCATTTTTATATTGAATTCATTTAAATTTATTTTATTTTTACTCTACATAGGTACTACTGGCATTCAATTAAAACAGACACAATAATTACAAAATGTCAGATACTTTATTTAAAACAATGCATGTATAACACTTAAAAATACAGTCTTCCAATGCTGGAACAGGGCATCTTCACCAATTCTCCTGTCTTAGGACGTTTTGCAGTGCATTATGTTGTATCCTCTGAATTTATCCTCACAAAGAGTCTATAGGCAACAGATACATAATGGAGAAAAAGACATGCAGCCAACGAATACACAGCCATCTGCAAAACCCAGTTGCTTTGACCCCCCCAAGAGCTTTGACACAATTCGAACAATGAATGGCACACTTTTAAAAGGAAAACCCCACATAGAATACACAAACATCTCAAAACCATATTGTTCTCTTACTATCAGTATTCTTACATGAACTATCAGTCTCAGAGTGGTTGGCATGCTTTCTTGATGCTTTATTGCAGTTGCCTTTAAAACACAAACACACACACACACACACACACACACAAAAATGCAGTAAATCTTAAATTGAATTCATAATTATAACAAACCAATTCTAAAACTAGAAAGACAGCTAACAGTAAGCCATATAACTTAAGCTAGCTAACATACGATTTTATTTTCTCAATAGGCTACTGGCCAACATTAACTACTAACACCTGAACAAAATTTCACATTAGTTAACCTGATGTTAATACAAGATAAGCGTTGCTCGTTAAAATAATTTTAATTCGGTAACTTAATTTAATAAGATGAAAAAAGCCGGTTGAAATGACAGCGCAGATTATTATAAAGTTTGTAACCGCCATGTTGACTGGTAAAGTTAAACTGGTGTGCAAAAATCTGACAAACCCTCAGACAAACGTATATATATTTTTACCTTACTTGCTGGTCTTAATCTCTCGTAAGTTGCATCGACACACAGCGTAGATGTTCTCCGGAACTCTTCCACTCTCGCGGGTTCATCCCCGGGCAAACGCGACTCGACAAAAGACAATATAGCAGGCCCGGCGTCAAGGGAGGGCTTGGGGGGCCCCCTGCAATGATCTGAAGGACCGACCCCTTTACCTCTGGAATACGATTTTAAAAGCGAAAAGCTAAATTAAATGCGATTTCAACCGAGGGGTTCTGCTCCGATCTGATGTGCATTTTATTAGACTGAATCATGCAGTGAAAGAACGCACTCTGAATGAGCACAGTCAATCTAGCGAGTGTTTAAGCACCCACACTGTAAAAAACAAATTGTTGAGTCAACTTAAAATAATTTGTAACCTTAAAATTTTAAGTTCAGTCGACTCAAACTGCCCATCCCCGGGCAAACGCGGGGTTAAAAAAGTTTATTCAACTTGAAATGTTAAATTATACTAAGTGACAACTTATTATTTGATATTTGAGTTGAATCAACTTAATTTTAAGGCAGCTGGGTTACTTACCCATCTGTTAAGTTTAGCAAACACAAATATCTAAATTGTTACTTAGTACAATTTAACATTTCAAGTTGACTAAACTTATTTTAGTTGACTGAACTTAAAATTTTAAGTCAGCAGGGTAACAAATTATTTTAAGCTCAACAATTTTTGTTTTAATTATTTTATTTTTATTTTTTTTTTACAGTGCATAACTCCTCTTATAATCAGTGAACCTGTCCATACACTGAATGATAGATGAATCTCTTACACAGTTCATACATCTGCCATTTGTTGCTTATGATGAGGGAATTTGCGTATGTTGACATTTTATCACTTAATGAAATATACAGTTATTACAGTTACATACCATACCATAACAGTAATACTTGAAACTCTGTCACCATATTTTCAACAGTGAATTTCTGTATTGGTTTTTCTGTCACCATATTTTTAACAGTGATATATATATATTTTTTTTGTATTTCATGTTTTAAGACAGCAAACCTGATTCTGCAGCTAAAAAAGAAATGATTTTCTTACTTAAATCTAACTTGTATGTTAAAGCAAAATGACTTGAGATATAGAATAAGTCTTTTTTTTCTTTACAACAAGAAATGAGACTTAAAGGGGTCAAGTTGATATGATTATTTAGGGTCTTAATGAAAAGTCTATAATATACTTTGGTGTGATGCCACAATGACAGGCATCTGAGAATGGCTCGATTTGAAAAAGGGAATATTATTTTTACAGATTAATTAAAAGCCACTGCATGGAATTTTATCATTATAGGGTAGATTTGTACATACACTTCCAACACAGATTAATGTTCAAACAACATGTAAAGGTGAACTTAGCATCCGATGACCCCTTTAATATTTTCGTTTGAAAAAAAAAGGGGGTTTTGCTTCTCAAGTAAATGTATCTAGATAGATCCAAGAATGTTTAGATATTTTCACTAGAAAACAAGAAAAAAAGTACTAAGTAGGAAAATCATTTTTGCAGTGAATATGTATGTTAACTTGGGGTTGAATTGAATTTAATGAGGTTAAACGATAGTGTAAAACAAAAGGATGACAGATTATCATAAATATGGAATTAAACATTTCTAAAAACCCTGAACTAACCTGAACAAAGCAGCAAGAGTAAACCAGTCTTCATGATGAATGATTCACCTATGAGAAAAACAAATTTATTTAATTTTCAGTTTATTCAACTGCTCTCTTCACCCCTAAATATTTAGATGAACCCCCCTCACCTATCTTTTTAAGACAGTGGCTTAATATATTTCTGTTCATGTGTTGGTTACTTACTTTACAAAAGGGTTAATTCATTGAGATAAAAATGTGCTTATATTGCTAAATCACAAACAGGCCAACCAAAACCAAAAACACTCTTCAAAATGACTAAAATACACCCAGAAAACATCCAAAACTGCTTGATTTTTCCAGGGTCCTACTTATAATTTGATATATGTAATTATATTTTCCATTAGAAACTAAAAGTTAAATATAATCAATAAAATGTTTGTCTGTTCGCTCAAATCTCAGCTTTATCCTCAACAATTTGTGATACAGATAATAACAGCTTAAATAAATTAATATGACAATTTACCTTCAGCAGCGGACAGACTGAAGAGCTGATTCGGTGTCTGTTCTTCTCAGTGTATACAGTTTTTGCTCTTGTACTTGACCTTTTATGCAAAACCTGTTGTCTATCTCAGATGCAAAATGTTTTAACACAGAGACACTAATTTCCATTTGGACTTTGATGCAACACAAGGCTTTTCATATAAATGCCTCTGGAGAGCACTGAAGCATACATTTTCTTTAAAAACTTTAGTTTTAACTAAACTTTAACGTTATAATCATGCAATGTGATATCTGACATTAAAAATGTAATGGAAAGCAATAAGAACAGAAACAAAAATCAAAGCAAGTCAAGTCTTGCATGTTCAGTAATTAAATTAACAAATGCATCTAACTTAATACTACATAGTACAGTAAAAGCACCAGTGAACCATTGTTAATCTACATTGATAAGAGGTTTTGTCCATAATCCATATGAAAAAGTCCAACTCCTGTTGTCTCTCACATCAAAATCCAGCCACTTATTTGTTTAGAGCTTTTTTGGACGGTTTTGAATGGTGCTTGAACTGTGCAGATTTCTCACCTGGTTCAGACTGGACGACTTATTCTTTTTTAGACTTTGAAATTCAATTTTAAAATTCAGATTTACAAAGCAGATTTTTTTTTTTTACAGTTGAGAGCAACTGTATTTTGATAAATTTGTCAGTAATAAATCTGACTGGCTGGTAATATTAGCAAGCTATATGGTAAGTGAACTTAATAGGGTGTTTTTAAAACGTGCATCTAATACAACATTTGGTTTGAGTATTTGGTTAATTTGCATTCTTAAAAGGAAATGAAAAATTAACAATTGAAAATCTCAAATATTGTCCCATGTTATTGATCCAACCCACGTCTTTTAAATCTCAATACAGCTAGGCAAGAAAAGTTGGCAACCCTGTCTATTGGTTAGATAATAAACCCCCATCTTCACTTCAGAGTCATGCAGCCAAATCTGAGCATTCTGGTTATGATCATATTTATTGTGGTGTCTTCTTTCTTCTTTGGTTTAAGCATTTATTAAAGTACAGTATGTCCATTTTATAGCAGTGACGGAAGGGAACATGAAATTATTGAGGGACAGGTAGACCAGGGTCAATCAGATGTACAGTGTCAGGTAAGTGTGGTGCTTTTATTGAAGGGAAAATGACAGATTTTTTATTTATTTTTTTTTTTTGGGTGAACAATTTCTTTAATGTTTTCTGAGTTGTGGCTGTTCAGCAGATGAACATCACAGGCTCACCAATTTACAGTATGATCTTTCAATTTAACAAGTGTAATGTAAACAAGTTAGTTATTATGAGTATGGGAAACATCTTTTCCTGCATTTTTTCTTCTTCAGGAGTCAGTCTGTTCTGAGACAGTGAGAGAAGAGGAAGGGGCAGATTCAGAACCAGGGAGGGAGCCGGAGACAGCAGAACAAAGATATGATATTGCAAGCACCAGCACAGGGAGCACAGTTTTTAGTTTGATCTCAGTGGCTGCACAAAGCCGTACCAACCACCTCCCCAGTGTATCGAAAAACAAATACTTTCAAATAAGTCATTGACATTTCAAGAGAAATTGTATCAAGACTTTCCATGGCTACATTACAGTCCATCAGTGAAAGGGGTCTTATGTTTTTACTGCAGCAAAGGTGTTTCAAACCAGTCCTCTTTAGGTCATAGACCTGATGCTGCTTTCGTTAGTACAGGCTTTAGAAATTGGAAGAAAGCCATTGAAAAAATGAAAAATTTACAGCACACCAGACCTCTCAAGCCCACCAACATTATGTGACTGTCACTGCACATGAGCCAAACCCAATCAGCGCCTAGTTATCTAGTGCATGGCGTAAACAGCAGGAGGTGGCAAGACATTGCTTGAGGAAAATTGTTAGCTCTGTGCGGCATGTGGCAAGGCAAGGACAATCTTTAAGAGGCCATACTGAAGAAAGTGGGAATCTGTATCAGCTCATAAAGCTTAGGGCAGAAGAGGATGATCCAGTTTTATTGAAATGGTTAACAGATCGTGCCACTGCATATGTAAACCCTAAATCGCAGAATGAAATCCTGAACATTATGGCCAATACAATAATCCAAGGGATTGCAAGTGAGATTAGGTCTCCAGCCCTTGTTCAGTTTTCTGTAATAGTTGATGGCACCCAGGATATCTGGTATTGAGCAGGAAAGTGTCTGTCAGCGCTATGTGGACCATGACCTTATGCCACACGAGGAGTTTATCGGGTTGTACAGTTTATCAGAGACAACAGGCCAAGGCATTGCCAAAATGGTTACTGATGTGTTGTTGAGGCTTAATCTGCCAATGTCTGCTTTACGTGGGCAAAGTTACGATGGTGCCTCCAACATGGCAGGAAAGTACAGTGCACAGGCAGTAGTGAGGGAGCAGCAGCCATTAGCCCTCTATGTGCATTGTGGGGCACATTGTGTCAATTTAATCACACAGGCTGGCTGCTCAGTCTCCCCAATGATCCGGGATCACCTTTCTTGGGTCCATCAGTTAGGCATCCTTTTCAACCAGTCAGGAAAATTTAAGAGAATGTTTGAAAACATAGTTACCTCTGAAAATGAACCCATCACCACACTGAAACCTCTATGTCCAACCAGGTGGACTGTGCGTAATTCTGCTATAATAGCTGTGCTAGGGCAGTATCAGCGGGTCCTTGTTAGTCTAGAAGAGATGGCAAAAAGTGCATCTAGGACAGCTTCAACTGCCAGTGGCTTATTTGAGCACTTTAGTAAAGGTAAGACTGTGTTGGGTCTTACACTTGCTTCTGCTGTTGTTGGAGAACTTGAGTGCCTAAACATTTCACTGCAGAAGAAGACCCAGACTGTCTCTGGTATGCAGGATGCAGTAGATTGTGTACGATCCTACCTTCAGGGAAAGAGAAATGACAAGAGCTATCTTGAATTGTACGAGAAAGCTACATCATTGGTAAACTCCATCAAATTAGCTGACCCTATTGAGACAGCAAATTCAAGGTGTTTTGCTGGCAAAGCAGTGGACCATTACAGGGCAGAGTTCTTCAAACTATTGGATTGTGTGGAGGTTCAGTTTGGTGAGCGTTTCAACCAAGACAGTCTAAAGTCTCTGCAAAGCTTAGAGAATGTCCTTTTGACTGGATTGTTAACTGATTCAGTAGATAAGTACCCTGAGTTGCACAGAGGTACTCTTGCAGTACAGTTGCCTCTCTTTCACCAGAAATTCTCCTACAGCAGCAGTAGAGAGGCAGCAGAGATCCTAAGGGGAATGCCAGTGGAGGTGCGTGGGTTGTTTGACCAAGTTGAGGTCCTTGTCAGAATTTTGTTGGTGGTTCCAGTGTCCTCATGTGAAGCTGAGAGGAGCTTCAGTGCATTGCGGAGACTAAAGACGTGGCTAAGGGCTACTATGGGCCAAGACAGACTTAACAGTCTGTTAGTCTGCAATGTGCACAAAGACAAGCTTGACAACCTTAACATAAACAACATATGCCAAGAGTTTGTGGGGCCCAGTGATACCAGGAAAAACACATTTGGTACTTTTGTTTAGTGTACATTCATTAATGTAAGTTTGCTTTAAACTGCAGATTTTTTTTTTTTTTTTTTTTTTTTTACATAGAGCAGTTACTGTAAATTGATTATTTAATAATTGATTTTGTTACAAAACATTACTTATTTTATATATCTTTTTCACAATAACAGTCATGTTTAAATTTTATTGTATGTTGATGGCTTGACTGTAAACAACATAACAAACAATGCAATAAATAGTTTTGAAGAAAAATCTGCTTTGTCATTGAACCTGAGAAAAACTTTGAAAATAAGCATAATGGCGCAGTCTCCATGCTACAATAATAATGATAGAAGCAAAGTTTTTCACTGTGGGGACATATCTTTATAAGTACAATTTGACTGTATTATTTGTGTCCCCTTCAAAAATTGCTCATGAGAAATTTTATATTTATTGCCCCCAAACATTGTTCTGTGCATTATTTGTGCATTTGACCATTGCAGGAGGATCAGCCTGATGCTTTTTAAAGCACATATGCAAACTGTTTTATTTAATTACTATTAATTTGCAAACGGCAAAAATAAGTTTAATCAGTCATGTCTTACTCATTCTCTTTCATTTTGCACTTTTTTGTGTGTGTGTGTGCATTCACGTTTTCCAGTAGGTGGCGGCATTTGCTTCATGAAGGAACGGAAATGTGAGGTGGAGCAGGAGTATGACACAGGTGCGCTTATAAAAACACGTGAACTCAAACCAGTCAGTGCTTTACCATTTTATTTCCACATATCAGAAAAAATCACCCTTTATATCAATTTCAGGGTCTCACGGTTTCCAAACCGTCATTCATTAATCATTCTATGTTGAGTAAAGCACATCACTGAAACACTAAGGGTGGGAGAGAAAATAACATATTTAACCTGAATTAGAAAACTAGAAATTTTGCTCATTCATTTTCACTGCAAATTAGAGAAACAGAAAAAAATGGTTCTTGAAAAATTCTATATTATATTTTGATCACAGAATAATAAGATACTTTATTTTACCCACAGGCTTAAAAATAAATCACCACAGTGTGGCGCTAACAGCATTTGAGAGTGTTAAAGCCACTGCAATCTATCATTTTGCATTTATTCTCTACTAGGATAACAAAATCGTTTTGTGATCAGAATTGTGATAATATCAAACGTTTGCTTTAGTTATTCAGTTAGTGCACAAAACTCAAACACGAAAGAAAATATTTAGAACAGGTTGATGTTAATATTCTTCACTGTGACATCAACAAATGTACATGTTTGTCCAAAAATAACCGTTCAATTGTTAGGCATGATTTGGTTAACTACAGTTCACAGTTACAATGTCAAATAATACTGCTTAATAATTGTTTGTACCAAACAACATTATATTATGTAATACTAAACAGATGATCACACATGGAGTTTCTGTTTAGCGAAAACGTAGGTATTTTAGGAGTTGCACAATATGTATGAATTTGTACGAATGACACATCGGCATATTCACCTTGGTAAAAATTAATGATTTAAATGAATACAACCTATGTATGTATGGTCACAAAACAATGACCCTCAAAATAAAAACAGTGGGTTTTATGGATCTAATCAACGTAAATAATGATCCAAGAATTATAAAATAATTATTTCTGCCATAATTATTCTAAAGCACCATTTTGGAGAAATAGTGTTTACATGGTAATGCTAACCTTACCCTCATAGTTTTTAACAGAATACATCACATCGGGCGGTCGCATAGGTTGACCACCTGACAACAGGGCTGTTGCAGGACATAGATTTGATTTTGCGGGACAATGCGGGACACGTGTGAGACTGATACATTTTCTACTGTTATGCTATGTAAATACTTGTTACATCCGTTGTCATATGCGCTAATCTGTGTTTCTGAGCGCGCACATGCACGCGAGAGAAAGCGCGTCTTTTTAATGTGAGTAAAGAGACTCCACCTGCGAGAGAATGCGCACTGCATTACAATAATGTGCTCTAGACATTTGGCATTACAATAACGCCATAAAAACCGCCTCAAACGAACTATTAAAATAAGAAGAAAGTCTCGTCTGAGAAAACTGGTTAAAGTGAATGGAGAATATCGTGTTTTTCCGTGTGCGCTCGACCATGGTTCTAGATCACTTGATGAGGTCCGCAAATCCTTTGCGCAGAAACTATGACGCAAAAAGAATAATTACGACGTGCGGGACAAGGGGTGAAAATGCTGTGCAAAGCGGGACAGGTGGTCACCCTATCCATACGGTCTAGCTGCAGAAGTTCAAATATTTTAACGCTTCCGCAGCTCAAATTGGATCAGAAATTTCCACATGCATTTGATCGGAACTCCACGCAGCTCCAGCACTACTCCTTATTGGAAATGAATGACTTCCCCTCTGAAGCTTGTCGTTCGTCGGAGAACTGGAGAAGGTGGAAAGGCGGCGTAACCCTGCCCCGTCACTGAAATCATAAGGCCTTTCCACACTAAGAGCGATGTGAAAACGCGAGGCGAATTGCCTACGAATGGTGGTTTCACACCGATTTTTCGCCTTCTGCTAATTCACGCCTGCACGCTAGGTGGCGTCGACCAATAATGATTTTTTCCTTGGATATGTATCTTGTATATGGATTTAACATCGTCCGCTGCTCAAAATACAGCATTAACTTAAGATAAATAAAGTTTGGTTCTACGCCAGAAACACAAACTATCTATAATGCTTACAAGACAACATCTAAAAATATGAACAGAAGTACAATTCGCATCATGCCACATTTGAAATTTAATGTATTTTGCTTAAAACCCACTTTAAACCTTCGAGTGCTTGTAATAACATCTGATTGTGATCTGAGTTGATTTTTTGATTCTATAATAGGCAGACATGCATTCTTTGTATGTTTAAAGGAGAAGTCCACTTCCAAAACAACAATTTACAAATAATTTACTCACCCCCGTGTCATCCAAGATGTTTATGTCTTTATGTCTTCAGTCGTAAAGAAATTGTTTTTTTGAGGAAAGCATTTCAGGATTTTTCTTCATATAATGGACTTCAATTGTGCCCCCGATTTTGAACTTCCGAAATGTAGTTTAAATGAAGCTTTAAAGGACTCTAAACGATCCCAGCCAAGGAAGAAGGGTCTTATCAGTGGCGTACCGCACATCTTAGAGGCCCCCCGCAAAGAACGAGATAGGGCCCCTCCCACCAGCAGTGATGTCATGCATGCAAATTTATTGTGCACCTGAGTCCGTCCCTCTATTTAAATAACGGATTTATCAGTAATGAATGTTACTGAGGTTATTATTGAATGGCATATATAGTCTATATTATGTGTGTATTTGATATTGCTTTTCAGTCGGACAGAAATCCCTGCAGGAATAAATATATTTAGTCTATGAACTTGGAGGCAAAAGTGCTGCTGCTTTAATTTGATTGTTATTTTAGCAATAGCAGGTAGATTCCTCAACAATAATAATACACAAATATCTGTTACAGGCCACGGTCTGCATTTTATTTAATAGTAAGCTCAATAAAATCAATGTGCGCCAGCACGTTTTAGTTCAAACACTGTCCTATACATACGACTCGCTAATTCTTTAAAAAAAAAAAAAAAAATAAAAAAAATTCATGTCTTTTTAGTGAGAAAATGAACAGTAAAAAAACGAGGAGAAAAACAAATTAAAGTAATAACTCTAAATGTTACAATCGATAAAAAACAACTTTCTTTACATATACCAACTTTTGTAATTATCTTATTTATTCTTTTTATCAACTGACACTCACAAACAAGCAAAACTCCGCACTCCACCGAATCCTTTGCGCTCTCCGAGCGTTTTGGTGTGCAAAGCCTTAGACTGCAGCTTAACCGTCGATGTTGCAAGCGTGTGCATTCTCGATACTTTGAAGAGCTAAACTGGACAGCCTTTCTTGTAACATTGTGCTCCGGAGAAATGTCTTGATCACTTTAAATTTTGAGAACGAACGGTAAATTTAATGGCAAAATCTGGTGCTAAAGTAGTGAACCGCTAAACCCTTTGCCATTGAAACAGTCATTGTCAGAGAAGCGCATCAGCAGACCAGGGCACAAAAACATAGGCTATATGTTTCACTTAAATCATTAACTGATTAACAAAACGAAAGGAAAAAAAAAAAAAAGTTTCGATTCGTTGTGACACGATCCAAAGTTCACCTAAAGGAAAACAAGACAGAAAGCAGTTTTCTTTATTTTGTAAAAGCGTTACAGTTTTCTTTTCTTTCTTTTATTATTATTATTAATTTGTATTAATTTATTTATTTTGCCAAAGCTTTACAGTGGTTAATCTTATATCTTGCTTGTATGACCAACCAGCATGACTAAATTACGAATAACAGTTGGGAAAACATACAGCGATCGCGCCGGCGCCTCAGTGCTCACACAACATTTTTGCTACCTTGACCTAATTTTTTTCCTGTCATGTGCGGGGATCCATAAGCCACTTTAAGTGTAAAATTATCCACTTTGATTACGGTGCGGTTGTCTTAGAAGTATGCCTATAGTGTTTATGACAAGTGAAATGTGAGAGAAAATGATACAGTAGAACAGTATTGACAGTAGAACAGTAGTTTTACTCAATTTTGTTAATACATTTATGAAGTAATTATTTTATGCTTGTTGAACTCAAACTAAAATATCTAAACTATGCAGAAATTCTTCTACACTCAACAAAAATATACATTAGATTAACTTAACTTTAGGCATTAACCAACTTGTTAGGTATTAGCTATAAGATGGCTTTGTTACATTCATTGCATGCCCAAAGTAGTTGTTTATTTTATTATTAAAACAACTTTAACTCATGTTAGCAGGTCCTCAACCCAAGCACATGCTCTAAACTTCACCACAACAGTAACCCCCCAAAACACTAACATACCAGAAACTGTTTAAATACAAACATAAAAGGACATTAAACATTAACAAGTCTCCTAATTTGATTATCCTAATAAAAAAAAAAATGCATAAAATAACATTTTATTTCAACATTTAGTCTCCTTATCCAGCCTGTGCAAAGCATGATGGGAAGGGGAAATCCACTTCCTAGTTACACCAGTAAAATAATTTATGGACCCTCGACTTTAACTTTAAGTTAAATGGTTGTGAAAAGAAGTGACATAATCTGACAAAATCTCCTAAGGACTCCTTCTGAGGTTGTCCTTATAGTATAAAAATAAAGTAAATAAAGAGTTTAGTTATGTTATTGTTTTTATGTTAAAACTTTAAAAATCCCCTTTTACAGTAGTTAGATAAGTAAGTGTGTGCGCAGGTGGAACTTGATCAGTTCCCAGTATTTCCATCTCGTCACCTGCCACACCAAGTCAAACCTTTCCCTATCGCAGACCTGATTGGTGTTGCAAGGATGTTGACCATGGTAAAATCATGGTTAGTTTAAACCTATGTGACCCGTGACTGCAGAAATGCTTTGCATTAGAAAAGAATGTAACTCTCCTATCTGTTTCTTTGTTGATGTGAAGGTTGGAGTTTGTGGTGCGTCTGTGTGAAGGATGTTCAGCATATAAAGTGTCTCTGTGAGAGTCTCATGATGAAGCTGATTGCGTACTGTAGGTTTGAGCAGATGATGGACTCCTGTGGAGCTCAAACACTGATTTACATCATTCAAATATGCACAAAACAACATGTAAATGATCAATGATCGAGCTGATTCAGATGGAGTGAAATGCAGGACAAACTACAGGTCTAGAGTTCACAGGCTGATCCTGAGAACTGCAGGTGTGTTCTGAGAGTGACCGTACGATGATTCTTCTTAAGAAATTAGATTCACATAAATTCACTACACGTTTTGTAATTTTTTGACATGTTTGAACCATTTTCATCATCATAATTTCTCATTACATAAGTTGGTTCTTTTGGTGCTTCTCTCTAAACAGTCATTTGACATCTGCATGTAGTTCTTTGCAAACTGATAAGAAAGAAGTGTATTTTTGCTTACAAGCAAACAAACACCCGATCTGCCAGTTGGGTCAAAAATAAGCTTAATTGAAAGGGAATCTTCTCTTTAGTTTTAAGCATAAACTCAATTTCTTAGAAAACATGACTTAAACATTATTAGATTTGTGTATGGGACATTCTACAGAGTTGATGCAAACTGCTGTCCTACAACCAAAAAACACATTTAAAAAGCATTTACGTATCCAAATCTTAGATGTTCATTAAGATCCTTTTATTATCTACTAAAACCCACAATAATATTTAAAATACTACTAAGCTAAATATATAAACATCATAATTTATGGGTACTTTCAGTTGGGAGATGGCTGTCCCGAACCCTAACCCCTAAAATTCAATATATGAACTTTTTTTTAATTTTTTTTTTTACTTTTTATATTGTGAATTTTATTTAATTTTATTTTTAAGTGAAAAAATTTCTTTGTAAATTATGAAACTTTCCATGAACATTGTTTATGTCACTACCAAAACAGTGTATGTTTTAGTACATTGGCCAAGACTGATTTTAACTAAACCCATAAATTTATTATCAGCAAATATTCCTCTGTCCCCCTCTCTTATAGCTACAAGGTGTGAGTAGAGAGGTCTCATCATTTTACGATAAATGTGTTTAAAAGTCTGAAAAATCTGTGTGTAACTTTAAGGAACGTCACTACCGAACACCTGTTTTTTGGCAATCAAGGACACTTTTTTTTTTTTTTTTTTTCATGTATACCACTGTTCAGAACTGTACTAGCTAACCATGTGCTGATTAGCATCTTAGAGCTATAAAAGTATCTAAAATTGTCACTTCGGTAGTGAAAAAGGGAACACATAATCCTCATATTTGGGGGAATAAACAAAATGTTAGTTCAGTTATGTTTTTTTTTGTTTTTGTTTTTTTTTAGTGTGTTTTAGTATGTGAGTTAAAATACTGTAATGTGGTTGCTACCAAAGCATTACTGTCATTACCGAAAATGAGCTGTCACTACGAAACATGGGATGTTTTGTCAAACATAAAGTATACTCAGTTATCTACTAAGATGTTATGATAGTTTTGGTTCAATGTATATTCAAACTAATTAATCCTCAACTTTGAAATCATTATGATCAACATTTGCCTTTTACAAAGAAAAATTTGATTCAACAAATCTCATAAATTACACTTCAAATATTGTTAAAAATTGAATTATGGATTTACCTATGAAATATTTTATATATATATATATATATATATATATATATATATATATATATATATATATATATATATATATATATACACTGTAAAGAACAAAAAAACAATTTGTTGAGTCAGCTTAAAATAATTTGTTACCCTGCTGCCTCAAAATTTTAAGTTGAATCAACTTGTCATTTAGTACAACTTAACATTTCAAGTTGAATAAACATTTTTTGAGTTGACTGAACTTAAAATTTTAAGGCAGTCAGGTAACAAATTATTTTAAGTTGACTCAACAAATAGTTTTTTACAGTGTATATATGTATATACAATCTAGATGTAAACAAAATCCTGATTTAACCCTTCTAATTACATTACTATTACTGTGTTTTGGTAATAACCAATTTGGGGAAAGGACAAATATTCCAAAACTTCCAAAAAATATAAATAAATAAATAATAATAATAATAAAATAAAATAAATAAATAAAAAATTAAATTAAATTAAATAAAAAAAAAAAAAGTAAATAAAATAAATAAATAAATAAAATTTTTTAAGATGTTTCCAATTCTGACTTTGGACCAGTTCTGTAGAATGGCGCATACATGTTTGTACTGAAAAACAAGAAAAAATACAGAGTAAGAAATTACATTTTGCAGTATGTTTACTGTGTCTCCATTTCTGGGCCATCATAAAACAAAAATATTTGGGCAGAAAAATAAACAAATTAATTAAGAATTTATTAGGCAGCTGCACGTAAAGGAAAAACAAGTTTATGTTTTTTGCATGCTAGAGTTTCCCCCAGATATCTACCACAGAAACCTGCCACTGCTCTAGCTTTAGTAAATAGCTTTTAGTAAATCCGGCCTTGAGTACTATGGAAATTTTTGGCAAATTTCTTGTGATGTTCCTTGTCTGTAATGGCTTCGGATAAAAGCATCTGCTAAATGCATAAATGCACATGGAAATTAGGATGAATATGTACACTACTTTATAATATTGCAGCAGCTTTTTTCATCTATATCCCCAAATACTTTTGTGAAATTAAATAAGTAATCATTAGCTAAATTCTTGTCTTGTATCACACTGTGTAAATAGATACTCCAGTTAGACTGCAAACTATTCTGTTATTTCTTTATTATTATTAATTGTTGATAATGTAGTAGTGCCCTGCTTCCAGACTAATTTATTTGGCATGTCAGGTTTTGTTTGTGAATGGTCTGTTTGACTTCAAACCATTCTATGCTTTCTGGTGCTTTTTCAATGAAGCACCTCATATTTCAAAACATGTTGGGGTGAAAATCAATCCATGCCATCCAGACTGGGAGGTTTTGCAAGTAAAAAAGAAATCCAAAGCAGAACATTCAGCCGATGTGATAAAGGCCATGTAAAGTGGACCTCAAAGAGCAAAAACGCCTTAAGAGGTCAGAAGGATTGCCATAGCTAACATTACAGGTAGGAGATTGTTGTGTTACGGATTCCTATTTATAGAAATATTTTACTTTTTTGACTTATATTCTTTCTTTTAAAATGAAGTTCATTATGGCGTGTTTTATTAATTCAATAATTCATTGCTGTATATTTTTTAATGTAATATTCAAACATTATTAAATGAATTGAGAGTAGGAGAATTCTTTGTTTGACATCATTTCATCAATAGTCAAGTTACATGTGTTTACATAGCACTATATATATATATATAGTTTCAAATCAGCTTCATATTAATAAACAGAAACAAATAACTGTTATGTTGTAAAAATGATTAATTGTGGAATTAAATTGTTATTGTCACTTTAATGGTGTCTGATGAAAAACAAAACAAAACTGCTGGTTAATTCTTAGGTATCCGGGTGAAAGTATTCAGAAATGGAGCTGAGAATTGTTCTTGCCCTGTTTGTCATTTGTGAGTATATACACATTTAAACTAAAACAGAATAAATAGCAGTGTTTTTTTTCCATAATAATCCATAAAAAATGTCTTTTTTAAGGTCCGCATACTTTATCACAGAATATCTTCTACTTTGTGAATCAATCCAAGACGTTTGATGAGGCTCAACAATTTTGTCGAGAGAATTATACTGATCTGGCGACTCTATCGGGCCAGGAAGACGTGGAGAAACTCTTCGGGCTTGACAACTTCACTTACACTACATCTGCTTGGATTGGACTGAAGAAAAGCGGCAGTAAGCGGTGGCGTTGGGCTCTGGCTGATCCAGAGTTCTACAAGGAAGTAGAAACAGAATATAGAAACTGGGCACCTAATGAAGAAGTAGTTTTTTTAGACTATGAAGACTGTGTAATGATGGATAGCAGTGGGCAGTTCTTCAGCACCTATTGTTTTACTATCAGATCTTTCATATGCTACGATGGTGAGTATTCAGCGAGATCTTTCTGAAGATATCCTTTCTGAAGAAGTTGCAATTCTGATTCTTTTTAATCTTCTAGGTCAGGGAGATAATAACCAGAAGTACGTCTTGGTTAATGAGGCAAAGTCCTGGAGAGATGCTCAGAGTTACTGCAGACAGCATCACACAGAGCTGGTCAGCATGAGAAATGAGGATGAGAATCTTCAGATCCAGCAGCTTATACCTGCAGGACATTATGTGTACATCGGCCTATTCAAAGACAATTACGTCTGGTCCGATAAAAGCACGTCATCATTCAGAAACTGGGGTTCTTATCAGCCGGATGGATCGGGAGAATGTGTGACACAACTGTTAAGAGATGACAGACTGTGGGATGATCTGACGTGCAGCACAAACCAGCCATTCTTCTGTTACGCCTGTGTGTAAATGTGATGTATTAAGACAATTTGTTGGGCACCTACAGTGGGCTTGTGTTGTATAATGGGATTTACACTTCAGAAATTGTTTTTTTGTTAGTATTTTTGTCTAAACATTCTTAAATTAAGGTACATTTGCTGGAGAAGTGTACTGGAGACTTCTTTGTTTTCACTGCTCATAATGACAACAGAATTTCTGCCAATAGAGTCAGAAAAATAGGCTTAATTCAAAGAGAAAATACATGGATTTTTTTACCGCATTGGCAGGGATTTCTCTTAAGAATAAAGCATTTGCACTGGAAAACAAGACTAAAATACTGGGGAAAAAATCACAGAAAATCACATTTGCAGATGTCTCTCCATTTCTGGAAACTGAAAATATCTGGACAGAAAATGAAAAGATTCATTAAGAATTTATCAGACACCTGCACATAAAGGTAAAGCGTTGAAATAATGTGCATTTAGATCTCCACTGATGCCCGATGAGTTCCTAGCCTGTTTTGTCACAGCAGAGTAGAGAAAGAGGGGGCAACCAGTTGAGCATATAAAATGCAAGTTGAGATTTAAAGCTCATTGTAAAAGTAGATGTGTTTGTGTGTGTTTATACTCAGTGCTGAAGAAGAGGCAGATTTTGAAAATCGCAGTGAAATCTCATCAGGATGTGTCCGACCTTCAGCTGAAAATGGCCATCTTGGCGAAGGTTAGTGTCATCAACCGCTAACAAAGCGGTTGTGTTCAGGTCGTTGTGCATTTCGCTGGTGATCAGTGTTTTTGTTTTTCAGCTGCAGCAGAAACTAAAGGAGCTGGGATTGGCATACTACACCAAACTGGAATGGAGGATGACGACCGATGGACGAGTCTGAGATTATATTGGGGAGTAAATGCACTAGTAAATCTTCTGTAATGCTGTATAACTATTTTATGGGGTGGTGATTTTCCTATGAATTCTACGAACACGTTTTTTTCAAACACTCCTGAGCAAGATCCACCCTTAAACATAACGGTCACTGGTGCATAAATACATGGTATAAGATTCCGCGGTCACTAGACTTTGAGCACGCGGACACTGCAATGGTCGTAATATGACGTCACACGTCATTAAGGTGGTTTTTATGGCCGTTTTTTTTCATGGGTGGCTTTCTTTCTTTTTGTCTGTCTTTCTTTCTTTCTTTCTTTCTTTCCTTCAGCTATATATAGTTTATATATAATATATTCATAATGATATTTTTCCACCGATAACCTGAACACACTGTAACGGAATATCGACCTTGTTAACCGTTTAGTAAAGTAGTTCATACTAAATAATCCATTACATTTCAATAATCATTTTAATATTAAAGGAACCGTATGTAAGAAATTTATTTCAGTTAATCATAAAATGGCCCTGACATGTCACTAGACATTAAGAAATCATGTTCATTTCAAATACTTATATCACTGACAACAGTGGTCCGGCCAGGATATTGTCATTTAAAAGTGAAAGTTGCAGCCCTCAACTGATGTTGATGTTGTCATGTTGTGTTTTGGTCTGAGGCGCCACCCTCCAGCTATCTACCAATCACGAAGTCAGTAGAGTTTCGTCATCAGGGTTGCCAGCTCTGCTCTAGTTACAGCTGCAGCTACGAACGTGTCGGATAAAACATGTATAAAGTTACGAAACCTAAAAGACCTCGTTATGAATCCGAAGTACGACGTGACAAAGTCCGAAATAAAACAAGGATTTGTATAGGAGATGCCTTTGACAGATGGAGACGGCTGAAAACGGAGAAGAATTTTAAGACAGATGCCAACGTTGCTAATTTTCTCCTGGACAGGTAAGATTCATCTATGTTTGGCTAACTTACCTGTATTTAATGTAAATAGACATTTCAAATATTCACGACAGTTGAACAAAGGTATATATGTTCGTGCAAAGTAACGTTACGTTAGCGCATATGGAGGAGGTGGGTCATCGAATTGAAAAGGTAAGGAATTGTTTGGGAAATAGAAACAGCAAGTCGTCATTGCTAACATTATCATAGAAAACAATCTATGTTCCGACTCAAATGTGGTATTACAGTACATCTTTACGAAATATTTGGCTAATCGCCTTTAGTAAATTTTTGCGACACAAAATTACTTCGCAAAAGATCTCTCGTGAAGCATAAACATAAGTAACAGAAGAAAAAAAAACTTATTGTGTAGGACTCGTCACTTGCCATTGGAAGCTTCTTGTAGCAGCCTACGTTCCTGCGGAATCCTGCAGCTTAGCTGGCAACCTCGAGTCAGGGGGGATACGCCGTTCTACAGTATTTTGAAAGTGATTGCAGTACCAGTTTTGGCCACAATCCTACATACGGTTCCTTTAAGTAGTAAAAAAAAAAAAAAAAGTCTACCTGTAAAACTGCACGTGTTTCCAATGAGCCTGGGTTGAATGTAAAACGTGTTCACAGAGTCAAGTATAGCTACACAATTCAGTAACCTAATAGTAATTGAAAGTAGTCTAACTCCACTTAAAGTTTTTCCGATTTTTTATAATAGATTTTTTATTAGACTCTACACATGAAACGGCTGTAATCGGGTCGTCGTGTAATACATTTGCCTTGAAGATTCACTAATTTCAGCACACTTTAATATCTAGAGTTAATAGTGTGTCTAGTATAATATCCTTGGTTGTGAGATGAGGACAAGGGGAAAGATTGATGTTTTATTCTGCTTTTCAAAGACAACATTAAAAGTGATTTGGCATAATCTCATCCGTCTGTGTTTCTTTGAATTTCCCACGACCCGTTTCTCAGTAGGCTAATTCTTACACACTAATAATGAGAAATGTTTTAATAATGTGTTTGTTACTGTAAAAACACGTCCTAAGATTCAACATATAAACACAGAAGTGTTATGGTCAAGTCTATCAATCAGTCATTAAACCCCGTCACTGCTGAAGCTGTTCTTCGTACTGTAGCTGAAGCTTCACGTGTGTTTATATTCTGCTTTCCTATAGTTTTGATTTTCTGTAGTTTATCATTTAACTGCCCAATATTCTATCTTGCGTTCAAACGCTTGATTTGAAGCACAAACAGGTAACGCAAATAGTTTCTGCACATGCAAATGGAACAAATATGTTCAAGCCTTACACATTTTCCTAAACAATTTCACATGCAAAAACTCAAAAGGCCATTTACATAGAAATTCTAGTTTTATTTCAGTGTGTATTTGTGATTCAGAATATGTCTTTAAATAAGAATTATAGCAACTCCTTTATTCTATTTTATTTTATTTCATTTTATCTGTCCGGAAAAAAAAAAAAAAAATCGGGTCTCTCAAAACTGAAACTCTCAGTCCGACTCCCAGCCCACGTGTCCCTGCCGTGTGACGTCACACAGTGAGACAAACAGTAAGAAAATCAGTCATCTTCAGGGTTCATCACCACTTTTCATACTGACAGTGCAGTCACTTCATCATTGTGCCAATAGAAGCTGCTGGTCCAGACCACACGGACTTCACACAACAGGTCAGTTCATTATTTATAAAACAAATATAAAAACAGTTATAATTATTGCCAACATTTATTACATTTTAGCGCTAAAACGAAACCATAAAATTAGCAAACATGCCTTTATTAATAAAACTCTAGCCTACTAATAAAAAACTCAAAGAAAAACATTGTAATATATTCAATTACTTTACATTTTATAATACATTTCGAAATGTATTTACATGCTTTTAATAATCTCCTATTTCACATCTTTCTCACCCCCCAACCCCCCTCCCCCCAACATTACAGAGGGATATACATTTTATAAGAACTTCTTTGTGAAGTCATGGGGGTCATTGGGTGCTGGCTGTTATTCGGTAAGACTTTCAGACAGTGAATGTGAAGCTGGTTTCGGGCAATGAAACTAAGTATGTAAATAATTAAATACATCAGCACGATAATATCATGTGATGGCGATCTGGTAGGCTGACGATAGGACCCAACACTACTGTAGTGTATTATTTTCTCACCCTCCATGCATCCTAGGTGTATATGACTTCTTTCAGACGAATGCAATCGGAGTTATATTAAAATTTATCCTGGCAATCCCAAGCTTTAGAATGGCATAGACCGGTGTTTCTCCTCATCAGTCCAACAATATGCATCCATCCATAAAAAAAGTGCCTCACACAGCTCGGGCTAAATAAAGGCCTCCTGTAGTGAATCGATGCGTTTTTGTAAGAAAAATATCCATATTTAAAGTGTAAGAATTAGCTTGCGTTAACAGTTGTACACAGAACTTGCTTCTTTGACAAGGGGCGTAGCAGTACTGAAACGCAGTTTAAGCTAACCAATCACAACACATTTAGTTTTTCGGAAGGCCGGCCTTCATTAAACCCGTAACTAATCGAGCCATTTGTGCCAGGCTAGGAGAAATGTAAATTATGTTAAAAAATAATGCGTTTTTCGAACCACCAAGCACGAAAGCATGTTCTAGTACACCCCCCCCCCCCCCCCCCCCCGCCAAAAAAAAAAAATATTGATACTTTGTAAAAGAGCATAATAGGACCCCTTTATGGCATGTTTGTTTCTTTTATTGATCTATCATTAAAATTTCTTTTGCACAGGGCTGTTTTCTGTTCAGCAGCTTGGAAGTGGCGCTAAAGGTAGAGTAACATTTTGGTGCAGCTGTGTAGTTTGCTTTGGGCAAAATACACATTTTAAACACATAGACACACTGTGAAAACAGCCATGTGTACATTTACTTGGCAATAATAAACTTTCTGTATTTTACAACTAAAACCAACAATATATTTAACTGATATATTTTTAATGTGCCCAGATGTCCCCCAATTTTTTTATTTTTTATTTTTTATTTTTTGTCAGATTTAGCTTGTCTACCAATATTTGTATCCAAATTATAATTAATCAGTCCCACATGATTTCTTTCCTGATTTTTGCGATCAAAATGACTGATTTCATTGTGGTAATTTTAATTTGCGGAAAACAGGCGATTTTTTTAAAATAATAAAAATTACACATTTACCGTATTCAAGGATGTGTAGCCTATGACTTTTTTTTTCCTTTCTCGGCTTTTGCACCTTTAACTTTTTTTTTTTTTTTTCAAAATGAAGCACTTCCTGCTTCATGTTTCTTTATCACACTAAAGTGTCAGTAATATAGCTACTGTGCTTTTTGCCATTATTTAGCAGTGAAAAGTCCAATTATGCGTTAAAATGCAAAACTGGAAAATGTTAAAAGAAAATTCGATGAAATGAGCCATTTCAAACCCCTGTCTGTCTATCCTAATAAAATTAATTCGCCTCTTTCCAGAGAATCTGTCAGGAAGTGGAACTGTCGCGCAGTCCACAACAGCCAGTTCTCGGTCCGCGAACCGCGCCATCGATGGTGGCAAGGATTCCTCTGCATCTTCTAGTACTTGTGCCGAAACCCATTGGCAGACCAAACCGTGGTGGAGGCTGGATCTTCAGGCTGCGTATAGAGTGAACACAGTGGTCGTCACTTACAGAGAGGACAGCCTACCGGGAGGAATGAAAGATATCCAGGTTAAATTGGGAAACTCTCTGCAGAACGATGGAAACGACAATCCCAGGTGAAGCGCTTCAGATGCGTTTGGTGTATCGTCAAGACCATTATGAGCTCTTGTTAATCAAGTTAAATCGCAAAAGCATAAATAAGTGCATATACCATCAGCGAAAACTGCACAGGAGTAGGCCTAAGTCTAGCCCACTGAGCCATTTGATTTTCATATGGTGGTAAGATTTTGTAAGTGTCCTTTATAATTTTTCTAATAGCGGACATTGGTGGCGCCCTAGTTTTAATTATTAATTGTTTTTGCCCCTCTGATACATGCATTTTTAAATTAGTATGTTCAATATAAATTTACATAATTTATTTTAATGTATTTTTATTAGTCAAATAAAATATAAAACAGTAAAATAAAACAAAAATAAAATGAAATGAAACAGCTTATAATAGCCTATTTATAACAATTTATAATTTTTTTGCATTTTTTTTTTTTATAGTGCTTAACTGATAAACTACTTGAGATTTACTTTAAAAATAACCACCACAACAGATGGTAATATGGACCACATGAGGAAGTAGATGACTTCTGCAGACACACACAAAGTGAAAGTCTGTTTAGCTGCTTTTCAAAATTAAAACAATGAATATACCTTTTAGGTGTGACTCAAATGCCCTGAATTCAAACCATGCAGAAAACACATTTTTTTTTTTTTTTTTAATAATGTAAAGGAAAAGAAAGATAATATTGATTTGATGTGTGTAGATGTGCCGTGATCTCAAGTAATCTTGCAGCCAACAGCTTCATCTACTTCTGCTCTGATCGAAAGGGACGATACGTCAACGTCTTCATGAATGATTGGTGGGATTTCCTCTCGGTGTGTGAAGTGGAAATATACGAGACAGGTGATCGCACATAACTCCAACAAACTATTCATTAGTTTGTATGTTTTGATTGTCTATGATGTTTCTGTAATTTCAAGGATGTTTTCTGTTTAGAAGCACCTGTCGGCTGCGCTGGAGTGTTTGATATTCATGATCATAAAACAGTTAACGTGGCGTAATGCATGAAGACAGTTATATTAATAGACCAAATTCTTGCTAATGTTACATTACATAAAGTCAACCAGATGTGGCCAAATATGAACTCAACGCGCTTAATTCCACTTTAAGCTGTTTCTTTATGGTTTTCTATGAACAAGTTCACCGCGTTGCGTTCATGTTCTGGCTACATCTTGTCTGTATGAAGTTTATAAAATCGGTAATGTGTATACTGACTTGCTCTTTTATTACCACAGTTTCAGTGGATTACATCACGTTAAGCGTATAACGCTTTTCATTGCCCGGCGTCAAGGGAGTAAATTAATTACTAGCAAAACAGACATACACACTGATGTTTTTGAGTTTGTTAAATACACTGGTATAATACTTTCAATTAAAATCTGACGGCTTTTTCATATAGGCCTAGAATACATTTTGTTTGCTTTGGGACAATGTGTTTTATTTTAGTTTCCATTTCCCCAATTATGTTAGTTTTTATTTAATTAAATTTAAATATAATTTTCATTTTACTTTTTGTAAACGATAATAGCAAAGTGAAAATGATGATTGTGTTTCCAAGATTCTTCCTGGCGATCCTTTATAAAGATGACCTTTAAGTCCACTGCTAATCTGACCGACCCGACAGTAACGGACAACATGCTTGAAGAGGTGAGAGTGTGATGTTTGTCTCTTATCGCAATATGATTCATCGCTATAATACTAATGAATCATTCATTGCAGTTGAAGTCAGCGTTTGCTGTCAGAGGAATCACTAATGTGACTCTGAGCTGGTCTCAAACCCCTGAAGAAGAAATAGTGGTGATCCAAAATGAGCATGAAAACGGTTAGTCTGTCCAGCGATCTAGCGTGAATATAGGAGATAGACTGTAAAATCCCTTAGTGATTTGATTAATAACGTGAAACTCCTGAAGCTCTGATATTTTCATTTCTAGATCCCTGCTGAAGCAGATCTCTGGAGCTTCTCTGAGGAGTAACAGCCATCATGAGTTTTTCATTATATTATATTCATTATATTCATGTCACCTTTACTGCAAACATGCGGTTTTAATTAACACTCTGATACATAAATTGTGAAGGATAATCAAAGGGAAAAATCCTTAATGTTTTAAGATTAATTTTACTAAATAAATAAATATATAAACCCTGAATCTTTATTATATAGGGACAAAAATGCATCATGCAATGTAAACGTAACATCATTTATAGGGCTTTGTGTGCTTTTCAGTATGGCTTAGATCTTCAGTCTTGTTTTTGCTTAATGTCTTATGAATATAAGTCAATGGAATGATAAGTGAAGTTTGACCATCCTTTGGCAGATACAAATTATCCACCAAATCGCCAAAAACATAAAATGTTTGCTAAATGCCATATGATTGTGTTGGTATGCTCGTCCTGATTATTGATGTGTAAGATAAATATATGTTTTTGGGGAAACATTTGCATAATGTTTCACTGCTTTTGTTGATCAGAAGAAGCCATCCCAAACTTTTATTTTTTTCTTTCCCTAGCAATGTGTGCAATGATGTTATTTTGTTTGAAAAATGTTTAACCAGAATATGAACTATACTTATATTGAAAGTTTAGCATTAATACATTAAACACACTGTAACACATATTATTGTTAAACGTTTATTACAATTAGTTCATGCTAAAAAGAAAATCAACTACATTTTAATAATTTAAATAATACAAAGTTCAAAACATGTCAGAAATATTCATAATGTAATGTATACAATTTATTTACTAATTTATTAATTTAATAATTTAATAATTTAGAGTAGATTAATTCCATCTAAAGTTTTTTTTTTTTTTTTTTTTTTTTTTTTTTTTTTTTCCAGATTGTATTTAGAATCGATTTTTATATAACTGTTGTTATCAGGTCGTCATGCAAATCATTTGCCTTGAAGATTTCGTAATTTTTGCACAATTCAGTGTTTAGAGTTAATAGTGTGTGTAGTGTATAATATCCATGGGTGTGACATGAGGACAAGGGAAAGATTTATGTTTTATTGTGCTTTTCAAAGACAACATTAAAAGTGATCTGGCATAATCTCATTCGTCTGTGTTTCTTTGTATTTCCGATTTCTCAGTCCCAAACTAGTAATGAGGAACTATTTAAAAATCTGTTTGTTACTTGAAAAACACGTCCTAAGATTTAACAGATTGAGCACACAAACACAAAAGCACTAAATGATTAGAGAAAATTCAGTCAACTCTATCATTCAGTCAACTCTATCAATCGATCATTAAACCCCGTCACTAGTAAACTTGTTCTTTTTTACTGTGGCTAAAGCATCACGTTTGTCGCTGCTGATCGCATTAGCCTTTATATCCTGCTTTCCTGCGGTTCTGTAGTTGCTATACTTCAGCTGCTTTATTTTTTCTTGCGTTGAAATGCTTGATTTTAAGTACAAACAGGTAACGTGACACAAATGTTGAAGATTAACAAACCAGACCGTGTTGGATTTGGAATCGGGTCTCTCAGAACAGAACTGAAGCTCTCAATCCGACTCCCAGCCCACATTTTCCGTGCCGTTTGACGTCACACAGAGAGACAAATAGTAAGAAAATCTTCGAGGTTCATAGTCAGATTTCAAACTGACCATAAAATCACTTTATCATCGTGCTGCTAGAAGCTGCTGATCCAGATCACAGGAACTTCACACAACAGGACAGGTCAGTTCAGTTATTTTATTATCAAATAAAAATTACAATAGATGTATTTAGTGGTGACATTACTGATCACAAAACAGAGTAGCAAAATAATAATAATAAAAAAGGCCTTTATTAATAAAAATCTACTAATAATGAACTTATAAAAATGTAAACTACAATAAAGAAACTAAGTTCTAAAATGTTAATCTACAGCGCGATTGTTGTTGTTATTCCATGTTTTGAATTGCAGAACGTTTTACATGTTTTTAATGAGTTTAAAATGAAAATCTATGATCTTGTGACTTAACTGCTATGTAAAACACTAACAAATGGCCCCCAGTCATTCCTGAAACTATCAGTAGACTCTAAAATGGGATTTTACAGCAATGTTCCTCTCACTTTCAGGCTCCATGACATTAAAAGAACACTTTTTTTGTCATAATCTCTGTCATATTTCACATCTTTGCCCCCCCCCCCCCCCCCCCCCCAACATTACAGAGGAATATTTGATAAGGGCTTCTCCGTGAGATGATGGGGATTATCCAGTGCTGGCTGTTAATATTGGGTAACGTAAGACGTTCATTATTGAAGTCAGAACAGTGCAACTGAAATAAACGGATTTGTATGATTTTGCTGAATATATGAAAGTTTTATAAACTAGTTAAAATACATTTTTTAAAAGTCATTTTTATAAACGCATTTATATTTGCCCAATTTTCTTTTTTTTTTTTTTTTTTTTCCAGTTTATGTACTTTGCATGTAGTACTTTGACTTTTGTACATCAGTGAATAATCCATCACATGAATCTGACATGCCTGCTTTACATAACAAATGTAACATAATTTGGATGCTTATTTGCCTTTAACATACGATTGGTTCTTACATTGATCTGTCATTAAATATCTTTTCCACAGGTCTGTTTTCTGTTCGGGGGCACGCAGATGGCGCTAAAGGTAGAGCAACATTTTGAGGCACCTGTTTGTTTGTTTATTTTAAAATACGCGCACACCCTATGTATTTACTTAGCAACAGTTATCTAAATAAGCTTTCTGTATTTTGCAATAAAAACAACAATGTATTTAAGTCATTTATATATCTTCTTTATAAATGGGGACGTGCCCAGGTGTCCCCAGATTTGTCTGTTTTGTCAGATTTAGTACCAAAATAATTAATAATTAAACTGTCCCACCAAGAATTCATGATGTTTTTCGTGAATTTTGCTTTCAAAATGACTGATATTGTGAGGGCATATTTTAGTAATTAAGATTACACATTTACCATGTTGTATGACGTAAAGAAAAAAGAAAAGAAAAGAAAAGGAAAGGAAAAAGAAAAAGAAAGCTTGATTATATTTGTGTTTCACCAAATTTTGATTTTTTATAAAGCAACACATACTTCTTTTTGTTATAAAAATAGGTCACAGATGCAAATTCCAAAAAATAAGATATTCTTTAATCGGGTTTTAACGTTTGTCTTGCGCTTTCTTTTATCATTTATGTACGTTTCTTTATCACACTGATGTTTCAGTAACTTTGAGTAGTACTGCTTTTTTTTTTCTTTGTATTTTTATTTTTTTGCGATTATATAGCAGTGAAACGAACACTTATGCATTAAAATGGCAAATATGAAAGGCGGATGGGGCCAAAAGTCTTTATTGCAAAGTGTGAAATTTGTGTCAACACGCACTGTTAGTCTACCTTAACGCTACAAGGCATCAGTTTTCAACGCGGTTCTTTAGTACAAGTAAAGATGCACATTTTTACCTTGTTAAGACAACCGATTTGAAGGTGTCTCTCAATGTGCAAACATTCTGGCTGTATTTGAATGTGTAGCAGATTTACATCTAGATTTACCCATATATTAATATTAAGTTAATTGCAGTTAATTGCACCATTGCTTAACTGATACCTAATGTGCTAGAGTAAATTAATTCGTGTTACAATGTAAATTAAGACTTTCTACCAGAAAAACAATGGTGAACAAAACAACAAAAAAGGACATTGTAAAAGTCATGACATAATATTGAAATCACACACAAAGCACCCATGCATTATCCCTCATGAACAAATATAAGAGCTGATGTCAGCATAAGTGCATGGGTGTTGTCGCTTTAACGCCACAATCAGTCAAATTTCACAAGTTCCGTTAAAAGACTTTCGGCCCTGTCCGCCTTTCATAGAATTAAAATGCTACATTACGTTGACTTTGCGTTCTGCGACTGGGGGTTGGAGGTTAGAAATGGTTCTAGCATTGTGTAATCATGTGGTCTTTTCCACTGGAATGTAAAGCTATTTTAAAATGGAAAATGAATGCAGTGGAGTGAAATGAGCCTTAGCATCCACTTCATTTGCCTTTTCCAGAAAATCTAGCACGTAGAGGAATTGCCGCACAGTCGACAATATTCGGTGATCTGTTAGCACACCGCGCCATCGATGGTGGGAAGGATATCGCAATGTCTTCTAGTTCTTGTGCCGCAACCTATCTGGAGGCCAGACCGTGGTGGAGGGTGGATCTCCAGGCTGAGTATCGAGTGAGTATCGTGGTCGTCACTTACAGAGAAGACTGCTGTCCAGACAATAGGAGAGATTTTGAGATTCGCCTCGGCAGCTCTCTGCAGGACAATGGAAACGCCAATCCCAGGTGAGGCGCCTCAGCGTGAGCATTTCATGTACCGGTTTCTCAGTTAACGAAAGAGTAGTTTAATGCATATTATGAGAGGATAGAAAAGCACTAGACTATTGCTTTATTAATGTGACTTCATGTTTGTGTGACCACTAGTCACCTAGCGGGGAAAGTTTCAACTGATTGTGAAAGATTAAAAAAGGAAGTCTTATCCAGTGTTGGGTCCAATACTTCTTAATTAGTGTAACTGAATTACTACTTACCTGAAAAAGGAATTGCTCCCATTTTTTTTCTGTGATTTTACAGTTACTTTTGATGTCATTGTTGTACATCAATTGTTTGATGTAAAATATTGTATAGACTATAACAATAAAACATGGTACTGTATATTTTTTTAATTTAACCTTCTCCTTTTAAATACTTTGGTCAGTTCAAGAACAATCTATGCAACAAGTATTGCAATATTTTTTACAGTAATTAGTATAGTAATCTACACTCTAAAAACTGCTGGGTTAAATACAACCAAGCGCTGGGTAAAACATGGACATACCCAGCGATTGGGTTGTTTTGACCCAGCGGTTGGGTTGTTTTTAACCCCGCAGTTTTTAGAGTGTAATTACACTATTGAAGATGTGATTAGTAGCTAGTAATTTACTTTTACTTTGAATAACTTACTCAACACTGGTCTTATCAAGGATATCAGAAGAATAAGACCTTATTTAATTTCCCGTAATCAGTTAAATCTAGAAATTTACAACCTTCAAGTTTCTGAAATAAGCGCCTATGTAATTTAATAGATTTATTTGTATATTGTAAATAAAGTAAAAGACTGTTTGAATGTGTGTGTGTGTGTGTGTGTAATCATGTAGCTGTGCTGCCATCTCAAGTGATGCAGTGGCCAACAGCGTCACCTATTCCTGCTCTGATCGGAAAGGACAATACGTAAACATCCTCCTTAATGGATTCTTTAAGGCCATCTTGGTGTGTGAGGTGGAAGTGTACGAGTCAGGTGATCAAACGTAACTCATTCATTAGATTTTTTCTTGTTCTTCTTCTGTTTTCTGTGACTGTTTTCAGTTCAGATGCACCTGTCGGCTGCATGTGAGTGTTCCAGACTCATGATCATAAAACGGTTTTATGTAATGACTCCTGCTTACACTTTTGTAGACAAACAAAAACGGTTAAAACTACATTTTTAATATGCATTATTAATATGTAAATTGTTATTGTTGTTTTTATTTTCATTTTATTCTTAATGTAGTTTAATATTGTTTTAGTTTTTCAGAGTTTATTTAATTTTAATTTAAGAGTTCATTTTCATTTTAATTTTCGTAAACTATAATAACAAAGTGAACAGAATGATTGTGTTTTCTAGATTATGTTACACGATCGTTTATGAAGATAGCGTTTAACTCAAACGCTAATTTGACCGACCCGACAGTAAAAAACAGCTTGCTTAAAGAGGTGAGAACGTGATGTTTGTCTCTTATCGCATCCTTAAGCATCGATATAATATTAATGAATCGCTCATTGCAGTTGAAGTCAGCGCTGACTCGGAGAGGAATCACTAATGTGACGCTGAGCTGGTCTCAAACCCCTGAAAAAGTGGTGATCCAAAATCAACATGAAAACGGTTAGTCTGTTTCTAAAACCAGTAATTTAGAGTGAATCTATAGGAGAAACGCTGTAAAATGCCTCAGTGATGTGGTTAATGATGAGGAACATCTGAAGCTCAGTGATTTTCATTTCTAGATCCCTGCTGAAGCAGATTTCTGGAGCCTTTCTGAGGAGTAACAGCCATCATAAGTTTCATTTTAATTATATTATATTCACCATCACTTAGTTACTGCAAAATGCCAGACTATGCTGTTTTTTTTCAATCCTCTGATGCATGAATTATTATGAAGATGTAAGTAAATAAATAGTTTTTGATTAAATTATATGATTTTTGATGTTGTCATATAAAACGAGGACAGTTATATAAAATTATGGGCACTGATGTAACATCACAAACTGTAATGTTAAAAATCTGTTAAAGACCTGTCCATTGTAATGGGCATCATGCATCAGAGGGTTAATTAGTGAATAAACAACATAAATGTCACATTAATTGGTGAGTTTTTCATTATATGTTTTTCTGGAAGTAGTAAGATGTTCACTCTTGTTTTTGCTTAATTTGGATCAGGCATTTGTCATTTATTTCATAAATAGCACATGATGTCTTCTCAACTATATGCACAAGACTTAAGTGTTAAAAGTTTACACCGTGTCTACACCGGACGCGAGCGGCGCGGCGCGACGCGACAAAATACAATAGAACCCATTATAATCATTGATGCTGCCTACTCTGGATGCGGCGCTGCGCGACACAACAAATCCCCGACAGTAAACTGCTACCGCATTCTATTTATGACGTGCTCACACAAAGTTCAAATGATTTGCAAGGGTGGCTTTGTCGCGTCCAGTGTAGACACGGTGTTAGTACAGAGAGAAAGAGAAAGAGAGTCCTTTAGTCCTTTTTGTAATCAACACAGTAATATTCATATATTTTGTGTTTTCAGAGTTAAAACAAGGCAGCTCAGACAATCATGGTCATATTTCAGTTGTACTGGATGAATACACAAAGTAATATCATTATTGAACATTCAAAGAGCACAATGCAACATCGCTTTAACACAGGGCTTAAATTAACATTGTATTGTAATAAATTAACTGCAGGAAAGACAAACCCAGTAAAATAAATATACTTGCATTGTCAGTAGTTATCAGTGAACGAGAATATTGATGAAATAGCAATTTGTTCATTGATGAAATGAAAATATAATACACATACCGTATGTACACTGATACATTCAGCTAAGTACTTATGCATATATATAAATAATGTTTTAAACCAATTTTATGAACCATTTAGGACAATATAATGAATATGTCAACAGCAGAAATCAATGAATTATAAAAAATAAATGATAAATGCATGTCTGCTTGAATGATTCAGTCTGTGGTTCCAGATTAACGTTTATTACCACAAGTCCTGTAAATAAAACATAAATATTGTGATGATCATATTCTCCAGCATGTTCTGAAGAGCCTACTGAGCTTTAGTGGAAGTGTGATTTATCATGATTCCTTTAATTAACTGCATATCAAATTATTCAGTAATATATACAATAACTTTTCCATACAGCAGAATATATAGTTACCAGAGTCTATGTAATAAAGTATAAACAGATGTCAACACATAAAGTCAAAAACAAACCTACCCTGCACTAACATAACCTATATGCACTTACCTTGTTGTTTTTTTTTCTTCTTGTGTCACTGCCCCATAGGGGAGTCTCGACCAGGACAGTTTAACGTCAGAAACCGAACTTAACCCCAGAGCGGACTGCAGCTAAAACACACCGAAAGCTATTAAAGCAGGTTTCATTTAGTGCAACCAGACTGACATCAAGTACTGACCAGAAATTAGCACCAAACGTAAATGTAAATGTCCACAATATTATCATGTACAGCAAAAGTTCAGCAACATACACAAGGCTTTTTCCATACCTAAAATACATATTTTACAGTCACCGTTACACAGATTGATCATAAATGCAGCTAAAAGGCTTCTTACCAGTGGTCATCCTTTACAAAACTTAACATCTAACACAGTTTTATCATTGTAGCCCATTTCCGTGGAAAAAATGTGGATTTGGCAACCCTGCATACAACAGGGGCTGCAGGAGTCAGAACTGACTGACCAAGCATCCAGAGTAAGGAGAGATGACTGACAAGACCATGCTGGAAGATTTGCTGCTCAACAGATCTTGAGCTCACTGACAAAAATAAGATCTTTTTTTTTTTTTTTTTTTTTTTTTTTTTTTTTTGAGACTTGGTAAAGGCATTATTAATAAATCATACTATGTACAGATAAGCAGATGAGTGTAGAATATGAACGCAAGGCGTTTATTAGGTCTTTAGCGCTTTCCTTATAACTGTTTTCTCTGGGAGGAAAACATTCAAAAGGCTGATTAAACATGTTGCGTTCTTATTATGGTCTCATCTGCTTGTCTGTACATAGTGTAACAGACTTTATTTCATGCCGTTGTGTTGCACTAATTCTGAATGTACTAGCGCTCATTATGTATGTGTGTGTAATGCATTTTCCCCTCGGGGCTTGCCGTAGATGGGTATTGGGCATGCACATTTTTTCATGCTGGAGTGTTTTTTGGAGGGATTTTGAGCTCTCTCTGGAAAAGTGTGACGGAGAATAAAAGCTGAGACAAGTTAAGACGCTCTCGTTTTATTGTTTTCTTAGTTTTAAGTGTTTAGGCGAACCCTGCACGAACGCTCGGTCACAGTAGTATGCTTTTTAAAAATTGTTTACTGAGTTTGGTCTTTTAAATGTCTTAAGGCATTAAGGGTGTTACGTGTTTTAGAATGTCCCTTTCTTACCTGACTGAGAAATGTGTTGTTTACTGCAGCTGTGTCACCACTGGAGGTTAATTTCATCCTCAGAAACACTTTTTTCCTATAAGCTGGAAAATGCAAAACAACAAGCACGTCAAACAAAGAAATAAACATAGTTAACATCTATACAGTACAGTGACTTGATGCTTTCAGTTGCAGTAGCTATGTAGGGCCAGTTTAACACATTATCATTTTTTTTTAAAGAAGAGAGAGAGAGAGAGAGAGAGAGAGAGAATCAGTGCAGAATGCAGATTCTTCCTTGGCCACTTATGTCTGATAAATCGCCTAGTGGGACGGCGGTAACTTAAGCAGAATTTCGGGGGTAAAAAATATCCATCATCAGTAGGCTACTGTAGCGATATATGAAGCACAGACAACACATAGGCCTAAGTCACTTTGAAGCAAATTTGCAAACTTTAACCCGATGCAAAATCGGCAATGGGTGATCCTGCGCCATAGAGATATTCCAAATCGCTGGGATTCCCATTATATGAATGGATTCTACCCACGAAACTCATCGGTAATTACAATAAGATTCCTATAAAAACGCAGATGTTCAAGTTGGTCATGCGAATTCGACCAACAGGAAATAAATTATGCTGAGCTGTTTAATAGGACAACACCGTATAAAAATAGACCTTTTTATTTATTTTCCCACATGAGATTTCACTAATGTGACCACACTTTAACAATCTAGAATTAGGTGTCAGAAATTACCTGTTCCATAAACCTCCACCTCGCACAGCGTGAGAAACGTCTGGATGTTAGGGAGGTACATGTTTACATAACGGCCTCCCATTCCACCGCAACCGAAGCTGACAGTACCGCCTGGGGGAACACGTGAAGTAACGACAGCACATCTGCAGAAAGAAATAGAGAAACCACGACAGAATCAGGTGACCTGCTGAAATCCGGTTCTCTGCGTTCATAACTGTTTTCGTAACTTCACCTGGGATTGTTGTTACCGTTGTTTACTAGAGCGTTTCCGATGCGGATCTCTACTCCAGTCATGCGCTCCGAACAGCAGTCGGCTCTGTTGGTGATGACCACTTTGTAAATGTAGTAATAATCCAGCAGATCCAGCCTCCACCACTGGTTGAGCTGGCTTAATGTGATGGAGCAGTATGAGGCTTCACCTGGGGCGTATCTGATGCCATCGATGGCGTTGGCCGCTCCCCAGCGGTAATATGTGGTCGACTGTACAGCCGTTCCTTTTAATGCCAAATTCTCTTAAACCATATAAAGAAACAAAGGGTCAAGACTCAAGTGTGTGAAGTTTCAAGACATTCCATTCGGGCTGAAATATTTCATTCCAATCCAAAACACTCAATTCCATTTAATGCTACATTAAAATCCAAAGTTTTATGTTAGTATTATTTAACTGATCTGCTGTGCTTAGATGAACTAACAATGAACAGTTGTATTTTATTAACAAACATTAATAAAGATTAATAAACACTGTAAGATGTGGTTAATATTAGTTAATGCATTTACTAATGTTAACTAATTGGGCATTAGTTACAATAACTTTTTACCTTCAAAGTTTTCTGAACTGCCTTGAATGGAAAAGACACCTGTTACAAAAGCACTATTGAGTTTCCATTGCTTTCTGGAAAGTCGGTTAAGTTTGTAGCATTTGATTCTTGAAATATTTGCAAAAAGAATAGCTAAACAGCATCTACAATTTTACATCATCTGACAGGTGTCATTTATACTCACCAAAAAGTAAAAACAGGTAACCGAGTCCATCCATCTTCTTTTTTTAAAGAACATTAACCAGATACCTGTGACGGTCAGATATGACGAGGGTGTTACTCCTTCTGCTCTCTCTCTTCTACCATCCATCCCTCTTTTTATTTGTTTCTCTTAGCAGCTCGAGTCTCCACCCTTAGGAAATTCTCACTGGCAGCTTGCTGAATATATTTCACACATCATAGGACCTCCAGAATTGCTTTTCTCAGCACACCTTCACTTTTCAGGTCAAGTCTGATTTCCAAAACAAATCTTGCAAAATGCAAATGAAAATGAGGACTTTGAGGATATTTCTTCTGGGCGCCAGAAAGGAGCACTCGGATTCATTTTCATACAGTTTTTCTTTCCATGCTTGTCCAAATCCATCTAAATGACTTATATATGAGTCAAAGAAAACGTTGACATTATGAAGTTTGGAAAGTTTCACCTATTCTTTAACTTGTTAGTAATTTATGATGATGATTAAAATACCCTAATTAGTAGTTAATGAACAGAAACTTTCAGTTTCTTAAATTCTGTGACATTTACAGATTTATTGTGTTGAATGTGTTTGTTTATCAGACTCCAGATCATTAACAACATCTGTAGCTCAGAATGTATTTCCAGTCTCACTCTGTTAATCAGCATTTGTTTACACTGAGCAGTTATTTTTGTTTTATGTTCTGTGTCTACCCTTTTCTATTGCTTTGGTTGGTTGCATCCAGCAGAATGTGTTTTGGTCGCTGGTGGAAAATTGATTAATCATTGAAGAATCACTGATCAGGGATTTCTGAGGTAAACTCAAGATTTTCACTGATCTGACATTGTGTCGAATAGAATAGAAATGTGTTGGAAATTCTTGGAACTAGTATGCAAAACACCAAGAACATTGTGTGGAACTTTAGGTCATGTATCCTGATTTCCACTCCATCAGTCCTATCATTGATCATTTCCATGTTGTTTTGTGTGTATTTGAATTATCTCAGGCAGCATGTAAATCCGAAGCTGCACAGGAGTCCATCATCTGCACAAACCTCAAACAATAGGCTGTCACTTCATAAAGATCTCAATCTGTACACATTTTTGGCCGTTTTGTGACATCAGTGCCGCTGTAAGCTATTAGTGTTTAGAAAGACACATTTTTTGTGACATGGATCAACTGGAATGTTGTCCTTCAACATTATTTTCTTTCACATAGTTGATTTTTTTTTTTTTTTTTTTTTGTGAGGCCAGTCATCCAACACAAACAATTAAGTTTATGATGCATAATTGTCAGTCATAAATGAAACAGGTCAGATTTCTGCACTCAAAACATCATAGTTTATAACTATATGCATCTATTTAATATTAAGAAATATCAAATTAGTTAAAATGCTTATAGTGTATTTAAAACTCATTCAGTTTAGTAGTAATATTACAGTATTTCTCTGGTAAGTTGTTTTGGCTAACTGTAATGATTAAAACTAATAAAATGGAACAAGTGCTGGTGTGTTTTCAATCCCACAATCAGTTTTAGATGCAAAAAAGAACTCATCTGTAGAACAGTGTAAATCATCGCTGGAGCATCTGCTGACACTAACAGATTCGTTCTCAGAAACAGCTTTACATTCTTCGGGAGAATCGTTCACTTTCCATTTAATTTATGGAAATGGCGTACATCTTGTATGGCAAGCCGTTTTAACATTTAATCTAAAACCCATACTAGTATCTATTTTCGTGCTACTAGTACTTATTTTTTATATACTTGTATCTTTTACATTAAGTACTAGTACTTATTCATTAGCTACTAGTGCTTGTTGTTTAGCTACTAGTACCTTTTTAAAAGATACTAGTACTTATTCATTAGATACTAGTTCTTATTTATTAGATACCAGTACTCATTCATTAGATACCAGTACCTATTAAATAGACACTAGTTATGACAAGCCGTTTTAACATTTAATCTAAAAGCCGTACTAGTATCTATTTTCATGTTACTAGTACTTATTTTTTAGTTACTAGTATCTTTTCCATTAAGTACTAGTACTTATTCATTAGATACTAGTGCTTATTCTTTAGCTACTAGTGCTTGTTGTTTAACTACTAGTACATTTTTAAAAGATACTAGTACTTATTCATTAAAAACTAGTTCTTATTTATTAGATACCAGTACTCATTCATTAGATACTAGTACCTATTAAATAGACACTAGTACTTATTTATTAGATACTAGTACTTATTCATTAGATACTAGTACTTAATTAATAGATACTAGTACTTATTCATTAGATACGAGTATCTATTTAATAGATACTGGTACTTATTTGTTAGATACTAGTATCTATTAAATAGATACTAGTACTTATTTATTAGATACTAGTACTTATTTCAATAGTGACTAGTAACTATTCTGTTGTTACTAGTAAAACATTTTAAATTTTACCATTGATTTCTATGTGATCTGTCATTGAGATATCAACTTTTCAGTTTTGACTAGTATGTATTCCAGTTGTGACTAGTACATAATTTTTATGTACTAGTAGTTAAACATTAGGTACTAGTACTTATTTTTTAGATACTAGTACCTATTATTAGATACTAGTATTTAATCATTACATACTAGTATTTATTTATTGGATACTCTAACCTATTAAATAGATACTAGTTCTTAATTATTACGTACTAGTATTTATTCATTATATACTAGTTCTTATTTATTTGATACTAGTACTTATTTAATAGGTACTAGTACCTTGTAATTAGATACTAGTTCTTATTTGTTACATACTAGTACTTATTGATTAGCAACAAGTATTTATTCAAAAGATACTAGTACAAATTTATTAGATACTAGTACTTATTTGAAATGTTACTAGTAAGATTTTTTATTTCACTAGTAAAATGTTTAATTGAACTCTACTGTGGCCATTCAGACTAGTCATAACTTAAGACGAGTAAAAAAGCAGATCTGACTAGTAAGATAAAAATTGTTACTAGTAATAATTGTGAAAGATACTAGTGTCTAATAAATAAGTTCTAGTACCTAATGAATAACTACTAGTATATATTAATTAGTTACCAGTATCTATTCAATAAGTACTAGTATCTAATGAATGCTTACTAGTAATATTTAAATAGATACCAGTCACTATTGCAGTAATTACTAGTCAGAAATGAAAAGATGATATCAAAAACAAAATAACTACCCTTCCCTGTTCATTTGGAGATATCTTTAACCTCATAAAGAACTAGTAAGAATGTATTTGGAGATATCTTCTTTTAAAAAGATTTTGTAGACTTTGTATGTTAGCCTACCTTGCTAATTGGTTAGCATGAAAACACAAGGAAAGATTACAAACCTGTTGTCCAACAAAAGTATAATGATATGTTTAGTCCAAATACACTTCACAACACCAGCTGAGTCTTTGAAATAACGTATGTTTGTGATCTGACATGGTTTTATTAAACAGAGGCAGAAATCATGCTACTTTATACTATTCTAAATGGTGATAAAGGCTATAGGTTAGCATTGCGTTTTAAATTTACTTTATTTTTATAAAAAATACCCGAGATGGCTTGAAGAACATAGATAAAAGCCATATATTGTCACAATAATTGTTTATTTTATTCATGTTTCATCAGTAAAACGTCTATCTACAGCAAAAGCTGAATGCCTTTGTCCATAGAAGGGATTTCCTGGAACGTCATCAGTGAGTCTCAATTGTGGAGGGCGCCCTCCGGCGACGAGTATGAATGAAAAAGAAATTACATTAACTGAGTACTCATTATTGCTCACAAAACCCTGATTTGGGTAAAAAAGTAGCAAAGATAATTAAGAACTTTGAGGTAAACATTTGCAAATCCTTAATTTTTCCCCAGTGTAGAGAAGTGTACTTTTTATTTTTCTTGCAGCTATGTTTAGTATTATATTTATTCTTAAATGCTCAGTTTTTTATATTATAGTGAAATAGTGTTATCACAAAAGTAATATTCCTTATTTTGTTTAATGTTTCTATATAAAACTAATAACCATAATCTGGATGCTCATTTTAACCGGTTAACCGTTAACCGACAGAAAGAATTTTGACCGATTAATACAATCAGGTAAACGGTTTAAAAGGTCTTTTTTTCAGTAATTCAGTAATCAAAATATTTTAAAAACGTTTTCTGGATGGTTGAAATAAAATGAAATAGCATTTTTGAGAGAAAAAAGATAAATCGCTTAGGCCTGTAACGTTAAGTCGCATTTTATTATTACATTCAGAAAGACCTGGTGTCGACGCGAAATATTTACAATACACTATAAACATAGGCTAGGCTTTTTTAGTTCCCCTCACTCCACAAAAAATCCTTTCATTTTAACAGTATTTAGAAAAGAACAAGAATGAAAAATATAAGAAGCTCGGCGACAAGCCAAAACCAAACCATTTAGGCTAAAGCGAAACTGAAACATTGGGTCTCATACGACACAAATCCAAATGTCTCTGTATTCAAGATGTATTTGAATGCTAAAATATTATTTGTTGTGTAAACCTGGTTTTGTACTTCTCGCATTACAATATCCACATAAAAAAAAAAAAATGTTTGGCATAATATCAGGACAGTACGTTGATAACGATTAAGCAGTGTGATTTTTTTCCCCCATATGTTTGGCTGATTGTGTGTGCGTGCGGCGCCGGCGCAATCACTTGATTTTCCTTGAGGGGAAACGACTCTTTACAGATGATCGAAACTGTAAACTGTTTGCTGTTTGTAAAATAAAGAAAAATAGGATGCCGCTTTCAGCCGTCTTCCTTTCACGCAGCACAAAAATGAACCAAAACTCTGCACACTAGCTACTTGTTGCACTTTTGTTTGTTTGTTTTATTAAGTAAAAAGATTTATCTTATAGGCCTATTCATTCATTATATATATATATAGCCTAGCTTTATGATGTTTTTCTCCATTCGCAGAAGCTGCAGGTGATGCGACGTGTCCATGTGAATCCTCATGTTCTGTTGTTTGCTGCTTTTGCGCATGTAAAATTAATCCCGGAAAACAAATGTTGGTATTTTAACGGGTCACAGACACTTATCCTTTCTAAAATAATTAAATTCTAATTTAAAATAATCTTGTCGGTTAACGGTTAATAATCGGTTAACAAGCGTCGGCTGTCGGTTAGGAAAAATAACCGAAATTAACATCCCTACCATAATCATTATTAGTCATATTGATATATAAAAACAACATTTTTGGCCAAATTGTGCAGCCCTAGAAGTACAGCACACCTTTTTGTTTTATTTTATTAATAATATTTTTTTGTCCTTTTTTCCAAATAAAGAAAATGCTTGTCCGAAAACCATAAGGGTTTGGAATCGGTATGCCCTGTACAGAACATTTATGTAAAAAACATTCAATTACATTGGTCACCTTGTTTCCGTTTCCTCTCTAATCTCTCTGGTATGTGGCTGGTTCATTAATATTCAACATACGATTACCATACTGGCAGAAATGCAAATTCAAAAAGTACTAGTATCTATTAAGTTCAGGATATCTCTGGTCTAAAAAGTTACTAGTAACTAAAAAATAAGTACTAGTTCTATTTTTCCTTAACAGAGAGATTGTAATTAAATACTAGTCACTATTGGAATAAGTACTAGTATCTAAAACATAAGTACTAGTATCTAATGAATAAGTACTAGTAACTTTACAAAAGGCACTAGTAGCTAAAGAATAAGCACTAGTAGCTAATGAATAAGTACTAGTACTTAATGGAAAAGATACTAGTATCTAAAAAATAAGTACTGGTAGCATGAAAATAGATACTATAGTACGGCTTTTAGATTAAATGTTAAAACGGCTTGCCATATAGTAACAGTATCTATTAAATAAGTACTAGTATCTGATGAATGCTTATTAGAAATATTTAAATAGATACTAGTCACTATTGCAATAATTACTAGTCAGAAATGAAAAGATGGTATCAAAAACAGATTAACCGCCCTTCCCTGTTCATTTGGAGATATCTTTAACCTCATAAAGTACTAGTAAGAATATATTTGGAGATATCTTTTAAAAAGATCGTTACATAGCAACATCGATTTTGTATGCCCTGTACAGAATATTTATGTAAAAAACATTCAGTGTCTTTAGCACGAGTGCTATATGCAAATAAGTTAACGTACAGCCCTAATATGATATTTATTGTTTTTACTGGAGGAAAAAGAGGAAATTAATAGATGATAAAAATTGGTGTATTTTCTCCATGCTGCCACGTTAAGCTACTATGTTTACGAAAGGACAGTGTCTACAAAACTGCCAAAAATGTTTTCTGTGTGCTTGAGTACAAATGATTGTTTTTTTCTATGTTGTTTCCTCAAAAAAGTACATCCGTTTCCTCGCTAATCTCTTTCCTATATGTTGCTGGTTCATTAATATTCAACATACGATTACCATACTGCAGTAAATGCAAATTCAAAAAGTACTAGTATCTATTAAGTTCAGGATAGCGTTGGTGTAAAAAGTTACTAGTAACTAAAAAATAAGTACTAGTTCTATCTTTTCTTAACAGGAAGATTGTAATTAAATACTAGTCACTACTGGAGTAAGTACTAGTATCTAAAACATAAGAACTAGTATCTAATGAATAAGTACTAGTAACTTTACAAAATACACTAGTAGCTAAAGAATAAACACTACCTAAAGAATAAGCACTAGTAACTAAATAATAAGCACTAGTAGCTAATGAATAAATACTAGTACTTAATGGAAAAGATAGTAGTATCTAAAAAATAAGTACTAGTAGCATGAAAATAGATACTAGTACGGCTTTTAGATTAAATGTTAAAACGGCTTGCAATACATCTTGTTTTGTTTTTTCAGGATGTCATCACCAGTCCTTTTTTCAGCTGGCTTCTTTATTTTCAATATATTTACATACAATAATTTTATACATGTAAACAAAAGAAAAAAAAAAAAAGCTAATCCAATGATTTGCAGAATCAAGCGCAAAAATAAAGAAAGAAAGAAAGAAAGAAAGAAAGAAAGAAAGAAAGAAAGAAAGAAAGAAAGAAGTTGAATCCTAAAAAAAAAAAAAAAAAAAAAAAAAAAAACTCTTCAGCCATGACCTGAAAGTAATTATAGATAATTTGCACATACAAACCTGTGGCGTACCAGACACAGCCAGTGAGAACAAGACAAACTTCCCGTGTTCGTTGTTTTCTAAGAAAGCATCATCCAGGAACCTCAATGTAAATGTGTAGGTAAATGTTCACATGGATTGGTGTGGCCAAGTGAGGATGAGTTTCGCAGGGACCTTGTGATCATGCTGCATTTGTCCAGTAGTGTCCAGTACAACAAAACAATCGATTACAAATTTAAGAAGACGATTGAGAACATTTACTGAATATTGTGAAATATTTGTGTTAAAAACACAGTATGTGTGTTGTCAGTCACAGTTAACGCACATAATGTCTGTCTTTATTTCGAATAAATAAATAAATAAATGGAATACAATGCAATAGAATACAACTTATTTTCCATATTTGCGTAGTTCCAGTATCTACCAGCAGAGGCTGCAAGGCTGCACGGTACAGTAGTGTTCACAAATGGCTTGGTGGTCAGTTTTAAAGTTATAAAGAGTTATAAAGAGTTATAAAGTTGTAGAATACAACAGGGTATAAAGCGGAATAGGATTTTTTTCATTGTAACTTTGGTTTGAGAAAGGGGGGCTTTACTGGAGAAATGTATGTAGTGCCATATGTGGTCCACACGCAAATAGTAAAGTAAACTGGCATACACACGCAATGAGACAGCTACAGTTTTTCCTCTACATTCCCAGTGTCACCACAGGATTTTGTGAGACTGTAGTGGGTGCACATTGGTTCCTCTAGGGGGTTCAGGGGGTATGCCCCCATAAGAAAATTCTCAATGACCAAATATATGACCATATGATCTGCAGGTGCATCTTTAATTATTTTAACTTATCTTGTAATAAGTGTAATTTCAGTTCTACTTTCTGAGTATAAATGATCATATGCAGTAAAAGACAACAACACTCACTGTAAAGGTTTTGCCACAAACTCAACTGACTGGCTTCTCTCCTGTATGATTTCTAGCTAGGCTAGGCTACTCTCTCAATATTCAAAGTGCAAACAGAGCATTTTTCAAGCATAATACAGAGTTATAGACAACACCAGGGGTGGACTGGGATAAAATTTCAGGCCGGGAAATCTCACATCATCCAGGCCATCCCATACACCCCACAACAAATTTTGAAACCACGGACAACAATATTTTTTTCTATGGCCATCATCATCATCATCACATAAAGAATTTAAATCCTTAAATACGTAAAATAATTAAAGGTTATCTCTTGAACGTCCTTTTATTTATTTTTTTTTTACTCTCTTCATTTTCCCTGACCTCTCTCTGTCTCTCATGTGTATGTTAACTTTTTTCAATAATTTTCTTGTACCTGTCAGTTTTTCATCACATTGCAAAACAATCACCGCATTGTAATTTGTTTGCACATAGTATACATTTATTGTTATTGTTTATTGTTTTGTTCTATGGAAAAATAACCATGGTTTTATTAGGTCTAGGGTAAAGTTATAGTAACCATGTTTTTTGGCAGATGGATTACCATTTGTATAACCAGAGTTTTACTACAAATGCCATGGTGAAACTATACAGTGTAGCAAAACCATTGTTATTTTGTGGTTATTGACATGGCAGGACTGCTTTTTTGAATAAATGCTATTCAGTCTTACGTTACAGTGATTTGTTAATGTACTGCATGCATGTGTTATACAAAAAACCTTTAAAAGGCCAAATGCTTAATTCAGAAACAATTTATTATTGTAATAGTAAGATTCTAACAGTATTATTATTAAAAAATAAAAAATAAAAAAATATATATTTTTGGTAACACTTTATTTTAAGGTCTCTTAACTACTTGCTTATTAGCACGCATATTACTAGAATATTAGCCATTTATTAGTACTAATTAAGCACTTCTTAATACTTTATTCTACATGACCTTATTCTACATCCATAATCCTATCCAATACCTAAACGTAACAACTACCTTACTAACTATTAATAAGCAGCAAATTAGGAATTTATAGAGGGAAAAGTCATAGTTAATAGCTAATAGGTGTTACCTATTCTAAAGTGTAACCATATTTTTTTAGACCACACTCATCATAATGTGAAGTCACCTTTCTAATGCTTCTAATGTGGTCACAATAGATCAATAAATAGGGTGAACGAGTAGTGTGTTCATTCAACAGTTTGCATTGATTCTAATAAAGTCCTAATAAATCTTATAATTATTTCATGATGGGACATAAGGCTATTTTAAACTTAAACGTGGAAATTATCATATAATTTAAATGACACATCCTAACAGAAGTGGTATGTAAAGTTGAACTAATCTCTCTCTCTCTCTCTCTCTCTCTCTCTCTCTCTCTCTCTCGCTCTCTCTCTCTCTCTCTCTCTCTCTCTCTCTCTCTCTCTCTGTAATTGTTCATTCAAACATCCTCAAGCAGAACGAATCAAGAAGCACTTGATATGAACATGAGGGTTTTCTGCAGGATCCTGTCACTTCTCCTGGGTAAGAAAAAATCTACAAACAACGTTATTGTGTCTATCTTAGTGATTCCAACTTTTTTCTTTTACTACTGTGCAAGTTTTTTTCTTACCCTACAGAAAAATGTAATGTAATTAAGTGTACATTTTGCTACTTTAATAGTAGACAAATTTGTACCTTCTGCAAAAGTACCACCCCAGTGACAGCTTTTGTACTTTTTTTTTTCTGAGAGTGTTTCCTCATAGTTTTAAGCATACATCATTTATCAAAATGTAATCAGTGGTTCGATTTAGAACTGAATATCATTCTGTGTTTCTCATTTCTTTTAGGGTTTTTCTCAGTTCAATAAAGGCGAATGGAACAGAAGGTTAGATTTCGTGACACTAATAAGACTATTGAGACTATTATTTACCTTACTCTAACCACAATCATAAACACTTATTTTCTTCATTCAAATATCATACTGTTATCTTTTACCAAACTTAAAACTTACTTCAATTATTTATTATAGTGTTGGTGTGTTTTATTATTCTTTAACAGTTTTATAATATCAGCTATACACGCTCCTGTTTACAGTCATCGGTGCGTTTTAAACAATATACCTGTACTTTGACTAAATATTTGACTGTGCCTTATACGTGCACAGATAGTCGGGATGAGACATGTAAAACATCCACAGTTCATTTGGTTTTACGTGCCATTTAGGGTTTATCTAAAATAAATTAATTCAAATAATGGAGCTGCACTTTCCACTAACACAGAAAACACAGGGAATAATCATGAATATCTATAGTTTAGTTGCAACTCAGTGCTTTAAACCAAAACTCTATCTGCGTTTCTGCATTGTTTAGCTATGTGATGCCTAGATGTCCCAAGTTGGTAATCTAAGCACAAATTACTTGCAATAATTTAAGTAATCTACATGGTTCTTGTGAAGCGAAAATCTGCGTGTTGGTAAGAAAAACATCCATAATTAGGACATTTTAGATTCAAACCGTTGTTTCTGGCAAAAAAAAAAAAAAAAAAAAAAAAAAGTTGCCTGGTCTGAATCAAGAGAGAAATATTCCTACAAGCACCGTTTACAAGTGAAAACAGTCCAAAAGAGTCATCATTAATTAAATCATAAATCATGCTAATGTACTATTTTGCTGTTCAAGAAACATTTAAAAAGTAACAGTTCAAATGAACAGCATTTATTGGAAAAATCTTTTGTTACATTATACATCTTTATTGTAATTTTCGATCAATTTATTGCATTCTTCTGGAATTAAAGAATTAATTTATTCTCTTTTTTGTATTTGTTTGATGACATATCATAAATGTAAAACACTATAAATCTATAGTCATACCAATTTTCACACATTATTTCAAAGCAGCTTCACAGAATCCCACAATATTAATGTTCATACTACAATATTACACGTAAAATTCCAGTCAGAATGAAAATAAATAATTAATTGTAATTACAAATAATGTTTTCTCTTAAAAACATTTTCCAGTGAACATTGCAGGATGGGGCATAGCCAATCAATCGACATTATTTAGGAGCTGGTATGCCCAAAACGCTCTGGATGGGAAAAGCTACACCTGTAGTCATACTGAATTACAGAGTGACCCGTGGTGGACACTGGATCTGCTGAAGACGTACAGCGTGAACAGAGTGACCATCACTAACAGACCCGACTGCTGTGACGGCAGGATAAACGGGACAGAGATTCGGGTTGGAAACGATTCTTCAGATGTTTTCAGCAACCCAGTGTAAGTCTTTCTGATATTCTTAAATACAGAGTTTTTTTTTTCTTTTCATAACTATAGGCAGGTGTTTAGACTATGTTAATATTAACATAAGACCACAAAATAAAATAAAAACTATGAAGAAAGCAGACTCCAAAATAAATCGCTTCACTTAAGTTAAGGGTCTGACTGATGACTCAGCGATTGCCCTTTTGATCTATTAATTTACATTACTCTCATTGTTACTGACAAAAAAAAAAAAAAGAGCGGTTCATAAGTAATTTGTTCGTTAGTCGAGTTGTATGCTTTGCATCTAGCGCGGACAAAACCCAATACAAAAACGTTTCGCATATTTCGCAATACAAGGTCTTTTTTAATCCATCACACTGAATACAGACTGCGAATTCATATTCATAGCTCAGGTAAATTAATATATATTTTTTGCAGTGGCAACGATTGGTGCAGGAAACCCTGGTTTACCCGATTAAACATGTTAAAGCTCAGACTGGTGACGTTGTTAGCTTTCCAAAATGTAAGCAAAAGCACGAGACAACGTCTTCTTTAGTCATCACAGAATGAATTGCCGCCATCTACAATCAAATACACTAAACATTGTTCCAAAATAAAGAAAATTCTTTCTTTACCTCATCCTGTTGGCTGTATTACATTAAAATCTAATGATATAAATATTGTAAAGATACACTGAAGAAAACACACAGGCCTATTGGTATGCTAAGATGCCTTGCATGGTTAGGAGAACGTCACGTCGACACCGTTTCTGTCTGAAGCGTCACACAGGCAAGAAGGATAGGTACACAAAGCAAAGCTTTATTTTCTTTGTGTAATAATAATGTTTTATTGGCAAATGACAAATAATTGCGCATTTCTATTGTGAAAAAACAAAAAAATATTTCAAAACATTGCCAGTCGTGTGTTTAGGCACCAAGCAATTGCTTTCCTACTAATCAATTATTTCTACTAAAGGGGACCCCCAGGAAATATTAAATATTAAAATACATATAGTGTTGTTAATGAAAGAAAAAACAAAATAATAATATTGTATCCAATGTTGTATAAAAAATAAATTAAGGGAAAAGAGCAAAGACTATAGAATACCAGAGACATGTCATACATCTGGTATAATTTTGAATGGGGAAAACAGCAACGCTCGAGGGAAGCCACACCCTTTTTTAACGCTATTGGAGCATAAGGAACAACATTTATGAAGCAGTTCTTGTCAGATTTCATGGATGATTTCAAATATGAAATTTAATTTAATTTAAATTGTTAAGCTTGGTGAACAGTTTTGGAGAATTTGATGTTTCCCAATTCAAAGAGATAGGAGATATAAAAATGTCCCTGCATAAGCAAATTAAATCTATTATGTGTTGCTAACAAAGTGAAAATGAATAGAACGTGTCGACTGCAGCATTAAATTAAGATATGCTTATGTTGTACCATAATTCTTTTGAGGCGTTTTTACAGTGTTGCGCATTATAAGCGATCACATTTTTCCGTCACAAATACTTTGACTTACTGCCACCTACTGGCGGTTTCAGTTTCATTTTTAAAACATAAATTGAGTCATTTAAATCGTTTAATATTTCTGTATTCAAAACTTTATATTTACAACATTAATCTCATAACATTGTTATTATGAAATGCATTACTGCCACCTCTGAATCTTGTAAAAAAAATCTGTAAATATTCCTTAATGCGACATTTGTGCTCTTCTGTGCTGTGCAAAGGTGAATTGTTGTTGCTGATTTCATTTTACTGGTAACTTATTTTTCCTGATTGTATTGTATTATTTCAATTTAATTTATTGTTTAATTACAATTTTTGAAGAAAAAAAAAAAATTTTTTCAGTAGGAGCACACAACATACAACAAATCTTTAGTTTGGCCATAATTGCAGGTGCCTGTCTTAATATCCAAGAAAATGTAGAGAAAATATGAAATAAGTTTAATGTTATTATAGATTATAAAGGGTTTTATAATTAAATACAACCAAAAGGACATCTAAAATTACCACTACACCACCACCCCTCCCCCCATTTCCACCACTGATTATAACGACAGTTTTTTATTTATTTATTTGTATTTTTTTTTTTTTTGAGTGCTTAAACTCGCCATAGATTAAAGTTAGTAATAGGCTAATGTCGCACTGTGGAAATAAAACATTAGAATTATCATTTTTTAATGATTTTATGAAATTGTAATCACATTAAATACAAATTCAGTCCCATTAAACATATTTTATTAGATTACTGTGTGGTTCTTTTCTAAAAAGACGAGTTTATGATGTTTGTAGGTAATACATTTGGATGGTTCTAGCTTTACCCTGGAGTTGGTGGAGCTGGAGCTGAGGCATTTCAAAGATGGCCGCCGAGTGAAATTACTTGTCTTATTGGGACTTTGACAAAAGAAGAAAATACACATGCAGAGTCATACTAATAATGAGCAACTCTTTTGTCTCTCTCCAGATGTGCTGTAGTTTCTACTATTCCAGCCGGAGCTACCTACAGCTACTCGTATCATGGGATGGAGGAACGTTATGTTAGTGCGAATTTTCCTGGAACTTCAAAGATTCTTACTCTTTGTGAATTGGGAGTCTATGTGATTCTTCCAGGTAATTCAGAGCTACTTAACAACCGGGTCTAAACACTTTCCATGCGATTTTGACTTTACATTTCATAAAAGTGGTTTTTAACATAGTTAGGTGTAGTTCTAGTCGAGGTTCATAGACTTTAGAAATTTACCCAGAAGGTGCTCTCATCTAGATTTAAGTAAGCTTATTGAAACACTTTCTTGACACTATGCCTATCTTCCAGGTAATTTGGCAACAGGAAGAAACGTCACACAGTCATCAACCAATGGCATCTGGTCTGCTGAACATGCCATTGATTTTAATCCTGGTTTCACAAAATCATGGTCAGCTTGTTCCTCAACCACTGGTGAGACTAACCCATGGTGGAGGGTGGATCTGAGTTATATTTACAGAGTAAGCAGAGTTGTCATCACAAACAGACTAGACTGCTGTCCAGAACGAATAAACGGAGCTGAGATTCGCATCGGAAACTCTTTGGAGAACAATGGCAACAACAATCCCATGTGAGACTCTCTTTCAGTGGCTTTATATCCATACAAATCCCTGAAAACACATAAGAAGAAAGACTAGAAGTCTAAGTGATGTTTTCTCTGTCTCTCTTTAGATGCGCTGTGATTTCTAGCATTCCAGGTGATGTTTCCTCCACCTATGTATGTAATAATATGGAGGGTCGATACGTGAATCTGTTCATCCCTGGAGATTCAAAGTTTGTTACTCTTTGTGAGGTGGAGGTCTATGGAGAAGGTGTGATTAAACAGAAAATCAAGCTATAAAAAAATGAAATCCAAAACTGTTTTTTTACTAATTTTGAGCTGCTGATTCCAATTGTGTCTGTTTTGTTTGAGCAAGTCACAGTTTTTTTTTTTTTTTTTACAAAATAGGATGCTTTTCATAAGGTGAGTCTTGTATTCTCCCTTAATCAGCAGAAAAACACCACAAATACACGATTCCTGTCTGAATCAGGGCCAGATCACAACCGTTTGTTCAACCCATATTCACATGTATGACATTATTTCATGGCTAATCCATTTAATGGTCAGAATTATGGCCAGTGGCAGAGGAAAATGCAAACATGAGCCAGATGTTTTCTGCTATATCTGTGGGTGTTTTACTTAAACATCAACAGAAAATGATAGATGCTGTGAAAAGCATATTTATTCACTTATAAATCTGTGTTTATGCAACATTCCTTGACATTAAATATTGAGTATTTAAATGAGTTTAAAAGAGTGTTTTTCTGCTCCTATGCAGACTGTAAGTTAAATAATAATTTTTAAACACTTATTTTTGTAATTAAAACCAAAACTTTAACATATGACTGCTTTTGTTATTTTGATAAAATAAATAAATAAGGCTTTATTTTTATGCAAGTTTTTTGGTTGAAAATCAGCAAAATAAAAACATTGGAAATCATCTTGAGAAATGATCTTCAAGATGCAGGAACTGAATTATTCTTTTTTTAAAATGCAACATTTCTCTGGTTTCATGCCCTCAAGAGTCAATAATTCACTATATAAAAAGCATTTGTGTTTGATACTTAACCATGTTCTTCCTATTGCAAGGTAACCTGTATTTAATTTCATCTTATTATATTTTTTACTTTGTGTACACAACCTCTTCATGTTGCACATGTTTAATATTAAGTGACACATGCATTTGCACCAAAATGCTGTGAATTATTGTCAAAAACAGAAGATGCAATGATAAGATAATGTATTTTGGTATCCTAAAAATGCATGATTGTATGAGTTGCATTATATTATTTGCATTTAGCCTTTGCTTTTCGCTTCCATCTATGCATGTTCACTCTCATGTGCCCTTTTAGTTCCTTTATTGATGAAAACCTTTGTGAAGATCAGGTTGAAGTCCAGTTCGAGTTTGTCTGAACCTGAAATGAGGGTCCAGCTCCTGTCACAGGTGAGAACATACACATATCTGAAATTCAGTGGCATTTTTAGCAGTTTTGATAGATCTGTTAATTTCAGCTGGAGTCTGCTCTGGGCGAACGAGGGATTTCTGATGTGATGCTGCAGTGGTCTCAACCGCCCGAACAGGAAGTGATGCAGAAGGAAGCTGCACCAGGTGAGTGTGTTCATACAATGGAAATGTTGATTTTGAAGTAAAAAATGTAAAATGAATATGCATATATTACAAATGAAATGGAAAATTACGTCTTTATAATATAATGAACCATTTTATTTAGAGCTCTGCGTGCTCGAAGAAAGAGATGATGATCTGGAATACTCTCTTCGGATTACTTTCTTTATCTTTCGTTTACATTGCTTTAATATTCGCTGTTCCTCACAATTTAAAGGATCCATTTAATGCATTTAATATGATTCATGAGTCAGTCTCACAAAACATATCTTCAGATTCAGACAGTCTCTTAGGCCTATTAGTCATTTATCACAGAGCTTAAGTTATTAATCATCGCCCATTAAAGGAGAACTCCAGAACAACAATTTACAAATAATTTACTCACCCCCTTGTCATCCAAGATGTTCATGTCTTTCTTCATCGTAAAGAAATTATGGTTTTTGAGGAAAACATTTCAGGATTTTTCTCTATGTAATGGACTTCATTGGTGCCCCGATTTTGAACTTCCAAAATGTAGCTTAAATGCAGCTTCAAAGGGCTCTAAACAATCCCAGCCGAGAAAGAAGGGTCTTATCTAGCGAAATGATTGGTCATTTTTTACTAAAAATAAACATTTTTATACTTTTTTTGGCCTTTTTGCCTTTATTATGATAGGACAGATCGTACAGGACAGGAAGGAAAGTGGGAAAGAGAGAAGGGGGCGGGATCGGGGTCCTTGAGCCTGGATTTGAACTCGGACACCTGTAGCGCACTGCCCACAAGGCTATCAGCGCCGACAAATCTGTATACTTTTTAAGCACAAAAGCTGGTGTAACACGGGCTCTGGGATGCGCATCCACGATGCTACGAATTAGTGATGGGTCATTCTTGAAGGATTCGCTTATTTTGAACGAATCTTTAATGTGACTCGGGAAGAATGAGTCGTCTCGGGGAGTGATTCGTTCAGTCGCGCATGCGCAACATCCTATTAGGTTCTGTACTGGAATTAGTTCACCTGTTTAGAGTCTTCGGGTTTTTCGAGTCCTTCGTTCATCTTATGGGGCTGTCACGTGATGAACGAACGACTCGAACCTGAAGACTTGTCAGATAAGAGGTGAGGTGAGCTAATCATAGACTAAAGACTCAGGTAAACAATGAATTAATCTTTTCTGTTTCTTATAGCATTATAGTTTTGTCTTGTTTGTAGTGTGATAAACGTTTGTGTAAGTAGTAGATGTGTTAGAGAAGTAACGTAACATTTTAATTATATTTTGCTAAAAAGAACGAAATGAACGAAATTACTCAAGGTCCGATTCGGTAAAATGATCCGAACTTCCCATTACTACTACGAATCACGTCTGTTCATCGTCTGTGTACTCTGGTTCAAAAAAAAAAAAAGAAAAACTCCATCTCATTTTCTTCTACAACTTCAGAATCGTCCGATATCGTTGTACCCTTTTTGTTTGTAAACAGCGTTTGACTTACTTGCACTTTCTTAGTCTTTGCGGGTTCGCTTTGTAAACACTCGGTCTGTAGTTCCCTGTGACCTTTCAACCTAATTTAATAGTAAGCAGTGTGGTGAATGAGCATCCCAAAGCCTGTGCTACACAAGCTTTTGTGCTTAAAAAGTATACACATTTTTATTTTCAGAAAAAAAAAAAAAAAAAAAAAAAAAAAAGATCGTTTCGCTAGATAAGACCCATCTTCCTCGGCTGGAATCGTTTAGAGCCCTTTGAAGCTGCATTTAAACTACATTTTGGAAGTTCAAAATCAGGGCACCAATGAAGTCCATTATATGGAGAAAAATCCTGAAATGATTTTGAAGTATTTAAAGTTACTTCAGGTAGAGTATAATATGTTATTTCCTGACGTGGATGTATTGCATGATGATTTGGTTATACGTAAATTTGGCTGTTGGCGCCACACGGTGGTGATTTATTAAGTAACATAATGAATAGTGTTTTTGTGATTTAAATATTCTCTAGGAGAGTTATGCAAGATTAATTCATCATGTGAAAATAATTGATCCATCATGTGAAATACACTACACTTGTACACTGAACAATAAACCAGCCAAACCAGCACCAAGCTGCAATATTTATATAGACTTTTATCATAATTAAGGAGCCACACATGCAGGTGTCACTTACAACTAATTCTGATACAATAACATTTGGATCAAACGCAGGTAATCTGTAAACGCAGGTAACTTGTATTGCAAAATGTCCCTGGTGCATCTGGAAACTTGACATGATATTACAGTACGGTTGTTCACAGTATGAATCTTTATATGTTGCAGTTAATGTCACAGCACACTATAAGCACTTTTGTTAATCAGAACAGCTTTGAAAATAATCATTGCTGGCACCTGGCATCATCTGGCACATCTGAACTAAACAACTCAATCAATCATCACAGCTTCACCAATGCAAATCATATATTAAACATTTTAACATGGCGAAATAATAGAATTTTTTATTTTTAAAAAGTACATATCAATAAATCACACAAATTGGTGTTCAAGCCAGTGTCTAAAAAGAATTTGCAGTAAAATTACATTTTTAAAATTGCTATAAGTGATTTCTATGTCCCTAGTTGCATCATTTTTTTTTTTCAAACTGTTTCCTAAACACAAGGGGTCTCTAATATAATGAGATCTGTCCATGAGCATCAGCTGAACATTTTTGGCTGGACCCTGAAAAAGTATGTGAACAATGTTTGCTCCCAAAAAGCATCCACTTTTTCCCTTTACGGACCTGTAAATAATAAGTAATGAACTCGTTACAGAGCTTTTACAGTCATACAGTGTACAACTTAATTAACCCTTTGTTTTGGACTTTTTCATTAACTGATATACCTTGCCCTCTTGCATCCTCAGTGATGGTTTCTACCGGAGGTTGAATCCAGCTCAGATTCACATCAGGGATCTTCAAAGCCGAATTCAGCTGAGAGGAACCATTACCATCCATTTTAAAGACATACTCAACTTCAGAATGCAAGATTCTAAACTACAGGTGCAAAGGGTGAAAAGGACACCCTTCCACAATTTATTATAATGTTAATTAGATTCCAGCAAATTTGCTTTTACTATAGTTTCAACCCCCCCCCCCCAAAAAAAGACTGTAAATTATTTTCACAGTTAACAAATAATGTTTCTTCACCAACTTATTCAGCATAGATTTGTAAAGAAATTCATATAGACACAATTTATATTTGTCAATAAAAAAAACAAACTTATTCTTTGAGTTAAAGTTGTTACATGTATGTTTTGTTCAAGGTCATTACGTCAATAGTTTTACAATGACTGTCAAATATTCCTTATATAATGCAGAAATTCTGTAACATAATTTAGGGACATAGTGTGAGAAAAGACACACAACTTTCGCTTACCTCTTGCAGCAGTTTGTCTTTTGTTGCAGGGTCAGTCAGATCAGCACTGGAGTGAAGCTTTACCTTTATGAATGTTCTGCTTAACATGAACTCTAAAATGCATCATTAGTTAGGCAAATAAACACATGCATGTCCACATACACACACAAGAGGTTAAGTTTGCATGGCAAATCAGAACAGACGAACCACAGCACATATAATTAAGTTTCTGGTAAGGTCATTTGTTTTTCCCACAAATTGCACATAATAATTTGTAACTTTTGCTTGCATGTGCACTGTTCATCATTATGTTGCTTTTATGTTATGTGTGGATTTGTTTCCATTCATTTAACTTGTCACACCTAGACTTTTTTTTTTTTTTTTTTTTTTTTTAATCAAGTAAAAGGCCTTTTAGTACAGTTGTACCAATGTCCACTTTCTTTTTGCTGTCAAATATTTACAGATCTTTACAGAGTACACATAAGAATAACTTTGAGATTGCTAGTAATATTTCAAGATGAACACTTGCTGGACTGAAGCAGCTTAGCTTTACTTAATTATCATGCATCATTTTTCTTTTTTTTTTCTTTTTTGAAAAATCATGTTCATATATATATATATATATATATATATATATATATATATGATTATATATATATATATATTTTAAAGATCTTTTTTTGTTTTTTCATTTTTTCTGAGTTGACAGGAAATGAAGTGGGAGAGAGGGATGGCGCGTTGGCGCGCTGCTCACAAGGCTATCGGCACCGACAAATCATGTTCATAATTGAAGAATGTTTATTTCTTCATCTCTCAATCATCACTGCATTATGTCTTTTAGTCATAAAACTAAGTATTTACATACTATCTTACTAAGACATAAGGAAATGTAGAGTGATGACTGATATTTATATCATTTTATGTAATTAGTCTTCTATAGTGTTATTGTAACGTGGGGTTTTTGGTTCACGTCCATGTTTTCATGTCTTTTATTTTGTATTTGATTTATGCTGTTTGTGTCTTGCTTCCGTTGCCTTCTTGTATTTCTGCTATTGGTCCCTCTGTTCAATGCGTCATGTTCTCATTGGTTGTTCAAGTCTTGTGTCTGTTTTGCTCATTGGTTGGTTTGTGTCATGTGACCCTCACTGTTTGCTATAAGAAGCCCTCATGTAGTCAGTGTCTCTTGTTGTGTATTGATGTTGTAATCCTGCTGTTTGGTGAGTCTGTGTTTCAAGTCTGTTAATGTCAAGTTTGTTCAAGTCAGGTCTCTGTTTGGATTATGTTTGGATATTGGATTTCACTGTAAATAAACTGCATTTGGGTTCATCCACATTTTGCCTTCAGTGGACTTAATCAAATACAAAATAAAGGACATAAAAACATGAACATGAACCAAAAACCAAAAACCCAGCGTTACTGTTATAAAGATCTCATTGATTTACACTACAAACTATCAGCCATATCTGCACCTGTTTATTTTTGCTCAGTTTGGGCCTCTTCCCCCATCCATAATATCATTTTATTACACTTCTTGAGCCATAAAAGGCTAATTAAAAAAAATAGATATATTTTGTCTATAGGTTTAATAAACTGTTCCGTTAACAAAATGACTTCAAAATTTGCAGGGTTAAAACGTACTTAATTGTGCATTAAAGTTGGGTGGTTAATATTAATTAATATTTGTAGTACCTGTCCCGTAGACCTCCACCTCACACAAAGTAAGGACCTTCATATTTCCAGGGATTACCAAGCTCACGTAACGGCCCACCATCCAATCGCATGAATATGTGTAGGACACACCAGCTGGGATACTGGAAATGACTGCACATCTAACGAGAAAAACGGAGAGAAGGATGGGATTTAATCAGGCTCATACACATTCTACATGAGTTTGTGTTTCATTGTTCTAAAGGCTCATTTACACCAAGGACGATAATTAAAGCTATAAAGTTTTATAGCTCTAATTCTGTGAGAATAAGAAAAGCTGTATACGTTTTTTTTCTTCTGCTGAACACAAAAGAAGATGTACAGTATTTTTCCATACTACGGAAGTCACTGTTACTGTTTGCTTGCACACATTCTTCAAAATATGTTTTTGTGAAAAAATTGAAATTCATGCAGGTTTGGAACAGCTTGAAAGTGAGTAAATGTTGACACATTTGTACATTTTGGGTGAACTGTCCCTTTAATATAGTTTTCGTTATTATCATTCTAGGTGTGAAAGGGCCTTTGAAGTGCTCCTCCAAGCAGAGTCTCACATGGGGTTATTGCTACCATTATTCTCCAAGGAGTTTCCAACACGAATCTCCGCTCCGTTGATGTGCTCTGGACAGCAGTCTATTCGGTTAGTGACGACCACCCTGTGAACTCTGTAGATATTCACCAGATCCAGCCTCCAAAACGCGTTAGTCACGTAACCGGTTGAGGAACACTGTGCCCAGTTGTTTTTGATACCATCTATAGCTTTTCCGGCCTCCCAGGCGAGATGTGTGGATGATTGTATAGCATTTCTTCCTATTGCCAGATTGCCTAAAAATGTGTTTAATGTAGTAAAATGTACTGTAAGTAGAACAGAGACCATAAATGAACTGAACCATCAACAACAGATGTTAGAAGAGGAAATCATGATTTTGAGAATCAAACTTAAAATGATAATATACAAACGGAGTAATATCAAATCACTAATGCTTTTAATTAATGCATTTCTTATTTAGTAAAGTTATATATAAATAAAATGCAGTTTTCTCCCGAAACACTAAATAACTAGGAAATAACAGTGACAGCATATATATGCATGTGAATTAATGGATCACATTCATGTAACAAGTGTGAATCTAACCACACAGTTTCAATTATGATTTCAAGGTTCATTAAAGGTGGTAAATCAACCAGTTTGGAGGATGTGTCAGGAATAAAGTTCAGTTAGACCTTCGTCACTGGTCAGGCAGAGTTATTGTGCTTTATTTATTATATTCTTCTTAGCTTGTTTGGAAGGTATCTTTGTATCTTAAAAGTCTAAATGGACTTACAGCAACCTTTTTAACCAACATTTGACCTGTGTGAGATGAATTACAACCTTTTGTACTTCTGTAAACCTTCCTCTGTTCCATGAAAAACTACATTTTGCATTTATAGGAGTGTTTTTTTTAGAAAAGGGGTTCATGATCAGGACATGCAAATCTTATGTCTGGTTGCTTAGGCAAACAAAGCTAAACACTAATTACAGAAAAGCAGAAATGTTACATGGTAATGGTTGCCAGATTAAACAAAAGAAAGCATTTTAAAAAACTAAACCATACCTTTTAATGGAATGGTATCTTCTTCAGTTGCCTCTTCTGTAAAAGTCACTGTAGAAAAAGGGTTACACTATGTTGTACACATATATCAACTGATTTATAGGCCTACCCCTAACACACACACACACACACACACACACACACACACACACACGCACAAAACAATGTAAAATGTAATAACTAAATTATACATAATTAATATATACACACATGAAAAAATAAATGGTTAGTTTTAATGGTCTCTTACCACTTGCCACATCATAAACTGTTGAACTCTCTGTAGAAAAATCACAAATAGATAGGCTGAGCCATTAGTACAAACAAAACAACTGCTACTATAATATTAAATATGATAATTAAATTATACATAATTAATATATAGACAGATAAGAGAGGTTTTAATGGTCTCTTACCATTTCGATCATAAACTACTCCACCCCCTGTAGAAAAATCACAAATATATACACTGTAAAAAACAATTTGTTGAGGCAACTTAAAACAATTTGTTACCTGGCTGCCTTAAAATGTTAAAGTTCAACTCAAAAAAAGTTTAGTCAACTTGAAATGTTAAGTTGTATTAAGTGACAACGTAAATATTTGAGTTCATTCAACTTAAACTTTTATAGCAGCTGGGTAACAAGCCAGCTTTTAAGTTTAACAAACCAATGTTTTTGTTTAGTCAACTCAAATATCGACATTTTCACTTGGTTCAACTTAACATTTCACGTTGACTAAACTTATTTGAGTTGACTGAACCTAAAGTTTTAAGGCAGCAGGATAACAAATTATTTTAAGTTGACTCATCAAATTGTGTTTGTTTGTTTTTTACAGTGCAGGCTGATTTACAGTAACCCATTAGCACACACAAAACAACTGCTACTATAATATTAAAGTGTAATAATTAAACTATACATAATTATTATATACACACAAAAGATCGGTTTTAATGGTGTCTTACCACTTGAATCATAAACTGTTGAACCCTCTGTAGAATAATCACAAATATATAGGCTGATTTACAGTAAGCCATTAGTACAAACAAAACAACTGCTACTATAATATTAAAATATGATAATTAAATTAAATATAATTCATATATACACAAAAAAGATCAGTTTTAATAGTCTCTTACCAGTTTCCACATCATAAACTGTTGCACCCCCTGTAGAAAAATCACAAATAGATTATATAATTTACAGTAAATCATTAGTACAAACAATACAACTGCTGTTATAATATTAAAATGTAATAATTAAATTATACATAATTAATATATACACAAAAAAGATCAGTTTTAATAGTCTCTTACCAATTTCCACATCATAAACTGTTGCACCCCCTGTAGAAAAAATCACAAATAGATTATATAATTTACAGTAAATCATTAGTACAAACAAAACAACTGCTACTATAATATTAAAATGTAATAATTAAATTATACATAATTCATATATAAACAAAAAGATCAGTTTTAATGGTGTTTTACCATTTAGATCATTAACTGTTGCACTCCCTGCAGAAAAATCACAGATAGGCTTATTTACAGTAAACCATTAGCACACACAAAACAACTGCTAGCCTACTATGTTACATGCATATTACTGAAATTAGACACATTTAGGCACTTGGCTTCACAATAACAGAAGCAAGTACACTCCTAAAAAAAATAAAATTAATAAAATTAAATTAAATTAAATTAAAAATCACCAGTTTTAAATAGTCTCTTACTTTTTTCAACTGCCCCTTCTTGGACTATTAAACCCACTGTCGAAAAAAAAAAAAAAAAGGGTTGCACTGTATTTCATAGATATATAGACAGATTTATACTCCTATAGCACACACAAAACTACTGAAATTAAACACATTTAAGCTTGGCTTTACCCATTAAGAGAAACAGGTACATGTTGAATCCCTTTATTTCTGAGGGGGAAAACAGACATTTAAACTTCATTACTAAACAAAAGCACATTGTGATGAAAAATATGAAAAAATGGCACTGTAAATTTAGGCAATGAAACGTTTATAGGGCAAGTTCAAGAATAATATCTTATAATACACTAAGACAAAGTACAAAAGATTGATTTATTTTTAAAGTTTTACAGGGATTTAATTCAATTTTCAAGATCTACATGGAAAACTAGTAACTCATAACATGAAAGTAATGATATTTTGTATATTATTATTATTATTTTATTTTTATTTTTTTTTTTTGAGCCAATAACTTTTGTCATTAACTGATATAAGAATCTGGTTTATTTTACGTTATGTTCTTGTTCATAAACAATAACATTGTTTATAACATTGGCTTTAAATGTGAAAGTTGCAGCCATTAAACAGTTTATTTTCCATCACAAAACGTACAAACAAAGTTTCAACATGGTAACAGTTTAAACGGGTTTACAAGATATATAGTTTGTAAAATCTTAAATTAGTACCTCTTTTTTATTGTGGATTTTGAAAGGGTCCGGTCAAAACAGCATTGTACGCCAGTGTGAATTATGATATACGGAGGACTCCGCATTATACATGTGCACCACATGTTTGTGATTCTCCACTCCTCATTCTCCACCTCCAATCTGAGCAGTGCAGAGATTACGAATTCTGAAATTACGATTCACACGTGACCAACCTAATTGTATGCATTACAGACGAATAAAAGAAATGAAAGATTAGTTATTGCTCAGCAGATGATGTTTCATCAGTGAGTGTAACACAGCAGAGAGCACCTACCTATCTGTGGGTGTTCACTATATAAATATATATATATATATATATATATATATATATATATATATATATATATATATATATATATATATATATATATATATATATATTCTTTTTAAATCAAATGAAGTGAAGTAAAAAAAAAAAAAAAAAAAAAACTAAAATGTTAAAATGTAGTATTATTATTTATTTATTTATTTATTTATTTATTTATTTATTTATTTATTCTGTCTTGTAGTCATTCATATTATCACAGATATATTGGGATTGAAGGTCATGGTTCGGATATAAACTTTGATGCCTATGGTAGCGATCAAAATACACGTCATCTTTTGAAAGTACTGGCGCTTCAAATAACGCTTGTGTCGACTGCATTGTTTCGCCTCAAGGTGGCAACAAGTGACTGTTAAAAATGTATTTGTCATTGAATCAAGAGATTCGTTCAAAAACGCTGATTCATCAAGTATAAAACAAGCATTCATGAGTAAGTCATTGAATCATTTATTCAAACCACTTTTTCACAATTTTAATATTGCAATTGGTGTATTAAACATATATTTTAAATACATGTATTAAGTATTAAATATTAAACTGTTTACTAATTCATTCAGATGAATGAAACACTTTTAAATAGACTGCAGCAATTCATATTTTGTCACACATTATTTTGTTAAGAATTGTGGGAGAATCCGGATCTCTATTTGAGACAAAACAAAATCATTATTCTAAATTTATCCGGAATCGCGCAGCTCTAATAACATATTTTAGAGCTTTCTGGATTTTCAGATATAAATTTGTTTTGGCAACGGATGCTTATCAGGATATAGGCGCGATTCATGTGACGTCACTAGGCCAGTTCTAGTCTCTCATGCCGCGGCTGTAACGAACTTTAAAAACGTTTGAGCTCGTTCGTAAACTCGCGGAATGGAGCCGGAGAAGATTTCAACTGGCACAAACAGTAGTTGGAAGCTGTAGACGTAGTATGAATTGAATGTACAAAATATCAGTCTTTTTTTAAACAAATGTTTTGGAATTTCCGATCGTTCTGGTTTAATTCAACCTTGCTTGTGCTGTAGCAAACATTGTCAGACATGACCAACGTTCGTCTATCATGAAGAACTACGCGGACTTCCGAAAGTGTCTCTTGAAGGGGGAACTCTTGACACAGATCAGCCGTCGTTCAAAGTCCCTATCTGGTGGAAGCTGATAAAAGATGTCTTTGAATGAGAAGTTCAAGGTGTGGTAAGTTAAGTTTTCCCTTGAGGTTGGGTTGGCCAGTCATGATCTGGTCCTCAAAGCGCTTTGGCTTTTCTTTGTAGTCTGCTTTTTGGTTGCTGCTGTGATTTATGATTACATACCCTGCTGAAAAACAAAAAACAAACAATAGAACCATCACAGAAAAATGGTTTCCACTACCATTACAAACATTACAAACCATTTACTTTTAACCATTAAAACCATTAAAAAATGGTTTTCTGTAGTGTGTTTTGGGACATATTCCATTAGGATTTATTGTTTTTAACAAGCCACCAACAGAAGGTGACCAATTACCAGCAGAGACCAACAGGGTCCATTACAATTTCCATTAAAACGAATACTAGTCCCATTATAACCAGTAAAACCATTACAAATTTTGTGATGGTGTCTATTGATTTTTATTCAGCAGGGTAGAATTATTTGTTCTTATCCTAAATAAGTCTCTTAAGCACACACAACGTGAATACAAATTCTAAAACCTGAACTAAAACAGGAACCGTTTTTGCACCCAGAGGTCAGAAAAGTGAACATTTTGGAATTGTTTTTAAAAAACTTAATCGTTTGAAATGGCATTGTGTTTATTGGAAGCACAGGTATCATGCAGAAGTATGCAAAAGTATAAACAAAATATTATTTTTAAGTCATACATAGCTTTGCATAATGAACAGAGCTCAAACTATGTTATTATTTTCTTAGTTAATCTTCTCCCATGCCATTGAAATCAATTAAAAATTTCTATTGCATTCTTGAAAACGGTGCCTTTGGATGCAACATTACAATTGTGACATAACTGACGGCAGTTGATATTGGCTGTGGTGTCACATATGAGGTTTGAGTTAAATTTGTGTATGGTCATCACAAAGCTACAGAGTATTGTAGAAAATGTGGAATATATATTGCACAGTCTACAGTAGTCAACATTTGAAGTGGTTCAAAAAAGTTAATCAAAGTTGTCCTAATACAAGAATGATAATTGTTTTGGTTTTAGGACAACTTTGATGAAAGGTTTTGATCCAATTCAATTGTTGACTACTGTATGTTTTTTGTTTTTTTGTTTGTGGTGTTAGGAGTTGGGTGTGTAAAATCGCTACCCAGGACATTCTGTTTTGCATAATGAAAATAATTTAATGTCTTGTTCATGAATTTTGTATTCTTGTAGCATAGGATGTTACACAGATTTTGATATTACACACTTTAATGAACAATGTTGTACAGAGAAGCATTTATGCATTATTTAGTTCCTCACTGTGATGCTTTAATAACTTGTTGACAGAGTAAGAGAAATCTTCAATAATCATTTCAATTCAGAACATGATGTTCATGTAGAGAATATATTATGCATTAGAACATATTGATGTTCTTAGAAGATTAAAAACGGCATTTTCACTTTTCATGCAGCGTCACTGTGGAAACATTTGTTTCTCCCAAAAAACATTCATCATCCAGGTTATTGTATTCTTTCACACAGACCTGTAAATAAAGCATATCAACACTTACATAATTATGTCTTAACCAACAAATACGTTTTTCAATAGTTTCAAATTTACTCACCTTCCTCTATGATGTCCTGTTCCACCTCTTGCTGGGGAGGTTTTGTCCAGGACAGTTTGACGTCGGTGATTCCTCTTAATTGCAGAGCAGACTGCAGCTAAAATAATTTTTAAGAGTTCATTGTACTTTTTAAACAACATATCAGAATGTCTTTTCAATTTAGCTTTAAAGTTTTGCTTTTATATTTAACAAAAGGCCAAAATTCATGAAGGGGCAAGCATGATAGCAGAAAAAAGGAGTGACAAACAATAGTTACAGTCTGGTATCTGTTTATTGTAGTGTTAGTGAATGTGTATTTTGTCTTTCTAACCTGATAGAGGAGTTTGTCATTCTCTGGGTCAGCTAAATCAGCACTGGATGCAAATTTCATCCTTACAAAGTTTTTTCTCGCTGAAAAAAATACACATTGACATAATGAATTGAATGCACGAAAGTCAGTGTTACAAGTGAAATAAAGACTTCTGTCTGGATAGACATTACATTTAATTGAAAACAAGGCTATGAGATCTGGAACTGTGCTAGGTCAGAGTTATTCTGTTGTAAAAACTGCCTTTAAAAGTTCATATGACAAAATATGTCTGTCTAAATGGTTTCCAGTGGCTGTGAAAATTAGATTCAGCAGATTAGGCTAATATTAGTGTATTAAATGGCCATTAGACATGGGCTAAAGGAAAAAATTTGTGTGTGTGTGTGTGTTTAATGTTTTTATTTATATGCATACTGAATTACCTGGCAAACTCCCATAGACTTCCACCTCGCACAGTGTCAGAATCGCTGTTTCTCGAGGAATAACCACGTTCACGTAACGCCCCTCCATATCGGGACACGAGTAGCTGTAGGAAGCTCCTGCAGGAATACTAGTAATCACAGCGCATCTAGAGAGAGTCAAAGAGATGATGGAAAACACATCAGTCATTTCACACCTAATTAAGGAAGAGTAAAATAAAGCAACGCAATGGCTTATTGAGTAAAGTGTAATGCAAAAATTACAACAAATGATGAATGTTTCGTAGTACAGGACATAATGAAAAATTAGAGAAGCACAAATCGTATTTTCTACTTTGATTATTATTTATAACACTCGAGCTGCAATAACTTACTATAATTTAAAACAGAAATGTTGGCTAATTCTTATAAAAATAACGTAAAATTGTACGAATTCATATAAAACCTCCACCTCATAAAATACTTATGTTTGGATTACCACGGTCACTAAACTTTATACCGTAGTATAAAGTTATTAACTTTCTCACATGGGATTGCTGCTGCCGTTGTTTTCCAGAGAGTTTCCGATGCGAATCTCTGCTCCATCAAGTCGTTCTGAACAGCAGTCGGCTCTGTTTGTGATGGTCACGGTGCTAATATAGTAATTATCCAGCAGATCCAGCCTCCACCATGGATTCTTCTCCATCCTTGAATGGGTACAAAATGAGGCTGCACCCGGAGCGTATTTGACTCCGTCAATGGCACGTTCAGCCCGATAATATTCAAATACAGACGACTGAGCCGCATTACCACTTAATTTCACGCTATCTGGAAAGTGATTAAGCCGCATTAGAGTGCATTTTAACCAAGTTCTATATTCCCTATCAGTCAAACGATTGAAATAATTCAGATTGTTTTAAAAATCCATTTGAAAGTCACTTATGCTCACCATCGCCGCATTTATTTGATAAAATATAAATAGTATTTTTTTTACATTTTTTTTTTAGTTTTGAAGAATCGTGTGACACTGAAGACTGGACTAATGATGCAGAAAATTTAGCTTTGCATCACAGGAATAAATTACATTTTACAATATGTTACAATAGTAAATATAATATCACTGTTTTTTTACTATCAAGAATTACCTTTTCCATAGACTCTCACTTCACACAGAGTGAGATTCTTTGAATCTCCAGGAATGACCACATTCACGTAAAGACCTTGCATTCCACCGCATGAGTAAGAGATGGATTGACCTGCAGGAATACCAGAAATTTCTGCACATCTAGAGAGAGAGAGAGTACGAAACATCATTCACTTTGCATGAACTTAAAGGAACACTGCACTTTTTTTTGCTGATAGCTTAGCATAGATCACTGAATCAGATTAGACTAAGATCTAACGGTCTAATCTGATTCAATGATCTATGCTAAGCTATTAGCAAAAAAAGTGGAGTGTTCCTTTAAGCAATATCACACGACCATGAAAAAACAAAAACATTGCATTGCATTGCACAACTTTACATTGTATTGCACAACATGTTTATGATTTACTCTTAAAGAACCATTTTAAGTTGCTACATTTAAGTAAATGCAAATTTGTGGTCACATGGGATTGCTGTTGCCATTATTCCTCAAGGAGTTTCCGACGCGAATTTCAGCTCCGTTAATTTGTTCAGCGCAGCAGTCAATCCTGTTAGTTATGATCACTTCTCTAATGATTTGTAGATCCATCAGATCCAGCCTCCACCATGGGTTCGTCTCGGTTTCGGTGTGGGTGCAGTAAAAATCACCATCATCAATGGCTGTATTAGCCTCATAGCATAATGTAGATGACTGTGCAGCCTTGCCCGTGATTGCAATATTCTCTAGAAAGTGCAACGATAAATACAAATAACCATGTTATTCTTATCTATAATTCCCATGTGGTTTAAACCATTGAATAAGTATTAGTTGACTTTCAGTGTGGCAGAGAAAGAGTGTCACTGTTTGTTTACAGGAATGGGCTAAGATTTTTTTTTTTTTTTTTTTTTTTTAAATCACACTCTAAGATTTTGTATCTTAAGGTCTAAATGTTGTTGGAAGGACTGACCGAAACCAGTGTGAGATAAATTATAAAATATGTAAAGCCCCTTCAACCTTTTGTATTGTAAATCCTCCTGTTTTTCATGAAAAACAACAATTTGCGAATATTTGAGTGTTTTTGTTTTTAGAAAATGAGTTTATGATTAGGACATGCAAATCCCACTGAAGTGTTTGGGTGCTTAGGGAAATATAGCTAAACAAACAAATGATAGAAAACCAGAAAATTCGTTTAGCATGTTATAGGTTCAAGCTGAAACAAGAGAAACCATTTATAATATTACAATATTGCATTTTAATAAATAAATTGTACATAATTATACATTCCCAATTTGAGAAAAAAAAAGACCTGTTTTCACTGCTTGAACTGCTGGAATTCCTGTAGAAAAATCACAAATATGTAGATTTATTTATAGTAAACCGCACACAAAACAACAACTGCTATAACATTTATAAATTAGACAAATTTATTCATTATAGTCTGAGAAACGGGTACACTATAGACTTACTTTTTTCAACTGCATCTTCTTGGACTATGAAAATCCCTGTGGGGGGAAAAAAAAGGGTTGTACTGTGATTCACAGATTTATTGACTGATTTATACTCCTATAGTACACACAAAACTACTGAAATTATACATATTTAAGCTTGTTTTTACCTAGTAAGAGAAAAATGTACTTGTCGTGCCCCTTCATTTCTTATGGAGAAAGACAAAGACTAATAAGGAAATATATATAGCATAAATTTAGCAAAAACAAAACAAAAAAAAAATGTTTAGGGCAAATTCAACAACATTGTTACCATAATATCATAGCATCACATAAACGTATGTAAAATCTTAGAATAGTACCTCTCTTTTTTGTTTTGAAATGGTCCGTCAAATCAGCAGTGTGTCAGAGTGAATTGTGTCATAGAGGACTGTATATGCATCACATGGTTGTGATTCTCCACCCCTAATTCTCCACCTCCAACCCTCACTGCTCTACCTCCCTCTATCACAGACTTTACACTTGTAAAGAGGAATATTTAACAACAATGTCATTTAGGGATTTAAATACTACATTTTAAAGATTAGTGAATTGTGGAGCATAAACCAATATTGATATGCAGCACTTCAGTCAGTCATACAAATGGTGATAAAACTTTTTTACATGCACTGTGAATTTGTATGCATCTTTTATTGTTATGCTCATATAGGCTATGCTAATATATTTTAACAAACTCTGCTGCGGTTCGAATGAACTATGAATGCAACATGGACCAAATACTTCTAAATAAACCAAAAACAAGAAGTTATGACAAGATGCAACACTTTGCGACATGATTTCATGAAGGGAACAGGTGGTGTATCCAAAACAAAATGAGCAGAGGGCAAACGTGAAGCAACGAGAAGGTAAAGTGCCTTTTATGCAGTAGCGGTATTAACATTATATGGCACTAGTGACATGTGCCGATGGGTTGTCACTCTTGCGGCGGAACATGTCACTGCTGCGACACCTCGAGTGACACTGCCCTGCCGATGTGAGTTGGAGAATAGCGTACTTTCACTTTCTAGTGAATCTACTGAGATTAAGAGGTTCACTGGCATAACTCTTGCGTACAATTTGCACATAGTTTGTGTGAGATTCATTGGCTTGCTTTCCTGGTTTAAAACAAATATCTACAATATTGCGATGTAACCAGGCACCTACCACCCACCCACCCTTGAGTTTGTGGTTGGGGGCCGTGCATTTGCGCTAGGCCACTGGACTCCGTCCGTTAATAAATACAACTATATAGTTAGCCTAGTGCCCACTCACTTTTGCCCTAGCCTGCCCAAAAATAAAATTCGGGCTACGCCACATTCACTTTCAAATTCACGATTGTGCGTACTCTGTATAAAGGTAGCACATTTTACAAGAACAGATTTGAGCACATTATCTGCTGAGCAGCAAATCCTCCAGCATAATTTGTCAGTCATCTGACATCATATTGGATGCAGGGTTGCCAGATCCGTATTTTTTTGCTCAGAATTGGGCTGGGATTTTAAACTGTTGTGAAGGGTTGATTTTTCTCCGTGGGTTAAATGTTTGAAATATTGCATAAATTACATTTGACTGAAATGCTTATATTGAAACATTTTGCTTTCTACCTGTGATAAAACCATGCAAGATGTTTTTGTTTTGTGATGACCATTGTTAGGAAGCCCTTTAGCTGTGTTTATGATCAATCTGCACAAGGGTGACTGTAAAAAATACATTTTAGGTATGAAAATGAAATATTTTGAGTTTTGTTATGGGTTATGGTCATTGCGCTACTTTGGGGTCATTTTAATTATAATAATTGAGATTACAAAGAATGGCTTGCCAGAGATCCAAAGGACCATCACATGTCCAGGTGCAGAGCCGAATATTCTTCAGTTTTATGCAAAACAGAAATACCATAAATAGAATCTCAGATCTCTGTCATATGACCAAGAATAAATGGAAAAAAAAAAAAGCATTTTTGCATAGTTGTGTTTGACACATGAAAACTGTAACAATGTATCTTACATGGTGACGCAGTGTAACCTTGTTCTAACTTGAAATGTGTCCCCACATTATGCCCTTGAATTTGAGGGTATTGGACCTGGAAAGTCCTTGAAAGGTCCTTGAATTTGAAGTTAATCAAGGTGTGGGAACTCTGGTAAGATTTTTTTAACCTACAGTAGTTAGTAAACTCACAGAGTGGAGCCAGAATGGCTATTAACTGGCACAAACATGTAACTCGAAGCTAAAGACATAAAATGAATAGAATATGCAAAATATCTGTCTTTTTTTAAAACAAATGTTTGGAATATCGGATCGTTCTGGCCCAATTTAACCTTGCATGTGCTGTAGCAAACGTCGGCTGTGGAAAATTAGCCTCGTTCATTCGATTATCATTTGTTTATCATGATCAACGTTCGTCTATCATGAACAACTACTTCTTAAAGTGTCTCATGCAGGCAGAATAGTCCCTGTATAGTCGCTGAAAGAGCTGTGGTAATTATTTATTTATTTATTTATTTATTTATTTATTTTTTTTTTTATGAGATCGGGTGGGCCAATCATGTTCTGGGCCTCAAAGCATTTTGGCTTTCATTTTTAGTCTGCTTTTGGGTTGCTGTTGTGATTTGTGATTACTCAGAGTTATTTGTTCTTATCCAAAATAAGTCTCTCAAGTGCACATGAAATGAATATAAATTCTAAAACCTGCACCAAAACAGGAACCGTTTTTGTCATGGGTGGAGTCAGTAATGTTTTTTAAAAACGTAATCATTTCAGGTGGCATCATGTTTAATTAAAGCACAGGTATCATGCAAGAGTATAAAAAAGTATGAAGTAAACAAAATGTTCTTCTGAAGTTATACATAGCTTTGCACAAGGCCCTAAATTAAGTCATTTTTTAGTTAATCTTTTCCTGTGCCATTGGTATCAAATTCAGTTTTCTCTTACATTCTTAAAAAAATGGTGCCATTGGATGCAACACTCCAGTTGTGACATAATTGATCGCATTTGTCGTCTGTGGTGTCACATGTGAGTTTTGAGTTAAATGTACGTCTGTTCATCTCATAGCTACTGAATATTGTAGAAACCGTTAAATATATAGCTATCGCATGTACTATGTTTGTAGTGTTTTTGTTTGGAGTCATTCATGAATTTTGTAATATTGAAAGAATATTACACAGATTTTGAGATTATACACTTCATCTTTAATGAACAGTGATATATTGTACAGAGAAGCGTTTGCGCATTATTTAGTTCCTCACTGTCGTGGTTGGTGATAACTTGTTGACAGAGTGAGAGAAATCTATAATTATCATTTCCTTTCAGAACATGAAGTTCATGAAGAGAATATATTAGGCTATGCATTAAAACATATTGACAATTTTATAATTTAAAAACTGTATTTTCACTTTTCAAGAAGCATCACTGTGGAAACATTTGTTTCTCCCGAAATACATATTGTTCATCCACGTTATTGTATTATTTCACACAGACCTGCAAAAAAAAGCATATTAAGACTCACATAATGATGTTTACCAACAAATATGTTTTTCAAGAGTTGGGTTGTGTAAATTTACTTACCTTCCTTTATGATGTCCTGGTTCACCTGCTGGGGAGGTTTTGTCCAGGACAGTTTGACGTCGGTGATCCCTCGTAATTGCAGAGCAGACTGCAGCTAAAAGAAAAATCACGGGGAATCACATCTTAAGAGTTCATTGTACTTTTTAAACATAATGGGCCTCATTCATGAAACAAGAGCAGAACGAATTTTTGTGTAAACCTGTTTTGACGTAAACTTTCGAATTCATGAAAATGTTCGTATTTTCAAAATGTTAGTTGGTACGAAAAAAATTTAACACCTGCTCCCTACCACGTGTAAATGGTGCGTAAAACGTTCTGTGTTCTTTTTGTCAAACTGTTGACATTGTATTTTGATGCACTGCCATAATAATTACAAGTTAATTTGCCTTTGCCCTCTTTTGGATGTTTTTTTCTTTTTTTTTTTTTTTTTTTTTTTTGCAGCTGTGTTGATAACTTTAAAATGCAGCGCTCGTCACTGTCACTATTTACTTAGCCGTAAATAGAGGACAGGTGGAACAAATACTGAGCAACCATCCTACTTGTACAATGACTGCCTACAACAATGAAGAAGTAAAAATGAATGGTTACTGCTACTCTATTGAGTAAAATTCTTTAAAATGAGATACTAGTAATACTGTGCTGCCGTGGATATTCCAAATCATAGCAACTAAAGTGTCTCAGCTGGAAAAACACTGCGTCACCAAAGCGTATTCAAGCGCCACCAGCTGGTCGCTTTAAGAAGAGCACCTGACATTTTTTCAACTGGCTAAAAAACTCCTTGGTGGACACATGTTGTTGAATATTTATTTTTAGGCATATGGCCTATTAGTCTTTTTTGCATTTATGCAATATACTGGAGCCAAACCTGAGAAATTAGGCCAGAATATTCCACTGCGTTCCTGGACAAACATTTTGCGTAGCTGTAATTCATAGGTGGGGATTATGCTAATTGTGAATGAGCGTGCACGAGCGCACTATTTACGATTGATTGGAATTCATTAACATACATGTTTAACTAACAAACTAGACGTTTACGAAGCGTTTGTGAATCCGGAGGACAGTTTTCAGGAAGGTCTGTTTTATGCGCAAATTACTCGGAATTTGCTCATATATTTACGCAAGTTTCATGAATGAGGCCCAGTGTATCTGAACAACTTCTCCAGATAATGAGTATCTATGAAACCAGAGCATCTTATTTTAAAGTGTAAGCAACACATTTACACTGGCAGCTTGTCTCACCACAGAGGAACTGAGAAAGTGAAGTGTCTGGAATACGACTTCTTGTTTTATCATTGAAGCACAGATTCATTAATCTGTCTCAGATGTTTCTTTTCAATTTAGCTTTAAGGTTTTGCTTTTATATTTAACAAAAAAAGGCCTTTATATTTATATTATGGCAAACTATAGTTTAGAGCCTGGTATCTGGTCATTGTAGTGTTAGTGAATGTGTATTTTATTCTTTCTAACCTGATAGAGGAGTTTGTCATTCTCT